>CM036767.1:44354354-44954354 GCA_020796225.1 Arion vulgaris
CTGGTGCGCGCGCGCACGCACCTACCAAATACTCACGTGCGGAACATAATTATGAATGAATATCTCGGTGATCTGATAAGAAATCTCCACTCAAGAATTCCGAAGTTGTTTACAATTCACCAGGTCGTTGGCTCGCTTAACGCGGTCCCTTCACAGACGTCCCACATACATACTCATATGGAAGTCTAAATATAACTGGACTAAACAATGTATTTGTTGTTGAACCCACAGTTACGGTGATTGTATGCGGCGTAGTTCAAAGTCAGTCAGCTAGATTTGCCCACAATTATTTCACTGGTACATTCAACTCTGCAGTCACCTCGATACAGTCAGTTATACAGTCACTTTGGTTGCGATCACGTCTGTACTGCCATTTCTAAAGTCATATTGGTATCGCAAATTCTGCAGTCACCCTGGTACAATAAATTACCCAAGAGGTCTATGGCTATGTGGTTATGTGGCTATGTGGCTATGTGGCTATGTGGCTATGGTTATGTGGCTATGTGGCTATGTGGCTATGTGGCGATGTGGCTATGTGGCTTGCCTTGCGTTCCAAAGGTCGTGAGTTCGAATCCGGAACACTCCGTTCTGTTTTTTCCAGAGACCACTAGGATTGGTGTGGAGCTACGGAGTTCGTTCTTTGTGTAATACTCTCAACATGTGGTGGGCCATTTCTGCGCAGAGGGACTTAGACATATTGGGTGAAACCCGGTGCAATAATGTAAATATTTCGGCTTTATCTGTATTAATATATTATGCAATCATTTCGATATAGTGGGCTCTGCAGTCATCCCGATATAGTGGGCTCTGCAGTCATCCCGATATAGTGGGCTCTGCATTCATCCCGATATAGTGGGCTCTGCAGTCACCTCGATCTAGTGGGCTCTGCAGTCACCTCGATCTAGTGGGCTCTGCAGTCACCTCAATACAATACATTCACCACCTCCTCGATACAGTCAGTTATGCAATCCCCAAGCTGAAAATAGATACCTCAGACTGTTTGAGTTTATAAAAAAAATTAGAGTCCATCGCCTGAGCCACCGAGAAGGGCTCTATCGCTGAGACTTTCACCCAGCTAAAATAAAACGCGCAACACGCCCGAGTGGTTACCGGGCCCAAATTTGGGGTGTAAAGAATAAAACCACTGATACCTGCCACGCATGTCGTAAGAGGCGACTAAGGAGGTTTGGTTGAAATCGGATGCACATGTCCTAAACGTGAGAGTCTATCGTTTAGGGGCCTACCAAACCAATGTGCAACGTATACACGTTCTTGGCAAAGATCAAACATATCACAAAAAGTGATTAAAATTGGTCGTAAAGAACTAACGCAAAGAAGAAGAAGAAACCGCGCAACTATCAAGCTGCAGTGAAAGCACGAGAGTGAACTCGAGAAGTTTTCTGAACAATAAGAACTAACCTGTTAGGGGTAATATTTTGTTTAAATCTTGATGAGAAGTTGCCTTAACAAAACTTACTATCCTTATCTGTGTCAAGAAACGGTTTACACCCACGCGTTTAGATGTTTCTCTGTACCACATTCTGGTATTAGAAATGTTTAAGTAGGTATATAATAACTAATTAGTTGTTCTGACACATGGTTATCATTAGACAGTTGAGATGTTATTAGATCCCTCGTTCCTTGCGATAAGCTAATCTAGGTAAGTGTTGTCAAACGACCATACGCCCATGTGAGGGACTGAGCCATATGGGTTCAAACCCGGCGCACTGAAGTCAATCCTTCGGCTTCAGACCCCTTAGGTCAGCTAAATGGACTTGAAGACAAGAGAGACAAACTGAAAATCAGAAGTTGTCACAGTAAAACACTTGTCAATTGACCGTCTGTAAAGACTAAAATGTCATATAATATATTATAATATTAGTGTTACTATTACAACTGCCACATAGCAGCCATGTCTGCATATTCATTATTCAAATGCGCTCCAAAATATATCAACGTTGGACAGCCCTGATCTAGAACATAGCCAAGAAAAGAAATGAAAACCTGGGAAAGAAGAGAAACACAAGGATATACATGTAGATGAGAAATTATCTAAAAGATGACAGCCTGCGATTTCATGTTGTTTATTTTTATGGTGCCATTTTAAAAAAAAAACCTGACAGATAGTTGTATCTCTCTTTCTCTCTCTCTCTCTACTCTCTTTTCTCTCTCTCTCTTTTCTCTCTCTCTTCTCTCTTTCTCTCTTCTCTCTCTCTTTCTCTGTGTATGTGCACAGCCAACTCTAGCTGGGCCTGATAACTGACGGGAAAACCTCTGACCTAAATCAGAGCTGCTGGCTGGAATTTATATATATTTGATAGAACACGGCAAGCTTTTTTTGCAATTTTACTCAATTCTGTGAGTCTATGGCTATTTATTGGTGAAACAAATTCATAATATTGATATTCCTTATCGTTAAACTTAACTTGTTGCATAATATAACTTCGATTTAGTATTTTGTGTTGATTTTAAAATGAATTCGTCTATATACACCAATACTGGAATTCGAGGTCACGTGGTGTAGTTGTGGTCTGATTTCCCATAATTCTTACCTGAGTCCGCAGGCCTATAAGTTTATAGTTGACTGTGATCAACAAATAAACATGGTACAGGTATTAAGAACTTCCGAAAAAAAAAAATAGACAAACACGGGACTCGAACCACTAACCCTAGTCCTTACGACACCAATCGCCTAGCCTAGCAATACGAGCGTTTTTACGTACACAACCAATGAGCCATTCTAAAAAATGATTCACGGGGACGACATGATAAGGATATATACTATCTCTTTTTCTTCTCATGCTTTACTGTATCCTCTTGTAAACTAGCTTCACTTATTCCTCTATGCTCCTCGAGGAGTATAGGGCCTAAACAGTTTTTCGTCACTTTTCTCGGTCTCTGTATGTTCTCTTTATGATGTCCCAGGATAGTCCAGCATTTTCCAGTTCATTAAGAAGATTCTGTCTCCAGGTCTATTTATGATGTCTCATTTTCTGTTTTCCTTGCGGGTTCCGCTCAAGGGCTTGACTAGTGATACTCGACTGTGTCTTCCGTAGAGTGTGCTCGACACATCACTATTTTATCCTCTTAACATGGGTCATCATGGGTCTTATCCACACCCAACTGTCATCATGGGCTTCAAATCAAGTCATGGGTCTTATCCACAACTCTAACACATATGGGTCATACATGGGTCATGGCTTATCCACAACTCTAACATGGGTCATCATGGGTCTTATCCACAACTCTAACATGGGTCATCATGGGTCTTATCTCAAAATGTCTTCTTTACAGTCCCTCTCAGTCTAAACCTTTAACAAACCTCTATTAAATTGTGATTTTTGTGTGTGTGATGATTTCGTTCATCTCAGCGTAAAAACTTTGTACAGTGATGTTGTAATATCGGCCCTGTTTAGTACAACATATCCAATTCTGTTATGCATATTTTGTTCAGTTTCGCCCTCCCTGTTGGTTCATGCTGTTAGAATTAGTAGAAATAAAATAAAATTTGAATTCTGGACATCTCAAAATGTTGCCAAGAGACACAGTTTTACGTAGTACTGTAGCTGATTTTTCATTGACATCTCAAAATTTTGCCAGGAGACACAGTTTCACGTAGTACTGTATGATTTCATTGAATCTAAATTTGCAGAGACACAGTTTACGTAGTACTAGCTGATTTCAAAGCTCTTGCTCTTTGCGTGTTCAATTTTAAACAAGAAACTACGTTTTATCGTTCGTCTCCGATAGACATATATATGCTTTTGAATATAATTGTTATAGAAGAGTCCTCCTCCGTATATTATGGACAGAGAAGCGAACAAATGGATCTTACCAGAAAGAACTCAAAATCAAAGGAAATTGGCTGATGCTACAAATAGGAATAAGAAAACTGAAATATTTTGGACATATAAAAAGACATGAAGGGTTGGAGAAGACCATCATGGAAGGAGGCATCCCAGCAAAGAGGAGAAGTGGAAGACCACGGAGAAGATGAATTCATGATGCAACTGATAATTTGTACATGACGGTTGCAGCGACCTGCTTATGAGATAGAGATAATTTCAGAAGGACTGTTAGAGTGGCAACGTTCTACTCAGGACAAGCTATATGATGATGATGTTTTTCCTTGTCTTCATTCAGTTCCCTTCCTTCAGCCTACATCCATACATCACACCACCGTTTCCCATTTCTCGTATACCTTGTGTTCCTCCTCGACATTTCACAAATCCTTCCATATACTTGTCTAGTCTATTTCTGAAATATATCAGATTGACGCTAATCCACGGCTTTTAAGTTTATGAGCAGATATCGAATTTTTAACTCAATATTGCGTGACTGTAAAATACTCACCATGCTGTTGTTGTCATAAGTGTTTACCTCGTTCATCATACAAAGGTTGCTAGCGTCAACGTCTTCACAGAAGCTGCAACGGCAATTGCAAATTTTCCGAACTCAGAAATTTGAAACAATTTTGGCGGTAGACAAGGAATGGGTTACCTTAAATTTGAGCATTTATGTTGATGGTTAATCAAGGCCGTCAATCCACGATAGAGTTTCTTATCAAATCAATCCATGATAGAGTTTCTTATCATATCCATGATGAGTTTATCAGTCAATCCATGATAGAGTTTCTTATCAGTCAATCCATGATAGAGTTTCTTATCAGTCAATCCATGATAGAGTTTCTATCAAATCCATGATAAGTTTCTTTCGTAATCCAGATAGAGTTCTATCAGTCAATCCATGATAGAGTTTCTTATCAAGTATCCATGATGGTTTAATCAGTCAATCCAGATAGAGTTTCTTATCAGTCAATCCATGATAGAGTTTCTTATCAGTCAATCCATGATAGAGTTTCTTATCCGTCAATCCATGATAGAGTTTCTTATCAGTCAATCCATGATAGAGTTTCTTATCAGTCAATCCATGATAGAGTTTCTTATCAGTCAATCCATGATAGAGTTTCTTATCCGTCAATCCATGATAGAGTTTCTTATCAGTCAATCCATGATAGAGTTTCTTATCCTCTACTCGCTAATAAGACAGTTTCTTATCCGTCCAATCCCTGATGGTTTGTTTCGGTAATCATGATAGAGTTTAATGTGACTTAAACGCGGATCAGTGCATTTGATTTCATCTTTTTTCGGATTCGCTCTCGGTTGGCCTAGATGTTGCCATATTAATTTATAACTTCCTCAGTTAAAGGTTTCTGTATGGTCATCTCAAACAGTCTATTGTTTAACCCCAGTTTAACCATGTGAGAGGTCTGATTGTTGAGGTTTTCTTTTTGCCAGTCGTTCGCCATTCCTGACCGTTGGATTTTGGCCAGTATTCGCCATTTACGAGCGTGTTTTCTTTTTGCCTGTCGTTCACCATTCGCCTGAGCCGTGTTCGTATAAACAGGGAGCATCGGTTTCGAGTCTAGAGAAGAATAAGACAAAGAAGAAGAAGAAGAAGAATAGGAAGACAAGAAGTAGAGGAAGAAAACACATGATACATTGTTTAAGACCGCATTGTAATGGGAGAGAGAGAGAGACCGCATTGTAATGGGAGAGAGAGAGACCGCACTGTACGGAACAGTTGCAGGATACTAATGCAGGATACTAAGTCAGATCTAAAGAGAGAGACCGCACTGTACGGAACAGTTGGAGATACTAATGCAGGATACTAAGTCAGATCTAAAGAGAGAGACCGCACTGTACGGAACAGTTGCAGGATACTAAGTCAGATCTAAAGAGAGAGACCAGACTGTACGGAACAGTTGCAGGATACTAAGTCAGATCTAAAGAGAGAGACCGCACTGTACGGAACAGTTGCAGGATACTAATGCAGGATACTAAGTCAGATCTAAAGAGAGAGACCGCACTGTACGGAACAGTTGAATACTAATGCAGGATACTAAGTCAGATCTAAAGAGAAAAGACCGCACTGTACGGAACAGTTGCAGGATACTAAGTCAGATCTAAAGAGAGAGACCAGACTGTACGGAACAGTTGCAGGATACTAAGTCAGATCTAAAGAGAGAGACCAGACTGTACGGAACAGTTGCAGGATACTAAGTCAGATCTAAAGAGAGAGACCAGACTGTACGGAACAGTTGCAGGATACTAAGTCAGATCTAAAGAGAGAGACCAGACTGTACGGAACAGTTGCAGGATACTAAGTCAGATCTAAAGAGAGAGAGACCAGACTGTACGGAACAGTTGCAGGATACTAAGTCAGATCTAAAGAGAGAGAGACCAGACTGTACGGAACAGTTGCAGGATACTAAGTCAGATCTAAAGGAACTGAATGTGACGGATTGACGTTGTTGCACCGGGTTTTCCTGTATGGCTCAGTCCCTGTTGGCAGTAATGGCATACCATCTGCCGAGAATACTGCACAAAGCACACACTCCGTAGCTCTAGCAACAATCCTAGAGATCTCATGAAAGATTGCATATGTGATTCGGTCTAGATTCGAACCCCCCACAACCGTTAGAGCTACAGGCATACGTCTTAACCACTTCGCCATAGAGACTCCCCCACCTCCTTCCATCCTCCCAGACAGATCTACTTGGGAGGAAGCATCCAGAAAAAGACATACAACATTATTTCAGAAAAATAATTAATAGGGGCACTATGTGTTCAAAATTCATTACTGTCAACATTCTAAGGAAAAACGGCACTAGCTGATGATGATATAGTTCATGATTACATTTATGATAGAAAATAGATTAAATAAACAAATATATAATTGTGAAAGTCGCCCGTTTTTTACCGGGGCGGTCAAGGAAAGCAAAGAATTGTAACACTGCAACCTACAAGGCAAGTCGTAAGAGGCGACTTCTTCTTCTTTGCGTACGTTCTTTATTACCAATTTTAATCACTCTTTGTGATATGTTTGATCTTTGCCAAGAACGTGTATACGTTGCACATTGGTTTGGTAGGCCCCTAAACGCATAGACTTCTACACGTTTAGGACACATGCATCCGATTTCAGCCAAACCTCCTTAGTCGCCTCTTACGACATGCGTGGCAGGTAACAGTGGTTCTATTCTTTACACCCCAAATTTGGGCCCCGGTAACCACTCGGGCGAGAGGCGACTGAGATAGGGGCCCAGAAAAGCTACCTAGTAAATAAAAATCGCCGCAGAAATTGGATGTGTTGACCTACTTGTAGGCGCATAACTGGTACAACGTACAATCGCTCTTAGACTCTGATCACATACAAATCACAAAGAGTGAATTAACAAGTGGTCGATATGGAGCGTTGGAAGACAAAGAATGTTTAAAGTACTCATTTCAACTCGTCAGTGAACATTCAAAAATTCGTTCTGACATATTTTCTTGTCGCGAACTGCGTAGACATTAACCCAGGTCAATTGAAAACACTGCCAACTGTTACAGAAGCCGTACTAGCTTTAAGTGACATTCCAGGAAGTTTTCCTCATCTCACGTCACGTGATTCTTGCATTCCAGTGTTGTTAAATTAAGACGCATTAGTTTTAACTTAATCCCTACCATTGACAACTATGGAGGCCTACAAACGACCGCAAATGCCACAATCAGCGCCACTAGCGAGTTGTAACATACATCTATGTTTCTCTTTATATTTAAACTTTCAATCGTTTATCTTAGCTATCAATAACAAAACAAAAAATGTTTAACTAAATAATATATTTATTCTAATATCTGTTGTCATCACTCTGCTACCGGGCTGTAGGGAAGTGTCGTGGTTTTCTCTTTTATCTTGCTGAAGGATTGACTTCATTGCACCGGGTTTTACCCCATATAGCTCGGTCCTCTCGAAGAAACGGCACGTCACCTGCCGAGAGTATTGCACAAAGCACGAACTCCGTAGCTCTAGCAACAGAACAGCGTGGTCAAGATTCAAACCCGCGACCTTCGACTCACAAGGCAAAGGGCTTAACCACTTAACCACAGAGAAGCCTCTGTTTGTGTCTTGCGCTGTTCTAGTAGCCTGGATGATAGTTATTTCTGCTTTTTGATATGATTCTGTTGTGTCATCTAACCTTCTTTTTCGTAGTCTTCCTTTCGCTTTCTTTCCTGGTGTTCTGTTGTACAAGACTTTGTATACTGTGGAGTTTGGGTGCATTCTTATTAACTGGCCAAACCACTACATTCTTTGTTTCTCAATGTAATTCGAGCAAGGTTCTGTGCCAACTTTCTTTCTTATGCTGATGTTGGTGACCCTGTCTTTTCTTGGTAACTTTTCACAGACAACGCATTTTCACATGTAACTTATTTTTTGCGACTGTGGCTTTGCCTCATTGTCCATGTTTGGCTCTCGTTGTTACGAGAGTCGGTATGAAAATGCTGTTGATCATCTGTTGTTTAGCAGTCAGTGAGATTTGTGGGCGCCTTAACAATGGGGCTAGCTGGTAGGTTACAGCATTTGTTTTTGCACTCTAGCCTCTATCTCTCTATCTAGTCTTCTGTCTTCTGTGTACATTATTGAATGATATATTAATATGATACCATATTTTCTGATATATTAATATGATACCTACTGTAAACAATCTCAATATAAACGTTTGTTCTGATGAAAATTATGGTATCATACAAATAATTGTGGTCAGAATTCGGTACCTATTATCTCCCCTCTCTCTCTCGCTATCACCCTTAGACTGATGTACCAGATTTCCCCATAAATCTAATTCATGTGGAAATCTGATTCATGCAACTTTAGCATGGGTGAGTTTCGTCACATCTTCAGCACCATTTGGAGATCTGGTGCTTATCCTTCGGCGATGTGTCCGGTTTTTGTCAGCATTTAGTGGGTTCGCTCTTCTTCAGCCTTTGGCTGTCCCAGCCGACCTGCTAGCATGTTGCTACCATTTATAGTATATATATATATGGCCTTTTTTTCTTCTTAACAGACGGTCAATTAGCAAGTGTTTTACTGTGATAATATCTGAGTTTTCGCTTGTCTCTCTTGAAATTTCAGTTTATCTAACTTTGTCACGACTGTTGCTTTCCGTATTGTGTATGAGCCAAGAGCAAGGATGGTCCTCTCTATTTGCTCCCAGTCAGGATAGCTGATGTCGGGAATGTGCTTTGCCTATTTCGTAAAAAAAAAGCACCCACATCTATCTTACTTTTTCATCCAAAGAAAATGCAAGTCCAAACGTTTGAATCAAGCATGGTTTGCCGGGAACGCCAGAAGATGGGATGGAATACGCACATAACTATCAACTGTATTATGGGATCGTTCCTCGGGTTGAGGATCAATGTTTACTACGCTAGCCTTCTTCATTAACTGTGGTAACCCACAAGGCAGGGAATGTTTTCTATCAGGGTTTATACCCTTAGCATTTAACTCTCCCGAGACTCCCTACGCAAGGCAGTGAGTTCAATCAACAGTTTCAGATGGTACCGTCTACTGTAATACGGTAGCTGATGAAACATCTGATCTGACAGTGAGTTTAACAAGGGCAGATGGTACCGTCTACTGTAATACGGTAGCTGATGAAACATCTGATCTGACAGTGGGTTTAACAAGGGCAGATGGTACCCTCTACTGTAATACGGTAGCTGATGAAACATCTGATCTGACAGTGGGTTTAACAGTTGCAGATGGTACCGTCTACTGTCATACGGTAGCAGATGAAACATCTGATCTGACAGTGGGTTTAACAGTTGCAGATGGTAACGTCTACTGTAATACGGTAGCTGATGAAACATCTGATCTGACAGTGGGTTTAACAGTTGCAGATGGTACCGTCTACTGTCATACGGTAGCAG
This sequence comes from Arion vulgaris, assembly GCA_020796225.1. NCBI lineage: Eukaryota > Metazoa > Mollusca > Gastropoda > Stylommatophora > Arionidae > Arion > Arion vulgaris. The sequence continues at coordinate 44,364,104 of CM036767.1, forward strand.
ATGAAACATCTGATCTGACAGTGGGTTTAACAGTTGCAGATGGTAACGTCTACTGTAATACGGTAGCTGATGAAACATCTGATCTGACAGTGGGTTTAACAGTTGCAGATGGTACCTTCTACTGTAATACGGTAGCTGATGAAACATCTGATCTGACAGTGAGTTTAACAGTTGCAGATGGTACCGTCTACTGTCATACGATAGCATATGAAACATCTGATCTGACAGTGAGTTCAACAGTTGGTATCCTCTACTGTAATACGGTAGCTGATGAAACAACTTTCGGATCGGATCATGGTATATAAAGGGTTAAAAACATCACAACAAGGGAGGTAAAACAAGGTTATATTATATTACAAGTTAAATTTGACAATAAGGGATATTAGTATGCCACATACTTTTCATCAATAAATAAATGTGGACTCATGGAATAATGTAAAACTGCAACAGAGCATATAAATGTTCTGTCAAACATATTTTAGTGTCAACCCACTCCAGCAGGAATTTCTATTTTTCGATTGTGCTAGTGGGGCGTATCTTTGAAACGACCGTGGTTTAAAACTAGAAAATTTAGGGCACGAGATGCCCACGTGATCTGCTTGACTCGTCTGTTATGTGAGCCTTCTATTTGTCAATTCTTCTCCATAACCGAGTTGTTTGTCGAGGGCTAACTGAGAGCTTGATGCTAGCAAGTAACCGTTGTTGCACTTATTCTTGTCATTATGTTGCGCAGTTGAGAAACTGCTGTCACGTATCATGGCAGGAAAGAGAACAACAACTACATAACATTACAGTTTCAGCAAAAATGTTCAGTCATTATATATAACCATAGGGTCTCAGTACAACAAGTTGTCGATTGTGACAGCTTCATAGTATTTTTTGCAGTGGCTACTGACACGATTTCGAATTTATTTCTGGAGCTTCGAGTTTGTTTGGAAGCATGTTTCCTGGAAGATAAGGAACTGCAGTGTCGGTTTATTGCCTCTACTTAAGTGAAGACATGATGATGAGATGATGACGATGGTGATTATGATAATGATGATAATATGATGATTAATGATGATGATGAAGTGATGATGATGAAGGTGATAATGATGATTATGATAATGATGATGATGAATATGATGATGATGAAGATGATGATGATAAAGGTGATAATGATGATTATGATAATGAAGATGATGATGGTTTATGGTGAATGATGATAATGATGATGATGATGAGATGATGATGATGAAGACGATGATGTTGATGGTCATTATATGATGATAATGATAATGATAATGATGTGATGGTGATTATGATGATTATGATAATGATGATGATGAAGATGATGATGATGATGATGATGGTGTTGAAGGTGATAATGATGATTATGATAATGAAGATGATGGTGACGAAGATAATGATGATGATGGTGATGAAAATAATGGTGATGAAGATGATGATGATGAAGATGACGAAGATAATGATGATGATGATAAAATGATGAATATGCTGATAATAATGCTGATTGTGACCTGCATAGTTATGAGAAGTGACAATAAGAGAAAAAATTAGAAATGAAGAAATCAGAAGACTGGATGTGAAATCAGTCATTCAATTCATAAAAGAACAACAGACTAAACAAGAATGCCCAGGTATCGTCTACCACAGAGATCCACACTGAAAAAATGCAGCAAGTACAAAGCAAGAGAAAGACCACGCAAGAGATGGAGCGACGGCATCAAGAACACCCTTAACTTTTGCTGCTACATACTTTCTGAAGCTGAGCTAAAAATAGCTACTCTTTGTTTCTAGGTCAAAAGCGTGAATGTACGCCTAAAGCAGTCACAGTAACAATGTATAGCGTGTTAACACGTCTTTAGCCCACAGATGAGAGATAATAACAGACGTGTTAATGCGTCTTTAGAAGTGAATGGGAAAACGTATATATACGTCCTTAGCAGCTAAAGGGTTCAGAAAAAATAGTTACAAAGTGTTTCAAGCATTCACAAAATCACTATACCCCCCCCTCCCCCTCCCCTGTCCTCTAACACTTCTATAAAATAAAGTAAATGGTGGAAGAGAAGAAGAAGAAGATAGTCATGAGGAATTAAAATAATGTTTCACATATCACATATCACATATCACATATCACATATCACATATCACATATCACATATCACATATCACATATCACATATCATATACCACATATCACATATCACATATCACATATCACATATCACATATCACATATCACATATCACAATATCACATACGTGTACTAGGAAGATTCACATTCCTTGTGTCTATTTATGCAGTAAACGTTACATGTGTCACTCAGTGTATATACCATACCTGTGTTCTCGAGTAACAGGTGTGCAATGTACTTTGACACATACATGGTATTTGTCAATTTCAAAGCAGTCGCCATTCTATAACTTATAGAATGCTTGACAAGAGGTTTCTGTGAGCTGTAGAGGTTTCTGTAGCGTAGAGGTTTCTGTGGCGTAGAGGTTTCTGTGGCGTAGAGGTTTCTGTAGCGTAGAGGTTTCTGTGATCGTAGAGGTTTCTGATAGGGTTCTGCAGAGGTTTCTGTGGCGTAGAGGTTTCTGTGGCGTAGAGGTTTCTGTGGCGTAGAGGTTTCTGTGGCGTAGAGGTTTCTGTGGCGTAGAGGTTTCTGAGGCGTAGAGGTTTCTGTGGCGTAGAGGTTTCTGTGGCGTAGAGGTTTCTGTGGCGTAGAGGTTTCTGTGGCGTAGAGGTTTCTGAGGCGTAGAGGTTTCTGTAGCGTAGAGGTTTCTGTAGCGTAGAGGTTTCTGTGGCGTAGAGGTTTCTGTGCGAGAGGTTTCTGTGGCGTAGAGGTTTCTGGTAGAGGTTTCTGTGAGAGGTTTCTGTGCGTAGAGGTTTCTGAGGCTGAGGTTCTGTAGGTGAGGTTTCTGTGGCGTAGAGGTTTCTGTGGCGTAGAGGTTTCTGTGGCGTAGAGGTTTCTGAGGCGTAGAGGTTTCTGTAGCGTAGAGGTTTCTGTAGCGTAGAGGTTTCTGTAGCGTAGAGGTTTCTGTGGCGTAGAGGTTTCTGTGGCGTAGAGGTTTCTGTGGCGAGGGTTTCTGTAGCGTAGAGGTTTCTGTGGCGTAGAGGTTTCTGTGGCGTAGAGGTTAGGAGCTCGTCTCTCGGTGCCAAAGGTACCAGGTTCACTCCCTCATGGAGCCATCTGGATATTTTTCCAGATTTTCCTTATCTCAGTGTAGGTGAAATCGAGTTCCTAGTCCTATCGGAGACGGACTATAAAACGTAGGTCCGTGTTCAATTTGAGCACGTAAGATAACCCTTGTCAGTTCAAAATCAAAATCGGGAAGAGAGGTTGGAAAGCAGCTGCCCTGACAAAATCGGAAGAGAGGTTGAAGCAGCTGCCCTGACAAAATCGGAAGAGGTTGGAAAGCAGCTGCCCTGACAAAATTCATTAGAATAATTTAAAAATTAAAATTTCTATAAAATATTGTCAACATCTTCTAATTACATCGGGGACCCTCACCGATGCTACGGAGTTCGTGCACTGCCGCTGAAATCTTCCTGTGTAAAAAAGAGATTGGAGCACACATGGTTACTCACCAAAGTGCAATGATGATGGTCATATTAATCAATCAATAAAATTCTTCATACCATGTTCATGACTCATGTAACTATAATGCGAATAAAACGCTCTGCTTCTACACTAATCTCGTTATAAATTATTCAAACTTATTATGGTCACAGTCCACAAACCACTCTATGATCAGCACCATCGTTATATACACAAAACAACAACTACATCCACATTTTGTTTGTGAATTTCCCAACCTTGTTTCTGTTTCGTTAACAATTGAAACTAACAGCCATATTTGACAAGTAGCATACGTCATTCCCACCCTGCTCTCACCGTGGGAGACTTTCGCGCCAATTGTCACATGTCAGTCAACTAATATTGACTTGGAAAAAGTGTACACATTGGAAGCGCTCGACTCTCTCTCCAACAGTCTTTCTACTGATCGTCTGCTTAGTTTAAAATACACATTAACGGGACTTTTTCAAATGATTGTGTTGTGTAGCTGGCTTCTCAATCATATTCTTTCGTTTATAGCGAAATATTAGAGGAATAAGTAGATAAGTTTTGGAGTTAATTTCACAAAAATTTCGTACATATTTCATAATTCAGTGACCATTTGTACAAATTCTTGTTGCAAAGTGAAATCTTATTGTGGTGATTGATAATCTGCAACTTCAACCAGAGATCAAAAAGTGTTAGTTATATTATGGATTATTGCAAAGTTTAAAAGTAGACGAGCTGTGCACCCACTAGGGCTTCATCTGCTAAAAAGCGTCTCTGACTTTGAAGGACTCGCATAACGAACGGTATGTCAAATAGCTTGTTGTCATGGAGAATTGTATATGCATTATATTACTATTCTTCTTCTTCAAATACTTCATATCGATTACTTGTTAACCACTCTATGTGATCTGAGCCTAAGAGCGATTCTATGTTGTGCTAGTTATGCACCTACAAGTAGGCCAGCGCATGCGATTTCTGCACTGATTTTTATTTACTAGGGTAGCTTCCCTAGGTCTCTACCTCAATCGCCTCTTACGACATGCCTTGTAGGTCGCAGTGTTACTATTCTTTGCTTCCCTTACAGGCACTGGAAACACACAGGTGATATTACTATTGTTTCATTCTGTTCCCAATGAAACATGGTAAGTAAAAGTGATACACTTTGTGGTATATTCAGGTATTAGTGACACCTGTTATAAAAAAAGAGAAGATGGAGATATGTTGGACACACCTTGAGGAGAAATGATCAACGAATATCAAAGCAAGCATTGAAGTGGGATGCAACGGGTTCAAGAAAGAGAGATCGACCTAAGGAGACCCTGAAATGAACTTTGCTGAGAGAGGCAGAAAATATCTGTCTCAGTTCCATGGAGGAGATTGAGCGAGTTGCCCAGGATAGAGCGGTATGGAGAAATTACTTGCAGGTCCTATGTAACGTATAACGGTACGAGAGGAATTATTATTATTATTATATTGTGGTATTAACAAAACATGTCAATCCAGAAAAGGACATTACGGCCACAAGAAACATTATGATTCAGCGCAGAACAAACTACGTGACGGAAAACCTATTGTCTCCTGAGACAAAGAGACCAATCATGGAACAAAACATGAGGTAGAAATATCTGTTATAAGAAGGAGAAGATGGGGATATGTTGGGCATACTCTGAGAAGAAATGATTAAAGAATACCAAAACAGGTATTTAAGTGAGTGGGAAAGGGTACCAGAAAGGAAGAATGCCCAAGGAAAAACCTAAAAGTAATTGTTCTGAGAAAGGCAACAAATATCGCATTCAATCCCATAGAAGAGATTAATCGAGTTACTAAGGACAGAACGAAATGTAGAAACCTACTTCCAAGGTTCTATGTAACGTATAATGGTGCTAGAGAATTATATTTATATATATCAATATATATTTGCGCTTCTGTCAAACTTGACCCCTGACAGCAACACACCACAGAAAACTCACCGTATTTGAAATCAAATGTTTTAGGAAGGCTATGGGGCTCACCAGGAAAGATACGACTAGGAAATGAGGACATCAGAAGCAGAGTGGGTATAACTTCATGCATCGAATACATCGAAAGACAACAAATGCAGTGGTTTGGACATTAAATGAGAATGGATTACAAACAAACCACCAATAACAGAGCAGCATACAATTTAAAAAAAAAGAGATTAGGTACTAGAGTCAAGGGAAGATCAAGAAAAAGATGGATAGACAAAATCAAGACCACAAGAATATAACACAGCAAGGGCGACTCATCTAGCCATGGAAGGCAAATTAAAGCTCCCACCCCTACGCTTAACCGCAAGAGTAGACAACCAATTCTATCATTAACATGGGGAAAGACAATAGACACAAATCAAGACATCATTGTCGACAGTTCTCCGCTCCCACGCCACGCCAGCTACCAAATATGAATGAATGAAGGAGAGAGGGCGCGAGAGAGAATTCGAATCACACGAGCATGAATAGACTAGACTGCATACCCACGCCCCAGTGTCAAAAGAAATTCCATTTTTCTGTAGTAGCTGATTCAACAAATTCTTCCCAAGGTGAACAAGTGGGTTTGAATACCACAAAACCACAGGTTTAAGACTCCCTGTTGTCCAAGTTGGGGAGGCTTCATTGTTGAGTGTGAAATTGAATACTGCACATTTTCTTCTCTTATTTTTCTTCTTATTTGTTAGATCAGTGTGGGAAAGGGAGATAGTGAGTCTAGTGTGGGAAATAGTGAGTCTAGTGTGGGAATGGGAGATAGTGAGTCTAGTGTGGGAAATAGTGAATCTAGTGGAAGGAAATAGTGAGTCAGTGTGGGAATGGGAGATAGTGAGTCTAGTGTGGGAAATAGGAGTCTAGTGGGAAATAGTGAGTTAGTGTGGGAAGGGAGATAGTGAATCTAGTGTATGGGAAATAGTGAGTCTAGTGTGGGAAGGAGATAGTGAGTCTAGTGTGGGAAGGAATAGTGAGTCTAGTGTGGGAAATAGTGAGTCTAGTGTGGGAAAGGGAGATAGTGAGTCTAGTGTGGGAGATAGTGAGTCTAGTGTGGGAAATAGTGAGTCTAGTGTGGAAAGGGAGATAGTGAGTCAGTGTGGGAAGGGAGATAGTGAGTCTAGTGTGGAAATAGTGAGTCTAGTGTGGCAAATAGTGAGTTTAGTGTGGGAAAGGGAGATAGTGAGTCAAGTGTGGGAATGGGAGATAGTGAGTCTAGTGTGGGAAATAGTGAGTCTAGTGTGGAGAGATAGTGAGTCTAGTGTGGGAAAGGGAGATAGTGAGTCAGTGTGGGAAGGGAGATAGTGAGTCTAGTGTGGGAAATGAGTGGTCTAGTGTGGGAAAGGGAGATAGTGAGTCTAGTGTGGGAAAGGGAAATAGTGAATCTAGTGTGGGAATGGGAGATAAGGTGTTTAGTTTGGTAGAGTCAGTTTTGTTCAACCACTGAAATATATTTTTTTTCTTCATTTTGTCAGTGTTTATGGCCCTAGAATCACATTTTGAATAAAGGTACAAAATAATTTTTTTTAAAATAAATTAATTGCTTATCCTTTACAGGACTTTGCATATCAAACCCAACTTTTTAACGCTGTTTGTGATTTTTCTAGGCATTATTACGTTCAGTAGTTTGCCATTGCTTTCTGAACGGTGGCGCCATCGTCCTTTGTAAAAATCCACGCGAAACAATTTCCAACCAAATTTTCCGCAACGTGATTCGAACTCAGAACGTCGAGGTTAATAGACCGAGTCACTATTTTCCTTTTCCCCGAAAACCCTAAATACCTATTCACTGTCTAGTTACCAAGTTTTTCTCAAAATAAATTACTGTGAGAAAAAACCTGGTAACTAGACGGTGAATAGATATTTAGGTTTTCAGAAAAAAAAATCAAATGTTAATTGCATGTGTTTGTGCAAGACATTTTTGAATCTGACCTGATTTTCTATGTTGTGTACTCGACGCTGTTTGAAAGACTCGACAAAGTGAAGCTCTATTTTTGTAGAGCTAGCTGGTTGTGATCGGAAAAAGTTCGACTTCAAGGTTAGGTGATAAACGTCGAGAGAGATAAGGTTTGTGGTTCAATGTCAGTATTTGGTAATTCTGTTTTTTTTCCTGAGGCCTTAAATACCTGTTTAATTTCTATTTATTTATTCATTGGCTTCTATACAAAAGGAATATGTGGCGTAGCCAGACAAGAGCATTATGCTGGAAGTCAAAGAAGATTAGTAAATCAACATTTTGATAGTAAGCCAGAACCGCTGTCGTTAGTTGCCACACGCTAAGAGACATACTCAGGGGGAGATCGGAGAACTTATTGACTAATTGGTTCTCTATCTTTCTCGCGATCACCGCCCAGACCGATGTACCAGATTTCCCATAAATTCTATTCATGTAGAAATCTGATTCATGCAGCCTTAGCATTGGTGTGTTTTACGTCACATCTTCAGCACCATTTAGAGCTCTGGTGCTTATCCTTCGACGATGTGTCTGGTTTCAGCCAGCGTTTACTCGGTTCGCTCTCCGTTCTGTAGCCATCTAGTGTTTTTTACGGTTAGGGTAACTAACCCCACGTCCAACCTCCTTAGTCGCCTATTACGATATGCATGGCAGGTAACAGTGGTTATATTCTTTACACCCCAATTTGGTCCCCGGTAACCACTCGGGAGACTAATTGGTTCGATGTACAGTAATGATGATAATGCGACTACTAAACTAAACTAAGTTTAATGGCTCTGTTGCTTTGTCCTTTGTTCTTTGTTCTTAGAGCTTCTTATTTACTTGAGACGAATTTACAACAGTTTGTATTTCAAGCATAAATTTGTCTCTCTTTATTGTTGTCTTAATTAGCAAATGCTTTATCTAGTTCTCAGTTTCTTCCTCTTCTTCTTTTGTCGTCAGACTGTTACCGGGTTGTTGCACAATGTCGTGGTTTTCTACTTTTGTCTTGTGCTGCTCTAGTTGTTTGGGTGATTTTTATTTTTTGACAGAATTCTGGTGTCATCTAACCATCTTTTTCGTTGTCTTCCTTTCACTTTCTTTCCTGATGTTCTGTTGTAGAAGGCTCTGCGTACATTGGAGTTTGGATGCATTCTTATTAAGTGACCAAATTACTACATTCTTTGTTCCTCAATGTAATTCATGCAAGGTTCTGTCCCAACTTTCTTTCTTATGATGATGTTGGTGACTGTGTCTTTATTCTTGTGTTTTTGGTAACTTTTCGTAGGTACCACATTTCATATATAACTTCATACTGGATGGAAATCCCTGTCATATGTAGTGGCTTTTAGAACTGATAAATGCGTCGTCTCTGCGTACATACCCCTCTCTTTCTTTCTCTTACTTTTTATGCATAAGTTAGGGCATATGCCCTCAACTAGCTCATGCTAGTTCTTGCTAAACTGCATTTTGTTGCTAAACGTGTTTACTGTATGGGGGTAGCCAGCCTCAAACCGAATCCAGAAACAGGCGGGAGAACTCTGGATACCATTCAACATAAAATCCTTGGAGTAACGTTGCTCGTTTATTTGCTCGTTTGTTTGTGTTCGCTCGAAAATAACCGGTGGTTTATGTTATTTGAGATTTGAGACCACGAGCTTAATTATGCTATTCTGTAGTTTACTGCGACTAAACTCAGAATATTTTGTGAGTTTGGAGTGCTAGTAAAAAACGTATAGTTTGTTTTCTTGAAATTTGGTTATCGCTAAGGCTGGCGTAGTAAAATAGGGCGCCATGAATGTTATAACACGGGCGCCATGACGTCTACGGCTCCGGTTTGGACAGCGCTACAGTAACATGATGGACAGACAAGATAGTATAGCAATCACATAGAGATCACAAGGAGTGATTTAACAAGGGATTTATTGACATTGCACTTCGGTGAGTAACCATGTGTGCTGCGATCTCTTTCTTACACATGAAGATCTCAGCGGCAGTGCATTCGCTGCACCGGCGAGGGTCCCCGATGTAATTTTGAAGATGAAGATATTTTTTAAGGAATTTAAGTTTTATCTTTTCTTATGGATTGACCCGGGCAACTGTTTTTCCAGCCTGCTCTTCTCGATTTTGAACTTCCGAGGGTTCTTTTACGTGCTCACATTGATCACGGGACCTACGTTTTATCGTTCATATTTGATATGACTAGGAACTCGATCTCACCTACACTAAGATCAGGGATCTCTGGAAAAATATCCAGATGGCTTCAAGAGGGTTCAAACCTGTTACCTTAGGAACGAGAGACGAGTATCTAACCTCTACGCCACAGCGGCACCTAATTGATGAATTGAATGAAGGGATTGATATATATGGAACGAAGAAGAATAGAAACATAATGGTGCGGAAGAGCATTATTACCGCCTACACAAAACACAAAATAGAAACTATTGTTTATCAATTCTGTACGTCCTTCAAAGTTAAGTAAGACATCCCATTATTCATTTCTGTTTTGACGTCACTAAGAGCTCGCTTGCCATTAATATCGAAAGTTCAAAGTCCGTTGCTACCTATAAATAACCTTTCCAAGGTCCTCCAAACTTAACCGCTCGTGCAATCACTTCGCAACTTCATCCCCAACATAATTAGTTTCGCACTTATAAGTTCTTTTATATCTCACTCACTAAATGCGCATAAAACAAAAGTAGAAAGAAAATCGAAACCAAACCAACCTCTCCAATCCCACTTTTATCTCAAATATAAGTGCATATCTATAACATATATATATATATATATAGCAACCTCCAGGACCTTTTTCAACTTATAAGAAAATCTATTTTTAAATTCCTTAAGGAGAGACAAGCGAAAATATTCCATAGCAAATCTTATATATTCACAATTTGCCCTGTGGTCAGGGCTCTGCAAGGAGCAAAGAATAATAACACTGCGACCTACAAGACGACTGAGGTAGAGACCAAGAAAAGCTATCATAGTAAATAAAAGCCTGCAGAAATCGAATGTGCTGGTCTACTTGTAGGCGCATAAACGGCGCAACGTACAATCGTTCTTAGGCTCAGATCACATATAAATCACACAGAGTGGTTAACAAATGTTCACTATGGAGCGTTCGAAGAAGAAAAAGGAGAAAACATATTCACAATACGAAACAAAATTCTAAACATATTCACAATACGAAACAAAATTCTAAACATATTCACAATACGAAACAAAATAATTCTAAACATATTCACAATACGAAACAAAATTCTAAACATATTCACAATACGAAACAAAATTCTAAACATATTCACAATACGAAACAAAATTCTAAACATATTCACAATACGAAACAAAATTCTAAACATATTCACAATACGAAACAAAATTCTAAACATATTCACAATACGAAACAAAATTCTAAACATATTCACAATACGAAACAAAATTCTAAACATATTCACAATACGAAACAAAATTCTAAACATATTCACAATACGAAACAAAATTCTAAACATATTCACAATACGAAACAAAATTCTAATCATATTCACAATACGAAACAAAATTCTAAACATATTCACAATACGAAACAAAATTCTAAACATATTCACAATCTCTCTCTCTCTCTCTTTGCCTTTTTCCCCGGTTGGGCATAGGCCCTCAACCAACTCATGCCAAGTCTTCCTATCTCTAGCTATCTCCTGCAGCTCCCTCCAGCTCTTCTTTATATTGTTGATCTCTGCCTCCAAATCTCGTCTCCATGTATTTCTCGGCCTCCCTTCTTTCGCTGTCCCTGCGGGTTCCGGCAAGGACCCTTCTTGTTATATTCCCCTCCGGTTTTCGCAAAGTGTGTCCTATCCAGCGCCAGCGTCTTTTTTAACCTGTTCGTTCACTGGAATCTGTCTTGTTCTCTCCATAAGTTCCTCATTTGTGACCCTATCATACCATCTTATTCCCTCTATTCTGCGCAGACACCAGTTGATGAATGTTTGCAATTTATGCGCTATTGTTTTAGTTGTTCTCCATGTTTCTGACCCATACAGTAGAACTGCTTTAACATTAGAGTTAAATATCCGAATTTTTGTTCTAGATTTGATTTCTTTGGACTTCCAAATGTTTCCCAGTGCAATGAAAGCTCCCTTGCCTTCTGTATTCTTATTTTAACATCTCTATCTGTTCCACCCTCTTTGTCTACGTTGCTGCCCAAATATGTGTATGATTCTACCTCTTGAAGTGGGATTTCCCCAGGGAGATCGAGTTATATTCACAATACGAAACAAAATTCTAAACATATTCACAATACGAAACAAAATTCTAAACATATTCACAATACGAAACAAAATTCTAAACATATTCACAATACGAAACAGAAATCGAAATAATGTTTTCTTATATTAAAGCGACCGCATATAACATAATGAATATACAATGGAACGAATTCAGGAGAAGTGATGAAATCAGAGAAATGTCTGGTCAACCACTAGTAGCAACTGTTATAAGAAAGAGAAGATGGAGATATGTTGGACACACCTTGAGGAGAAATGATCAACGAATATCAAAGCAGACATTGAAGTGGGATGCAAAGTGTTCAAGAAAGAGAGGTCGACCTAAGGAGACCCTGCAACGAACTTTGCTGAGAGAGGCAAGAAATATCGGTCTCAGTTCCATGGAGGAGATTGAGCAGTTGCCCAGGATATAGCGGTATGGAGAAATTACTTGCAGGCCCTATGTAACGTATAACGGTACGAGAGTAATTATTATTATTAAATATAATATATGAGGAAATCCCATAGTACTCCAGCAGAGACACATGATGATGGTTAATATTTTGTGTTAGTTATAAAACACGTTAAAAAAAAATATTGTAGTTTTACAAAATACAAAACCGATAACGAAACACAGTCTTTACGTGTTTCGCCATTGCTACATAGTTTGACGTCAGTCTTCCCTTATATCGATAATGTGTTGGTTAAATATCGTCCTGCTCAATTTGAGGTTTGCATCGAGATGTCATCATCAGGTGCCGTGCCGGCTGGCGTACGCGATCATGGATTTCCACAAATCTCTATCTTTGGTGTTTGCTATCAATTCAGATGTTGACGCTCTACTGTGCCACGAAGTCAGGCTATTCAAAATGTTCTTTCTCTGTCTTCCTCTGTCTCGTCTACCCTCGATTTTACCAGTTGTTACAATGTGTTCTAAACCTCCCCCTCCCCTCATCACTTGTCATCGAGATGTATAGATGTTTATTTCGATAAGAATGTCAAATAGATGTGATCCTCTGTTTTATACAGAGTTCTGGGGTCAAAGATAGTGAACTTGATAACTCTATGTGCTAGTGGCTACATGCCGTAGGTATTCGCCTCTCGTGTCAAAGGTAGCCGGTGCTACGGGGCTTGTGCACTGCAGCTGAGATCTTCCTGTGTAAGAAAGAGATCGGTGCACACATGGTTACTCCCCGAAGTGCAATGATGATGGTCATATCAATCAATGCCGTACACATTCTGGGGCTCGATGCCAGCTTGGACACACTGTACGTGTTGGACTATAGTAGATCCCCATCCTTTACTAGAGGTTCTAAATTACAAGTACTTCTGAAGTTGAAGTAAAGCTCGTCTGAATGGGGAGTGACACGGGTGATAAGAAAAGCAAGCTGTCTAGCAATAATAAATCAGAGGTACCATATTAAGCAGCTTTGTCTACTTTAGCAGCATCATATTCTGATCGGAAATATAGACGATGAGGTCAACAATAGAATATCAAATAGCCAGTGCTGAATTTGGAAGGCTACGTGTTATTGTGGGTCACTACAGTCGCCTCTACAGATGACCCTAAACCGTGCACGATGTAGATCAAACTAGGAGCACTATTCTACGGATGACCACAAACTGGGCACGATGGAGATCAGACTAGGGATACACTTCTAAGGATGACCACAAACTGGGCACGATGGAGATCAGACTAGGGATACACTTCTAAGGATAACCACAAACCAGACAAGATGGAGATCAGACTAGGGATACACTTCTAAGGATAACCACAAACCAGACAAGATGGAGATCAGACTAGGGATACACTTCTAAGGATGACCACAAACTGAACAAGATGGAGATCAGACTAGGGATACACTTCTAAGGATAACCACAAACTGAACAAGATGGAGATCAGACTAGGGATACACTTCTAAGGATAACCACAAACCAGACATGATGGAGATTAGACTAGGGATACACTTCTAAGGATAACCACAAACCAGACAAGATGGGGCGATGTTGTTGTTTCCCCACATACTGACACAGGGTACGTCGACTCTTACTATTTCATCTGTCCTTGTTCAATGAAAAGAAGAAGAATTCAATCATTCAGACTTTGTCCTGCTTCTTCTTCTACAACAACAGTCCACGTGCAATCCATTACCACCTACTGCTTCTTCTTCTACAACAACAGTCCACGTGCAATCCATTACCACCTACTGCTTCTTCTTCTACAACAACAGTCCACGTGCAATCCATTACCACCTACTGCTTCTTCTTCTACAACAACAGTCCACGTGCAATCCATTACCACCTAATTCTTCTTCTTCTACAACAACAGTCCACGTGCAATCCATTACCACCTACTGCTTCTTCTTCTACAACAACAGTCCACGTGCAATCCATTACCACCTACTGCTTCTTCTTCTACAACAACAGTCCACGTGCAATCCATTACCACCTACTGCTTCTTCTTCTACAACAACAGTCCACGTGCAATCCATTACCACCTACTGCTTCTTCTTCTTCAACCTTCACCCATAGCGAGACATAAGTACGCAACCAAGGTCTGCCAAGTGCATCTTTTCCAGATCTTTCCACATTTTCTTGCATTCCGTCTCTGGCAGCCTGATTTACTTTCGGATGTCCTCGGGTCGCTTCGTGCATCCTTTTTTTTGCGTAGACCTCCTTCCTCGGACGGCGAACTATAGATTTCTTTGGTTGTGGCTTTTATAGCTGTCTAGACCCGCCTGTCCAGCCTGTTCGTAGCGCATTGGACGATGGGGAAAATCCCCTGCGAGTGCGGTTCAATTCCGTAGGCTGGCAGAAAAGCCGCATGTTCTCCGGATTTACGGTGCTTGTGACACCGAACCGAAGGGTTACGATGTCCATGGCATCGAGCCGAAGGGTTACGATGTCCATGGCACCGAGCCGAAGGGTAACGATGTTCATGGCACCGAGCCGAAGAACTGAAAGCACAAGTGCTTCTGGATCGAAAAAAAATAGCTATCTGGTGTTTTTTATAGGGTGGGGTAGCAACTCCCACGCCTAACCTTCTTAGTCACCTTTTACGACATGTGTGGCAGGTAACAGTGGATCTATCTTCCCCCTAATTTGGGCCCCGGTAACCACTCGAACGGAGGTAGGAGTATAGGAAAAAATAAAATCTAAAAGATAACCACTTACTGACATCTATTGCATACTTTAGTTAGATAAACGTTTTACCAGAAATTCTCAAAACGAAAGTAATTTTGCAGAACAGTAAAAATACCTACGTCATGTGTTTTCAAGAGTCAAGACCACATTTCTCGCATGAGCTTCCTACTCCCCCACACTTAACGAATCAACCAATCTTAACTTCTCTTTAGATGGACGAACACTCAAGTATTTCAAACACAACAGAGACCTCGTATATAATCTCGTGAGCTGTTGAATGCAGCGAGTTTTGAGTTTCCGTGCGCGAGCAACTGAAATTTCAAATTTTCAAACAAGACTTTTAACAAAATCGTATCGACTATTCATTTCTTGTTCTACTTTAACTGTGTCTGTATTGACCAGTGTAACAGAATTTATTCTCTGACAAAGTTTCCAAATATTTGTTCGCGATGTTTAGTTTGACTGCTCAAGCAGATATACAGAACTATGAATAAAACTTGTGCACAATATACATTTTTTTTTTTTTAAGTAACTAAAGTTTGTTGACATATTTTTCAATTTTTACGAATAAATCAGATAATCATTATTTTGAAACCTGATTTATTCATTGGAAGTGTTTATTGAAAGTGGATTGACAGTGTGATTCATTTTTTGAAAATTGTTGTTGTTCGCATCATTGTTTCCGCCACTGATATTTCTAATCTTGATTTTGTTGACATGGGTTTAGAGGTAAGTGAGGCAGTCTTAATTTGTTCAGTCTATCTTCTTCTTAGAACGCTCCATATCGACCACTTGTTAACCACTCTTTGTCATTTGTATGTGATCTGAGCTTAAGAGCGATTTACGATGTGCCAATTATGCGCCTACAAGTAAGCCAGAACAACCGATTTATGCGCTGCTTTTTATTTACTAGGTAGCTTCCTAGGCCACCACTTCAGTCGCCTCTTACGACATGCTTTGTTGGTGGCAGTGTTACTATTCCTTGCTGGCCCCGTCACCACACGGGACCACCAGTCTGTAAGTTTACCACCGAAATTGCAATGTTGATTGATTGATTGATTGATTGATTGATTCATCATCATTGCACTTCGGTGAGTAACCATGTATGATCCGATCTCTTTCTTACACAGGACAATCTCAGCGGCAGTGCACAAACTACGTAGCACTGGCGAGGGTCCCCGATGTAATTTTGAATATGACGAAGATATTTATATTGCAATATATATTCTGAATTATCCAGTTTATTTGCTTTGCGTCATTGTAAAACGTATCGTGAGCCTGTATATCGGCTATGAGGGGTGAATGTGTTAAACACATTATCATATGGTTAACAGATTTAGATGCTGTATTTACATAATGAATATTTACTTTCACCTGTAACGTCTTTCATGTTTCACCTATGTTTGTTATACATATTATATGTCTGCTTTGTTTGTTCTTGCCCTGATCAAAGCACTTTCACCGAAACGTCGACAGTTTCTATTCTCTGGTAACATTGCATAACCCCATCCCCTCAACCTACTAACAGTTACTAGTTAAGAAGGTGATTCCGATCAAACACAGGATAAAATCGTGTTCGACGGATCCAAAGGCTCAAATATTGCGGTTTTTGTAGTTTAAAAATAAAATAAAACATTGCCCTACCTACAATAAAGAACTGTGCACCTACCAGGATGTGAACTAACTCAAGTCTTGTTTCAATATTTAAATATGCTTCAAATGATAAGTATAGATGAACAAGGTGGCGGGACACTCAAAAAGTGAACAGAATCCGGCTCATCGTTTCAAAATCAAGGAAAGGGCAAATATTTAGATGTCTTTGACTCGATGGAATCAGATTATGTGTTCCGACCTGAAGGTACAAGATTGATATTGTTTGAGAAAGGTCAGATGGATAGGTAGGAGGGAAATGTTAACCTTACCTGGTGGAGAATTGTAGGATTCACCTGATTAGAGTTAGTTACCTTGTTGACCTTTGACTTAACGCGGGTTTCGTTTTCACATGAGACGAGCAGCTGTGACTAGAAAGTGAGACTAGCAAGTTTGGTGGCGTAGATGTTAGAGGTTAGCTGCTCGTCTCTACTTCCAAGGGTACTCGGTTCGTTCCTTGTAAGCCTTCATGATATTTTTCCAGAGATCCTGATCTCAGTGTAGGTGAGATCGAGTTCCTAGTCCTGTCGGAGACGGACGATAAAACGTACGTTCAAGGTGAGCACTTAAAAGAACTCTTATGAATTCAAAATAGAGAAGAACAGGCTGGAAAGCCGAAGCCAAGGAAAAATTCATTAGACAAATAAACAAAACTTCATACAAAATATTTTTACCATCTTCTAAATTACATCGGGAATTCTTACAGGTGCTACGGAGTTCGTGCTTTGTCTCTGAGATCTTAATGTGTAAGAAAGAGATTGGAGCACACATGATTACTCACGGAAGTGAAATCATGACGGTCCTAGCACTTAATCAATTATGAGAATATCATATTTGGCAGACATGTCACCTTCTGACTTGTATGTGCTAGTGCCAACTGGATGACATATACACATGTTGGTGTGCATTTCACTGTATGTACCCGCTGTGTTGTTGTCTCATTGCTAGCCAGTCAAAACGTAACCAGCTGCTAAAATGCATCACTTTACATCATTAAGTAAACTATATTGATTTATGCAGAATATAATCCAACTTAACAGTGCTGATTTGCATAAAATATGCATGATGACACACAGGTGTGACCCTATTTTGTTATATTCTTACTGTTGAACATCATGCACTAATATATACCGTTAAACACAGTTTCAGTTCGGAATATCTTCTGTGCACTACAGAGTTGTCCATATGTGCTCCCATTCCCTTCACAATGTCTCCAACAGCAGCCAGCGACCAATCGTGTCAGTTCGATGTTGATTGATGTAGCTACTCATAAACCTGTTGTGTGATTCTCCTCTGTCTACTTCAATCTTCAATCCAAGCTCTTGCAATCTAACAGTTAAACGCAATGATTGTTCATGATAACAATATAGATTGTCAACAAATTTCTTCATCGCAAGCCAACAACTGAGACGTGATTCGTATTTAGTGTGTGTTCTTATATTTCTCTTACACAGGAAGATCTCAGCGGTAGTGCACAAACTCCGTAGCACGGGAGAGGGTTCCCGGTGTAAACCCCGGTTTAGAAGATATTGAAAATTTTGTAGAAATTTTAATTAATTTTTTTAAAATTCTTTCAAACGAATTTTGTTCGAGCAGCGGCTCTTCTCGATTTTAAACTGTCAATAGTCCTGTCACGTGTTCAACTTTAACATAAGACCTACGTTTCCGTCTCCGATAGGACTAGGAACTCGATCTCAGCTACATTAAGATCAGTGATCTCTGGAAAAATATGCTGATAGCTCTACGAGGAATGGAACAGGGTTACCTTTGGAACAAGAGACGAGCAGCTAACATCTACGCCACTGAGATATCTACGCCACTGAGATATCTACGCCACTGAGATATCTACGCCACTGAGATATCTACGCCCCTGAGATATCTACGCCACTGAGATATCTAGGCCACTGAGATATCTACGCACTGAGATATCACGCCACTGAGATATCTACGCCACTGAGATATCCGCCACTGAGATATCGCCACTGAGATATCTACGCCACTGAGATATCTACGCCACTGAGATATCTACGCCACTGAGATATCTACGCCACTGAGATATCTACGCCCCTGAGATATCTACGCCACTGAGAGACCTCAAATATAAATTGATAAATTACGAAATATTAACTTATATAACTAGTCCTAGTTATTAAAGAAGTGCAGTTATGTTTAGCCGTGACCTCCGAAAACATACGACCGGTGGGCTCATGTAAAAATTCTAGGAAGTAAGACCACAACCGTCGCGTGCTCTCGCATTCCTGTATTGTTGTATAAAGTCGAATTCATGTTAAAAACAACACAAAATGCTAAATTAAGGTTATATTATGTTACAAATTCAGTTTAACACTCAGGTAATATCAG
Source organism: Arion vulgaris (assembly GCA_020796225.1). Lineage (NCBI taxonomy): Eukaryota > Metazoa > Mollusca > Gastropoda > Stylommatophora > Arionidae > Arion > Arion vulgaris. The sequence goes on from CM036767.1 coordinate 44,383,016, forward strand.
TAGAATTAATATTTTCATCAATAAATAACCATAAGTAAAAGTAAGTCAAGGAACCCTTACATACCTCGTGGTATATAGGCCAATACAGTGTTAGGCCTGTATTTTTCATTGACCGTCGGCACGTCTGGCCATTCCCAGAGCAAGTCTGGTACCCAGTTGAGGCTGGGTCGACCTGAGAGCCGTCGAGGGGTCGGGAAAAATTCACACGCATTGCGAGCTGAACCCAGACCACCAGCCTTGAGAAGCGAGTTCACTAACAACTACGCTACAGCGGCTCTCAATAAATAAACTCTCAATAAATAACCATGGACTCATATATTTGAGTAAAATAAAAAAATAAAAAGTTAGTGTTCTATCAAACATATACAAAAAACCAGCACCCATTAAACAGGAATTTTGGGTTTCCCGTCTGAGCTGGTCGGCCTTCTGTTGCTGGGAGCCATGATTTAGCCTAGTAGAAATTGAGCTAACGTGGTGTGAGTAATGAATGTTAAGTAACTATTTGAGCTCTGGCGTGCGTGCTTCTGTGTTCCCCAGGCATTTCCTGGCGTGTGCTGATTTAATCTATGATATTGTTGATAATATCATTACTTGTTTGATTGTGGGGAGTAATTAGCAACAACAGTAATGAAATCTAGATTATACTTCAGTAAGTGAGATATGTCCTACTTAGCAGGTCTGGCCATTTGTTATTTTACTGTTCTTCTTCTTCTTCCCCTTTCAACTCCCAACGGAGCATAGGTCTTCAACAACATTTTGCCATCTCTTTCTGTACTGTCCATGTTTGTTGAAGTTTGTGTGTGTGTGTGCTTGGCTTGTTTTGTCTACGGATGAGGTAGCCAGCCCCACAATTAACTCTCCTTAATCGCCTCTTACCACATGTTTGGCAGGTACACATTGCTGTATATTTTTCCTCCTTTCGAACCCCCGCCAGGACACGGGTGGTTCCTACCTTACTCGATCTTACGACATGCCTTCTTGGGCACAGTGTTACTTTTCGTTGTTCCCCTTTCGTTGTTCCCCTTTCGAACCCCGACGACATTGTTGTGTTTAAAAAAAAAAAAAAAGTAAAGGAACCCTTTCATACCTCGTGGTATATGGTCAATACAGTGTTAGGCCTGTATTTTCATTGACCGTCGGCACACAATGGGTGATGGCGGCTGGGTCGACCTGAGAGCCGTCGTGGTAGGGAAAAATTCCACGCGCATTGCGGAGCTGAACCCAGACCACCAGCCTTGCGAAGCGAGTTCACTAACAACTACGCTACAGCGGCTCTCTCACATTGTTGTGTTAGTTATTATTTATTTGTTTGTCTGTTTGCTTGCATTCGTTCTTCTCAACCAAGTCTTTCTCATAATATTCCCGAGAAATAATGACTGTCTCTTTCTTATATCGATAAGTTTTATCTCTGCCCGATCTCTTTTAACACACCATCATTAGCCATTCTTAGATTCTTAACCTTGTCCTGCTAAACCACATCTCTCTGATCTTCAGAGATTTCTATATTTCTTTGTTTATTGTCCCTGACTCGCATATGCTGTTTTAGTGACACATGATGATGATGTGTGTTATTCTAAAATGACTGATGATTTGTTTCTCCTAACAGAACCGAGAAACAGTAGGCCCACAGATGTTGAGCCTAGCCCAGATGTTCGGATCAGGTGGGGGTTATGTTGGAAACGATAACAACAACCACACACAGACTGATCGAAATACAGATGTGAGTATGTCTGTTTCTGTGTGTGTCTGTTTCTGTGTATGTCTGTCTGTGAGAGGTAATGGCAAACAGAGTGTGTGTTTCTGTATACGCTATACGGTCAATCTTCTCAGACAGTTTTACGTGTTTTCTGTATACGCTATACGGTCAATCTTCTCGGACAGTTTTACGTCTTTTCTGTATACGCTATACGGTCAATCTTCTCGGACAGTTTTACGTGTTTTCTGTATACGCTATACGGTCAACCTTCTCGGACAGTTTTACGTGTTTTCTGTATACGCTATACGGTCAACCTTCTCGGACAGTTTTACGTGTTTTCTGTATACGCTATACGGGCAATCTTCTCGGACAGTTTTACGTGTTGTCTTCCTTTTTTTAAAATGGATTAAAACAAAATTATTAAAGCATAATTTAAACAACAACAGAAACAGAAGTATACAACTTAAAACCAGTAACAACAAATATTTTTAGGAGGGAGGGGGAAAGACAGCCACTATCCGCAAAACAAATCATGAAAATATTATAGCGACATATGATAGCAAATTTAGAGCTTTTAAAAGTAACAAACTGTGCATTATTGGAGATTATCATTTAAAGATGATGATGGAGATCAGTGGCGGCTCATCATTAGGGCCAGTGGGCGGACCCCACAAAATTAATGTATAACGACGTGTATTTATTATTTTGTAAATTAAAATATAACAACCAAAAAATCCATGATTTATCCGGAAAAAATGTCTGACCCAGGAACAAAATTGACGACGAGCCGCCACTGACGTAGATAAATTGGGTATATATGTCGTATGTCAGTAGGGATATTAGCTAGAACAGCTCTCCCGTGGACAGCGGATGGGTTAGGAAGGACTGGACGTTCAGAGGAAACATAGAAAAGAACATCTGTTGTAAAATATGGGGAGAGTCAGAAAAAGGGGGTTCTTCCATCTTATGAGATTTGAGAACACGAGGAAGACTAAATGACAGAAACGAAGGTACTTAGACAGCATCAAAGAAACACTACGACAACATGGACTCACAGCAATCTTAACAAACTTGGTCAAACAATGACATTTTAATTGTCTAAAGCTACTCACTGAATAGAGATTAACATAGAAGAAGACCAAGTTCCCATCGTTTACGTGACTTATTTTTGTTCTTTGTTCCTTGTTTGATACTTTCACAGTTTTTCTTTTCCTTATTGTATCTTGTTGTTTATATCATTTAATTTATTCTATTTATTTAATTGTACTTAATCTGTCTGTGTGTCAGGGGCGTCAACGCGATTTAGATGATTAAGTGAGATCTCAACTCAAACACACCCTATTTGTAAACAATTTGTAGAGTTTGGGAAAATTATTCTCTCTCTCTCTCTCTCTCTCTCTCTCCCTCTCTCGCGATCCTGCGAAAGTTATTCAGAATTGCTCTTGTACGATCGCGAGAGAGAGAGAGAGAGAGAGTGAACTGCTGTGGGAGCTACGAAATGCTTGCTCTGTAATCTACAGTCAGTAAACTATCTCCTGATAGGAGCTAGACATCGACTGCGTCGTTCTGAATTGAGTGGCGCCGGTTTCTTTGAGTTTAATCAAACAGCATTAAGTTAAACACAGACATCGTTTATGTAACAAAATTTAAATGGCTGTTGTTATTGATCCACCAGAGATGTCTACAGAAGCCAGCATTTCTTCATACATAACCACATGAAACTTGGGGTGTTATCACGAGAAGAGAAACATTGCCCTTCATTCATTCTGTCCTGGTATCTGATAGCACTATTTACTTAACAATGCTCGCTCTTTTAATACGCTCAACACTGCTAAGTATTTTATAAGATCCGTGAGAACAAAATGTTAGCAGGTCCGTGTTCATCTGAGCAATATTTCACGCCTTTAAGTCTGGTTTAAGTGAACCAACCCTTACACCTGGCGCCGGTTTCTTGTGATATCTAATTCATGAATGACCAGTCACAGATAACAAGACACTGTGTGTACACTTTTCTCAATTAGAAATGAAAATTATAACTGTAGAGAGAACAGCCATCTGTAACAGAAAACATATTAGCTCATCATTTTCACGTCACGTGTCTGTATTCCTGTATGTTAGATTAAGACTAACTAATAATTGTAAAACAACAAAAGGCGCAAAAACAAGGTTGTCTCGTATTAGTTAAAAAAACTATATTTAACACTAAGGAATATCTCGTATTATTAACACTTTTAATGAATAAATTTTACTAAACTCATGAAACATTAAAATTGCTATAAATCATTCAGTATGCTATCAATTATATGTCAACATCAGCCAGCGCTAGAATCGATTGTCGATAAGCAAATCTGAGTATCGTGACATGAAGATCTGGAGTAAAACTCTGTTAGGGTCAAATGCTATACTGGAAATCGATAGACAAAACTGTATAACATATTACATAAGAAGGCAATAAATTATATTTAAGATCAGACAGACATACACACTAACTTCGGTGTAATTTATAAGAACAGAAACAGAAACTAAATTAACTAAAACATGACACTAACAAGATCATCAAGATATCATAGTATGCGTGGTCAGATGAATAAGAATGACAGGAATAGAAGATTTAGTTACCATTGTGGCTCGGTGCTCGTTACGAACACTTCTCTTCATTCATCTCCAATTTCCGATTTGTCGACTAAGCTAATCGGTCTTCTGTTACATGAAGCTGTGGTGTAAAACTATCTTCTCACTTCAAATCTACACGTCTTGGAATCTGGAATCTCCAAATTTCAACTTCGACATTATACAGTACAATAACATAATATTTACAGTCAGACAGTGACTCATAACGGCTCCTAAACTTGATTTTATTGTCTGTAACTATGCTATAATACTGTTATAGTAACTGTATACATACACATACCATTGCTATAGTAACCTATTGTCATAACTTGCATATGTTGTAGTAACATATAACATAACACATACTGTTATAGTACTTTTATAACATAACACATAGTTATAGTAACATAGTAACTATAACACATCATTATATAACATATAACATAACACATACTGTTATAGTAACATATAACATAACACATACTGTTATAGTAACATATAGCATAACACATACTGTTATAGTAACATATAACATAACACATACTGTTATAGTAACATATAGCATAACACATACTGTTATAGTAACATATAGCATAACACATACTGTTATAGTAACATATAGCATAACACATACTGTTATAGTAACATATAGCATAACACATACTGTTATAGTAACATATAGCATAACACATACTGTTATAGTAACATATAACATAACACATACTGTTATAGTAACATATAGCATAACACATACTGTTATAGTAACATATAGCATAACACATACTGTTATAGTAACATATAGCATAACACATACTGTTATAGTAACATATAGCATAACCATACTGTTTTAGTAACATATAGCATAACACATACTGTTGTAGTAACATATAGCATAAACATACTTGTTATAGTAACATATAGCATAACACATACTGTTTAGTAACATAAACATACACATACTGTTGTAGTAACATATAGCATAACACATACTGTTATAGTAACATATAACACATACTGTTGTTAACATATAGCATAATCTCTGGTAGTAACATATGCTCCACTCGTTATAGTAACATATAACATACACTACTGTTGTAGTACAATAACAGGAGACACATAGTCTGCCTCTCTCTGACCTTCCGGCAGGTAACCTGCACATAGCCCGGTCCCAGTAACATATCACCACTACAAGGTAATGCCTCAGCTATACTATATACTTCCTTTCTAAACTAGGGAAAACAAACATAAACCATAACTATATATGCTTCTTTGTTAGTCAGATACACATATACTCAGCTTAATGAGATGTAACATATGATTGTCACATATTATTATTCTTGACTTTATCTAAACAGGCTCTGATATTCCAAAATGGAAATCTTCATTCTGGACCATTGGAAGCTTTAATCCAACACCTGGTGCCGACATCTGACTATTGTCCTGATGTAAGTATGAATATTTAACAACAATATGTCTCCGATGGAACCCCCAGGGCAATAGAAGTAAGGAAGACCCAGAAACACCTGGAGACGGGAGTTAGAGATGGAATGCAAGAGGACTGGGAGAGAGTGGCGAGATCTGGAAAGGATGGCCTTGGATAGGCGGGCTTGGAAGGCCTTGGTTGCGGACCTATGCTTCCCCTAGGGGCGAAGGGTGAAGAATGTCATGTCGTTTGTACGTCAACCATCATCATCAGTAGGTGCCGTGCTGGCTGGCGAGCGTGGATCTCTACAAATCTCTGTCTCTAGTGTTTGCTATCATCTCAGATGTTGACGCTCTTCCATGCCATGAAGTCAGGCTATCTAAAATGTTCTCTCTCTATCTTCCCCTGTCTTCCTCTGTCTTCCTCTGTCTCCTCTACCCTAGATTGTATTGGTTGTTACAATGTGTTCTAAACCTCCCTTCCTCATCACATGTCCGAAAAATGATGACTGCATCTTTCTTATACTGATGATAAGCTTTCTCTGTGTCCTGATCTCATTCAACACCTCCACATTAGTCATTTTAGCAGTCCATGGGATTCTCATCATTCTTCTGTTATATGAACCACATAACTACAAATAGACATTTTGTCTTGGTGTGCACATGATGTGTAATATAGCGCACTGAATGGCACCTATATAGCACGATACAGCGAGATTAGCGAGTTGGGTGTCATTCGAAGTGTTTCAAACTGATTGAAAAGACACTTAAATATTTTTTTAAACACGATTAAAAACCGAATAAATCTGAATGGAAAAGTATAAACATTAAAACCTTTGAATTACCATTATTGACGAGTTCACCTAGAACATATATATATATACGTATGTAAGTATAACACATTAAAACCTTTGAATTACATTATGACGAGCGTTCACCTAAACATATATATATATATACGTATGTATACACGGTAAAGAAGATAGTTGCAGACATGGGAGTCCACGAAACATTTGTTCATGGTGTGGGGTAGTAGAGAATTGAATAACACAAATTTGTTGTTGGAAGTTTACTATGCAGAAATGCAGAAGAGCAGATTCGTATGAAGCTTGTATCAGACAGTCATTTCTAGGAAGGGGATGGGGGTGCTGTACCCTCCTGTCCTCCCCCCTCCTTCCTTGTCTTAACGTGTGGTGGACGCCCATGCGTATAGTCTATCGATAGTAATTCTAAAAACGTAACATTTGAAAAATATCAGCAGACTTCTAACAAATATTGCAGAATAGATTACAAATTATATTTGAAGTCGGAGAAGCCACGCCTGTATGGCGGAGGGCACTGATGATAAGGAAAGCATGTCTACACGCAAAAATCAATCATAAGTGTTACACAAGGAGCACTAAATTCGTAGCAAACGAGCGCCGTAGCAGGCGAGCGCAGTAGAAGAAGCGTAGAAATTGAAAGAATGACTTATAGAATTTAAGTAAATTTCATATATTTCAAGGTTAATAGTTCAGAGATTTGACAGTCAAACAATAAGTCACGATATGTTAACATTAGCACAGCGTTTAAATGGCGTCACGTTGCCATGCCAATTTACCTTCTCTTGTTTATTCTAATTGTATCACAACTCTCGCAACTGCCGAAAAGCTGGTTGGACTCAGCTCTAGCGACATTTGATCCGTTAACCGACTTTCAGTTAGCGCAAGGGCGCCGATTTGTAAGCTTTGTTGGCGGGACGCCAATACATTTGTTTCTAGAATGTACTGCAAGAAGGAGGAGTGGGGGAGAAGGAAGGAAGACAAAATACAACATTATTTAATTTATTGTCGGTAACTACGCACTTTTTTCATTTGAAGAAAGAATTTTAATAGAAAATGCAGTATATAGAAGACATACAGCGTAGAATTTTAATGTATTCTTCAGCTTCGACGATTTCTATTCAGGCTCTTAACCCAATGTGGACCACAAACTGGGCCAGTCAGTTTGAAGTCTGTTAGGTTTCCTCAAAGCTGAGTTTTCAGGTCGACTGGGTGTGGCTACTTGCTGCTTCTCAGTTCCCCTAGGAGAGCGCAGTCTTGCAATACATTTTCGGCATGTGTTCAGCTTGTTGACAGACAGCCAGAGAGCTGTTTGACTTATTGCACGTATACTTAATTAAGAGGATTTATCTTCCAGTGCTTGTTTAGCTGGTATAACATATTCTATCTATATAAGGTGGACGCCTATTCTATATAAGGTGGGCGCCTATTCTATATAAGGTGGGCGCCTATTCTATATAAGGTGGGCGCCTATTCTATATAAGGTGGACGCCTATTCTATATAAGGTGGACGCCTATTCTATATAAGGTGGGCGCCTATTCTATATAAGGTGGGCGCTATTCATATAAAGGTGGACGCTATTCTATATAAGGTGGACGCTATTCTATATAAGTGGCGCCTATTCTATATAAGGTGGGCGCCTATTCTATATAAGGTGGACGCCTATTCTATATAAGGTGGCCTATTCTACTATAAGGTGGGCGCCTATTCTATATAAGGTGGGCGCCTATTCTATATAAGGTGGGCGCCTATTCTATATAAGGTGGGCGCCTATTCTATATAAGGTGGACGCCTATTCTATATAAGGTGGGCGCCTATGGCTTAGCAGTAGTGAACTCGATCACAACCCAAGAGTACCTGGTTCAAAACTTAGTGGTGAACAATTTTGAAGCAAATTATTTTCCGTGTATTTTTACGAACGGCAAAAATAGATCTCACCGTTCTCTCTCTCTCTCTCTCTCTCTCTCTCCTCCCCTTTTTTTGCGATCACCGCCCAGATCGATGTACCAGACTTCCCCATAAATTCTATTCATGTATAAATCTGATTCCTGCAGTCTTAGCATTGGTGTGTTTTACGTCACATCTTCAGCACCATTTGGAGTTCTGGTGCTTATCCTTCGGCGATGTGTCGGTTTCAGCCAGCGTTTACTCAGTTCGCTCTCCGTTCTGTAGCTATTTAGTGTTTTTATGGTGTGGGTAGCTGCCCCACGTCCTACCTCCTTAGTCGTCTCTTACGACATGCGTGGCAGGTAACGTTTTTCTTCTTTCCCTCTTTGGGCGTCCTACGACTCAAACCACTCGTTGGATACCGTTTGATCTTTGCCAAGAACGTGTATACGTTGCACATTGGTTTGGTAGGCCCTAAACACATAGACTTCTACACGTTTAGGACACATGCATCCGATTTCAGCCAAACAGTGGTTCTATTCTTTACACCCCAATTTGGGCCCCGGTCAAACCACTCGGGCGGACCTGACCGTTCAGAAAGCAATGGAAAACTACTGAACAAATTATTTCCCCCTAGAAAATCAGCAGCTACATTACTGTGGTTTATGGTGACGCCCTGTAAATAATATGCAACAATTTTCATTCATTTTCAATCATGAAAGAACAAGATAAGAAGAAGATGGTAAGAAAGTTGTTTTTTAAAAAGGTACAGTTTCGAAGTGTGTACAAACACGACAAGAGACAAAACATATTGCATATCTATTAGTCGACCTAAAATTGAAGAGTACATATATCTGATAATTCATTCATTCATTGGTGGACATCGTGACCTTTACTGAACTTGTCAATTACACTGTACACTACAGAGATAGAAGTGTTACGCAAATCATTCGATAACAAGAAAGAAACGTTTAAAAATAAGACATCAGAAATACGTGGTACAACATTAGTACTGTACTTCATCAGGAAACAAAAATTAAATGGTGTCAGATCACATACAAACAGACAGTGCGACTCAAAGAGCAATGTTACTACAATACAGTGGATACAGAAGAAGGCTGACCACGCAAAAGGTGGACTCCGAAATAACAGGAGAAGAAAAACACTGTTTATGAAGCTCACAAAAGTCCGTTCTAGAAATCTCTTCTTATCATGACGATGTATGATAAAACAGGATTCGAGAAAATAAGCAGAAAAAAAACTTATAATATAACGACATATGTAAGGTACCACGCCCAGTATCTGATTCACCCATTTATTATTCGTCTATCGCAGCTTACACCCATCTTTATTCTCCATGTATTCATATTTTTTTTTAATGAGAAAGATTGAATGGAATATTTTCAATTCATTTATTTTTCCGTCTTGCTGTTTTGAAATGCACAAGTTCATTAACCGTGAACGATAGTACCAATGTTTATATGTAAAGAGATAAGCGGGAAAATGTGTCTAAAATTAGATTCACTGCTACTACACTTTAGGCGGGGTTTTCTGTTTAGAGGTCAACATGTTTTCCCCAGGAAAGAACCAATTGGCGAAAACATCATTAATATAAAAATAACTGAACCTATTAAATGCCATGATTTGATTGGAGGATAATTTTACGGGAAAATCTCTAATAACATTTCTACATCTCTTCAACACTTACACCATATATTATAAATAGTTATTCCTAGTATATTAGAGGATTTCTGAATAATGGCGCGAAGACTAGATGTAATGAATGATAAGATCCTGGTACGTAGTCTAGATAGACAATTGATGAATACAAGGAAGAAGGTGGGAATTGTATGTGATGTTCTTCTTCTGTTGATTGCAAACACGTAAAATAAATAGATTTAGTTTATCAAAGCAGAAACTTATATATAATATTCCTTCTATTGACTGATATAAGGGAATACGGCAGTAAAACTATAGCAGAGCCGAAACATGATCATAGCACAAAATAAGAAATAATTCAACAGTTTCGAGACAAAATGTCTTTATCAAACAAACAGTACAAATAAGCGTGAGACTGAGACTAGGACGATAAACATTCGTAGATGTTAAGTACTCGCCTCTCGTTCTAAGGGTACTCGGTCACTTCCCGTGAAGCCATCGATATATTTTTCAAGAGATCCCTGATCTCAGTGCAGGTGAGATCGAGTTCCTAGTCCTATCGGAGACGAACGATAACACTTAGCCCGTGTTTAATTTAGGCACGTATAAGAACCCTTGGCAGTTCAAAATCGAGAAGAGCAGGCTGGAAAGCGCTGTCCTGGCAAAACTCATTAGAAAAAGATTAAAAATAAAAACTCCTACAAAATATCTTTACCATTTTCAAAATTACATCAGGGACCCTCGCTGGTGCTACGGAACTCGTGCACTGTCGCTGAGATCTTCCTGTGTAAGAAATAGATCGGAACACACATGGTTACTCACCGAAGTGCAGTGATGATGGTATTATTAATGAATCAATCAATCAATCAATCATTCCAACACAAGTACACTCTCACTCACTCATAATGTTATTAAGACCACAATTGAATGTTATAAATTTTGCTACCCTCTGTTAACTCTTTGAGACTGCCAAGCCGATATATCGGCTTATGACTGTTTTTGATACATCTTTTGCAACAATTTGATATATAATATGTCATACTTCAGAGAAACAGTCCTAGAGTTATAAAGATTTAAGCTACTTGTCGTTAAGTATTAAATTTGAATTGCAAATAAATACGCCCGGAGATCAAAATAATTAGGGATGAAAGGGGTTAGATCATCAACAACTTCAAACTTGTATTTATTTTCTTTTTCTTTCTCTCTCTCTCTTTCAGAGGACGTACACATTTGCCTTCCTGCTGAGCTCACGTTTGTTCATCCGCCCCCATGAACTGTTGGCTCAGGTATGCAAGGTAAGAAGATATACAAGCTCACCCACCCAAGCTCACCCACCCACCATATATCAGGCTATGTTATCAGTTTATCCTGCTCATAAAACTGTTTTTCTACTTGCAAACTCATTAAGATATTCTGTTGATATTTTGTCTATTTTTAGCTTGATAATTTGTTACATAACTTTTAAGTTATCTTGAAATAAACAGTTGCATACATAAACACATTATCATTATCATTATCACCATCATCATAATCATCGTAATCTTCATCAATAGCATCATCATCGCCATCAGCATGGATGATTGGGTGAATTGGTTATTGGTTACTAAACTGACGTTATTGCACTCGGGCAGACCCATAGGTGCTCAGTCTCCCCCAACAGATATCGAAGAGTATCCATACTGATGTTTCCGTGGCTCGCTGATTAAACACACCTCTCACTCTGCCTCTCAGGTATCCAGTTCGACTTGAACAACGGGTAACTCCAAACTGCTTAAATCGCTTGATCGATTCAACATCGATTTTAGTGTCCTCATCCAATAGAGAGTCGCGAAGAGACAGAAGAATATCCCCTTTATCCATCTTCAACTCCCAACAATCGATGCTGTTGATGCAAGCCTGTCCTCTCATTACCGTAAACACCCGCATGCCCAGGACAGTACATCCACGTAAGACGCTGGAGGTTAGAAACTTCTATAGACGACATCACTCATACCGAAACCTGCCCTTCTGGATCTTGTGAAGCATCGACTGAGAGTCAGAGACAACAACGGCTCCAGTAAATAAAGTCCCAGTAATCCAATGGGTGAATGAATTGATGAATGATTTGATGAATGAATGAATGGATGGATGGTTTGGTGAATTGATGAATGGGTGAATTAGGAATGGATGGGTGATTGGGTTTAAAGGGTTTGATTGGATGATTGGGTGAATTCATGGATGGATGAATGGCCGAACGGTTGAATCCGATTATCATTTTCTGTGAATAAATAATGAGAATGTATGAATATCGCGAGAGTACTCGGGCGGTGCCAAAAGTGTTTCATGAAAAAACTGACAAGATTTCAGACAACATATTTATGTTATGTTCCAGCTCTGTGTACTACAACAGAATCTGGTTCATGATAAACTAGACAACACAGGAAGATTAAGGTCAAGCAAGTTTGGCCTCACATCATTAATCTTTTAAGGTAAGACCAGGTTTTGTACATTAATCTTCTTCCTTTACTTCGGTGTCTCTACTGCTTTTTAATCCTTTTTGTTCCCATTGGAGCATAGGGCTGTTTCGGTTTCTCTACTACTAACTTATACATACATTTATTCAGCTCTCAGCGTCGTAGATGTCAATGTTTATATATACATTGCACTATTACTAACCACTTCGTCTTCTGTTTCTCACTTCTTCTTCTTTTCTTTGTCGTCCTGCTACCAGGTTGTTGCCCAGTCTCGTGTTTCTTTTATCTTCTTCTTCTTTGTCGTTACACTGCTACAGGCTGTTCAGTCTGGTTTTCTGTTTTTATCTTCTTTTTGTCGTTACGCTGCTCAGCTGTTGCCCAGTCGTGGTTTCTGTTTTATCTGCTGTTCTGGCTTGTGTGATTTTATTTTGCTCTTTCACAGATTCAGCTACGCCATCTAACCATCTTTTCCGTGGTCTTCCTCTGTTCTCGCTAATCTTTTAAAATCTCCATTTTCCCTTTGCCATGTGGATTCCAGTTAAGTGCGTGTCTGACTATGTTGTTAAGTTGTTACCTTAGTCTAACTCCAATATATCTACTCTGATATTCTACCTGTTATTGTGTGAGCTGTACCCTAGTTTAAGAATTTCAATGTTGACGTATATATATATATATATATATATATATATATATATAAATTTGTATTTAAACTTGCACTTCATAATACAATAATTATCCATTGTTCATTTTCTGCTGAACTCAGTGAGTGGACCGATACGTTTCCTTACGACTTCCGGGATGACAGAATGATGAAACAGCTACGTGATATCACACAGCGTATCATTGCAATCTACCCAAATCTCAGGAAGGATATCAATAACCTCAGTTATAACTTAGTTACAAAGGTAAAAGAATATTGTCACTTGTTTTTCTTTTTTTCTCTTAATGTTGTCATCACCCAGATCTCTGAAATGGCATGCGGATTTGCATCAGCGACACGCTAGGACAAACAAATTTCACACAGTCTGCCTTAGAAAAATAATGAACATCAAATGGCAGGATATGATCCCAGACACCGAGGTCCTAATAAGAGCTGCACTCCCCAGCATCTTACAATCTTGATGCAATCTCAGATACGACGGTAGGACACGGTTGAAATGCGGATTGCAGAATCCCAAAAAAGACTTCTTATGGTCACATAATGGTGAACTGCGTGGCGGTAAACTTCTAGGAAACTAAAACAAACAAAAAAAACGATTCAAGGACACACTCAAGGAACCCCGACGCAAACCTTCACATAGATGTCGACACTGGGAGAATGTTGCTCAAGAAAAGCAGCCTGACGCACACTTCTTGGACATGATTCTTCGGTCTGCGAGGCAGGTAGAACTGCACCGATGGAACGGAAACGTCAAACTAAAAAGACAGTAAAACTCCCCACAAGTGCAACTAATCCTTGCCCACATTGTAAAAGAACATTTCAAGCCCACATCGGGCTCACTAGTTATCTATGCACACACAGACAAACATAAAACAACTACATTCCCTTGGCTGAAAATTGTGTGATCAGCATCACCCGTGATGAACGAGCATCACCAGACTGCCAATGAGGCCTTACACCAGTACATGACAGGTTACGAACTCGCACACTAGATAAACATTACGAGTGCATAGGTTTCATCCTAAAAATAGTTTCCTTGACATTTAGACTGGTCCAAACATTCTAACTGCACGTGACCTATTGATCCCAACGTGCACAGAATAAATTGTTAATGACAGTTCTCTCAAACCCTAGACCTGAATGTCACGAGATTTGAACTTGTTGAGTTTACATGAAGTGACCAAGTACATATTTAAAAAAAGTATATAAATGTAATAGTTAAGATTTGTAGTACATTACACTTCAATGCAGTACAAAACAGCACAGTTGGCAACAGAGATGAAGAACTACATGATAGACATTCTGGGAATCTTTAAGACCTACCGGAAACATTGCAAGCCATACATTGTTTTGAAACCCAAAGGGATAGGGGTAGGCCTAGAAATACCTGGAGAAGAGGCTGATATCAAAGGATAGGCAAGACGGGAAATAATTGGAAGGGATGGCAAGAGAGAGGAAGGACTGGAAGGAGTTTGTTGAAGACTTGTGCTCTGTTGAAAGGGGAAGAACACTTGAATGTCATCAACTAAGTTTTGGGAAACCTGACAGACCTAAAGCTGACTACACAGTTTGTGGTCCACAGTAAATTAAGAGCATGACCACAGATTGCCAAAGAAGAAGGTTATACTTCAAGAGCTAGTAGACTCATCATCATCAGGTGCGGCTGGCGTAGGCGATCATGGATCTCCACAAATCTCTGTCGTTGGTGTTTGCTATCAATTCAGATGTTGACGCTCTACCTGTGCCATGAAGACAGGCTATCCAAATTTTCTCTCTGTCTTCCTCTGTCTCGTCTACCCTCGATTTACCGGTTGTCACAATGTGTTCTAAACCTCCCTCCTCATCACATGCCCGAAAAATGATAGCTGCCTCTTTCTTATATTGATGATAAGCTTTCTCTGTGTCTTGATCTCATTCAGCACCTCAACATTAGTCATTTTAGCAGTCCATGGGATTCTCATCATTTTCTATAAAACCACATTTCTGTGGCCCTCAGAGATTTTTCGATCTGTGTGTTCATTGTCCATGACTCGCATCCGTATGTCAGTATTGGTTCTATGTAGCACTGAATAACTCGCATTCTGATCGGGATTGACAAGGACTTGTTGCAGATAATGCTTCTCATTTTCAGGAATGATGTTTTCGCTTGTCCTATTCTGCTCTTTATTTCTGATCGGCATCTGCCATCTGATGTTACCAGGACTCCGAGGTATTTAAATTGCTGCACTTGTCTTAGATCAGTCCCATTTACTGTGATGGTGCATTTTGGCAAAATCTGCTTTTGATATGATCATAACTTCTGTCTTCTTAATATTCAAACTGAGTTCTTTGTTGTTACTTTCTGTCACAACCTTATCAACTAATTTCTAGTAGACTAACTAAACAAAAACTAGCAAGGAATATGGATAGGCCATTTACATCCAGAAAATAAATACTGTGATTCATGGGCGTTCATATGTTAACTCATTCGCTCTTCAAAGCCGATATACTGGTTCACGGTATTTGTTAAGATGACGCACAGCAAGTATACTGGTTAATTCCGTACATATTACAGTTTAAGTGAGTCCAAAGGTAACACAAATTATGGAAAGTGTCAATGCGAGTAGGCGGCGGTGGGGTTGTAAGTGCCACTACTACCTGGAAAATGACGTTTTGATAAAAGTTGTATGCGAAACTGATCTACAATTCCGTGTACAAAACTACCAACTCAATTTTTTTTCAAATTAATTTCGTGTCCATCCCACCCCATCCCACCCCTTCCTACCTCCTCTGGAAATGTTTATGTGGACGCCTATTCTATCAGAAAATGGGAGAAGATAAAAATAAATTAGGATCAGACGGAGAAGCTAGCAAAAACACTTCATGAAATACATTCCTACAAAACATTCATCATTCCAAATTTGATAAAAGTTGGATCAACTATCAGATTTATTTACATTTTTTAAATATTAAAACGAAAATGTACATCAATGATTGTAAATGTAAAGAAGTAAATAAGAAGTTCGGACGGACGAACATTGCTATGCATTCCTAAGACCAAGGTTAAAAGGTTAAATGATACCAAATGAGACTGCCCGCACACACAATCTGATTATGAAGTGAAGCTTAGATTACTCCTGTCACAAAATGTTCATTTCATGCCACGTTTTATTACAAAGAGGTCACTATAGCAACCCCTAAAATGGCGTGAGAAATTTGTGCAGGAATGGAGGCATATACCAATTCATCATATTTTTCCTTTCTTATTTTGGAACTTTAAGTGTGAGACTGAACCTACAGCCCTTTTGTGTCACTCCTATTACCTCTACTCAATCATTTCCAAGTTGGCTTGCATATAATCATTATAATAATGCATCCATTTGCAAGTTGGCTTGCATATAATCATTATAATAATGCATCCATTTGCAAGTTGCGATCTTCAATAATTATACACTAGTATCATCATCAGGTGCCGTGCCGGCTGGCGTAGGCGATCATGATCTCCACAAATCTCTGTCGTTGGTGTTTGCTATCAACTCAGATGTTGACGCTCTACCGTGCCATGAAGTCAGGCTATCCAATATTTTCTCTCTCTGTCTTCCCCTGTCTCGTCTACCCTCGATTTTACCGGTTGTCACAATGTGCTCTAAACCTCCCTTCCTCATCACATGCCCGAAAAATTATGACTGCCTCTTTCTTATATTGATGATAAACTTTCTCTGTGTCTTGATCTCATTCAGCACCTCAACATATTAGTCATTTTAGCAGTCCATGGGATTCTCATTCTTCTGTAAAACCACATTTCTGTGGCCCTCAGAGATTTTTCGATCTGTGTGTTCATTGTCCATGACTCGCATCCGTATGTCAGTATTGGTTCTATGTAGCACTGAATAACTCACATTCTGATACACTAGTATAGTATTATTTAATAATATTAGTGTATATCCTAATTTCTGTTTTAATTAGATTTCGATAATTTGTAGTCATTCTGTTATGCTGTCTGTCCACTTCTAGTTGACCAACCTGAAAAGTTATGAAGAAAACTTGGCCAGAATTGAGGTTGAAGAGCAACAGAAAGCACAGATGCAAGTTGTGGCAACTGTAAGTGGTACATTTGTTGTGATAACTGTGTTTTGGCCACTGTCAGTGAATAATTTGTTATGACAGTTGTAAAAGACTGATTTGTTATGACAACCATGATGGAGTATGTTTTATTGTGGCAACTGTAAAGCAGTGTAGTTGATTGATATGGTAAACTGTAGGGATTGAGTTAGTAAAGAAAAACAACTGTTTGAAGTGTGGTGGGCACTGTGATTTATGTGTTGTGGTGGCTACTCTATATGTTTAATGACTTGATTATGTCCTTTATTATGCGATCTCTGTGGCTAAATGGTCTAGTCTTTGCCTTGCGTCAAAAGGCTGCGAGTTCAAATCCGGGTCGCACCGTTCTCTTCATGGATGCATTTTTTCCAGAGACCCTAGAATTTTTGCCAGAGCTACGGAGTTCGTGCTTTGTGCAGTATTCTCAGCAGGTGACATTGTGCAATATTCTCGGCAGGTGACATGCCATTTCTGCAGAGAGGGACAGAGCCATATGGGATCAAATCCTGGTGCAATGAAGTCAATTCCTTAGGCCTTAAACACTTTAGACTTGATTATATTCTACAATATTCTAGCTAAACACTTTAGACTTGATTATATTCTACAATATTCTAGCTAAACACTTTAGACTTGATTATGTTCTACAATATTCTAGCTAAACAAATAATTTTCTTGACATTTCTCCATTTGTTTGTATTTTGTTTTATTAGTTAACTCTATTCATGATTTTGTTTTATTCTATACTTTTTTTTTTCTGCCTAAAATAAGAATTGTACATTTCATGTATTTGTGAAATTAAATTTTTGTCTTCACCATCGAGAAAATGTATGTTGAGGTTGTTTGTAACATAATTTCATTTGATATTTGTTACAAAATGAAGTTGTGCTGTTTGCATCAAGTAAATATGAATCAATAAAAAATATAATTAATCAATATTATTTAAATTGATTTTGTTTGTTGACAGATTGACATAATGGAAGTATGTCCAAGTCCGCTAGTACTGGCCCAGCAATTAACACATGTAGAACTGGTGAGTTTGATCTCTTATCATAATCTGGCTTCCATTTATATATCTTGTAATGTTACATTCATACCTGGAGAAGAGAGATGGAGACTGATATTAAAAGGATAGGTAAAATATGGAAAGAATTGGAAGGGATGGTAGGAGAGAGGAAGAGCTGGAAGAAGTTTACTGAAGACCTGTGCTCCGTTGGGAGTTGGAAGGAGAAGAAGGCATATATCTCCAGTTAGTGGAAGCCACTAGAAGCTTCTTATAAACTGAAAAATGCAAATGCTACTTTGTTAGACCTGTCATCACACAGTGTACAAATTTTGATTTTATTTTATGCTTCTAGTGTCTGGATGAGTGTATTAGAGAGTGGCTCCCATACGGGAGACCTGTACTCAATCCCCGGTAAGGCCAAGGATTTCTAGGCCTTCCTGTCCCCTCCTTCCCTGCAGGTTCCAAAACAATGTCTGTCTTGCACTGCTTGCGGTCTGTCTTGCACTGCTTCTGGTCTGTCTTGCACTGCTTGCGGTCTATCTTCTCAATGTGTATCCTAAGATATATATACTTTACAACATTGACCAAATAAAATTATTATATTTTTTATTGCTGGTATCATTGTCATTAATGAATTATTTGATTTGTTGCTTTTGTCTTAGGAGAGATTGAGTATGATTGGGCCTGAAGAATTTGTACAAGCTTTCTGTAAAGAAAGTAAAGTAAGTAGTTTGTGTTAGTTTTTCTTTGACAATGTTTGACATTGCTTACTTTGATTAATTTCTATCAAAACTTTAATGTGGCAACAAATAAATGTAGTACTATTACTCAGATATCAATGTGTCGCTGTGTGTTGCTGAGGCTCACAAGGAGAGCAAAGAATTGTAATACTGTGACCTACAAGGCCCTTGAGGTAGGGGTCTAGGAAAGCTACCTTAGTAAATAAAAAGCATCTCAGAAATCAGATGTGCTGACCTACTTGTAGATGCATAACTGGCATAATGTACAACCACTCTTAGACTCAGATCACATAGTAGTCACAAAGAGTGGTTTAACAAGTGGCCGATATGGAACGTTTGAAGAAGAAGATATAGATGTTCCATGTTTTTAGTATATGCTTTTATACAATTTGCATAACTAATTGTCTTTCATGACATTTGTTTGTTCCAACAGGAAGTCAAATATCAGGACATGAAGGGTACACATAACTTAGAGTCTTATGTTCAGTGGTTTAACAGAGTCAGCTATATGGTAGCTTCAGAAATCACTTCTGTAAGTATATGTTGTATGTGCTATCTCAATGCTGTATGTGCTATCTTTGTTGAATGTGCCCTCAGTGTTGTGTATACTATCTTTTTGAATGTGCTATCTCAATGTTGTATGTGCTATCACAATGTTGTCTTTGCTTTCTTGTATTGTATGAACTATCTCAATTGGACTTATATATTTTTAAAAAAATGATAATGGCAAATGAGATATTATTTTGAATTCTCAAATGAACAATTCTTTTTATTGATTTTCAAAAATTTTTTTATTTATTACGTTAAACAAGTGGCTCATGTAGTCTTGGCATTATACTATAGCTTAGATGACATAGCAGTACACACACACTTCAGTCGAGCCAAATATAACTTGATGCCCAGATTGCTACATCAGTTTTTTTTCTTATAATGTTATTACCATTCATCACGGATCTCTGTGGTGGAAAGTAAGGTGCTCAACTCTATAAAAAGGTACTTGGTTTGTTCCTCGGGAAGCAATCATTATATTTTTCTGAGATCACTGATCTCAGCATAGGTGAGATAGAACTCCTAGTCTTATCGGAGACAGACGATAAAATGTAGGTCTTGTGTTCAAGTTGAGCATATAAAAAAACCCTTGGTAGTTGAAAATTAATAAGAGCAGACTCTAAGCCCAGGCAAAATTTGTAAAAAAAATTAAAATTCCTGTACAAATTTTCATCATGTTCAAAATTACATCGGAACCTGTGCTACTACAGTCTGTGTAATGACATTGTTATCGTTCTATATAAAACATAGATCAGGTTATTCAACGATGTCCAGTAATTATAGTTTTTTCAATCAGTCTTACATTTTTATTCTTGATATGTTATTTTTCAATTCTGTTTATGCAATGTTATTCTTGAACTGTTGCAGCACATCAAGAAAAAGAATCGTGTTCGAGTGGTGGAGTACTTCATTGATGTTGCAAAAGAATGCATCAACATTGGTAACTTTAACTCTCTGATGGCCATCATAGCTGGCATGAATCTCAGTCCTGTCACAAGGTTAAAAAAAATGGTAGGTAGTATGTTGTTGTCATGCTTATTTATTGTCATTTTATTTGTATGTAGAACAGCAAGTTCAAACTGTTATATGTAGTATTAAATAGATATTTAGCCCTAAGACTTACATCACTATTCATTACAAATGTCCTGCCTCTGTGACTATCACACTCAAGTCAATTATCACATTTGATATCAATCATCTTCTCTTGTTATCAATGAATTATGATTTTCAAATTTCTTCACTCTCTTAATTTTACTAATGTCAGACAAAGTGACATCACATATTTTTGTTTAACTGGTTCAGAACATATTGTTCTCTGGGGTTAAGTGGTTACGCATTTGCTTTGTGTTCTGCGTTGTCATGGGTTCAAATTCGGACTGCACTATTCTGTTCATGAGTGGATATTTTTTCCCGAGATCTCTAGGATTGTTGCTGGAGCTACGGAGTTCATGTTTGTGCTATATTCTTGGCATGGTGCATGCCATTTCTGCAAGAGGAGCCGAGCCGTATGGGGTAAAACTCGGTGTAATGAAGTCAATCTTTCCTCTTTCAACACTTTGGAACATATGTTCAATGAAATAATTTTTCATATATCTCCTTGTTATTCACGCACAAATTGTATTTAGTAAGTTAATATGTGACATATTGTATTGATCAGTATAAACTTAGTCAGGACCTATCTCATATTTAGGCTTTATATAGTTTAAGATTTCTTCTTCTTGCTTTCATATCCTATGAAGTCAGGTGTAGTCAGGGCCTCGAGTTGCGCTTCTGACTGATTTTAAGGAGAGACCTGCTTTCCTTTGTATCAGTTTGTAAATAATATAAATGTAAGTTTGTGTTTTCTGATTGTTTTTTTTCAATCTCATTTTACATTTGTTTATTATCTATTTTCAGTGGTCAAAAGTCAACAGAGACAAGTTAAAAATTCTGGAGGTATGTACACAGATATGAAACAATAAATTTATTAACTTGTTCATAAGTTTATATAAACTTTAGATAGGAGGAAGGTATTCTTGTAAATAATATCAGACCACTGACTTTATAGCTAGTGTCAGGAAAGTTATGGGAGACAACTTTAACAGTTAATACAGCTCAATCTTCTGAAGAGAATATGTTTCAATCATGGCATAGAAATGTGATAAGTCATTCAATAATACACAGGGATATGGATGATTGCTCCGTAGAACAGATCCATGTCATTATATTTCCCACTATGTACTGGACATTGCAGACTCAACAACTCTTATGTAGACTTAGGGATAAGACAAACAGTTATCTGCCGGTGTTAACAAGCAACATACACCGGAACATGTCTTTCAAGACTGAGAGAGCTGAGTAGCAATATATGGCTACACACAAAGTCGGACATTGCAAATTCGATGTACTTTTCTTAGTATAGAATATAAATACATTTTAAATATCTGCTCAAGCAATTATTCTTGCATTTTATATTATGTATAAATATTTGAGTATGTTTTGTTTGTTTGTTTGTTTACAGCATCAGATGGATCCAAGCAATAATTTTGGCAGTTATAGATCATGTTTGAAGGCTGCAATGTGGAGGTCACAGGGTGCTGTTGAGGATAGGGAAAAGGTGAGTGGCTTCTTGGGGACAGATTTATTTCACTGTAAAGAAATGCATGTGTCTTGTGTTTTCATGTCATTTGTTTGTCAATTTTTAGTTTATTTAGTCATTTATAGCATTATAATTTATTTTATAGATTTTAAATTGATTACTCATTCAAATCTTAGTATACTTCTTCTTTCAAACACTCATATTGCCTCTTATGACATGCATTGTGTTGCAGTGGTACTATTCTTGCTTGCTTGCAGTCGGCACCATTCAATGCAAATCTTAGTATACAAGACTATTATCAATAGGAAATCTGAGTAAACTATGAAGCAATGGCAATCTGTATACAAGATATAGGAAGGGCTGCGAAGACCATCATGGAAGGTGGCAATTAACCAAAGAAAAGAAGGAGACCAGGGAAGATGGTTTCAGGATGTAACTGATGGTTTGCACTGAAGTGCAGAGCAGGACATCTGGCCATGAGAAGAGATTCAGGAGGACTGTTGGTGTCAAAGTTTGCTCAGAGACAAGCTATCTGATATGATGATACAAAGAATTAGGCTGTATGGGAAAAGACTGTCAGACACTATGAAGCAAGGGCTATCTGTATACAAAGATATTATCGATATAGGAAAAGACTGCAGTAACACTATGAAGCAATGGCTATCTGTATACAAAGATATTATCGATATAGGAAAAGACTGCAGTAACACTATGAAGCAATGGCGATCTGTATACAACATTTACACAGATGATTAGGGTCTCTTGTGACGTTCTTTTGGTCAAAACGTTGCTGTATATTGTTTTTGTATTTTGTAAAACTACAGTACTCTGTTTTTACGTGTTTCACCATTGCTACATCATTTTACTGCAACCTTCTCTAATATAACTTTTACCAACTATGTAATGTTTTTGTTTGCAGATTGTCATCCCATTCTTCAGCCTGTTTGTCAAAGATCTATACTTCCTCAATGAAGGTTGTTCCAGCAAACAGGAAGATGGTACTGTCAACTTTCATAAATGTTGGCAGATGGCCAAACAGATTTCAGATCTCATTTCTTGGCAACAAGTAGAGGTAAGACACAACAGATAACAAAATCATGGAAAGTTATATAAATACAATTATCAACCATAGTGAAAATTGTGGCATATCCGTTACAGGACGTAGCCATCAACCACAGTAAGGGAGTCGTTGATTTTTCTAGACACCACTTGTACATTCAGTAGTTTGTCATTGCTCTCTGAACGGTTAGGTCTATTTTTACCTTTAGTAAAAGTTCCACACTAACAAATTTGCATCCAAACTGCCTGCTGCGGAGTTTTAATCAGGTACACTTGTGTTGTAATCGAGCTCACCACATCTTAAGCTACAGACATCCACTATAGTAGAAAGGACAAAATAAAACCTGTAATTACAGCCTATGTTATCTCTTTTAGGGCGGTGAATGACATGAGCTTGAAGAATTTAATGGTTGTATGGCTAGTGCAGTCACTCTAAACTGCCCCTGACAGAAAAAGAACTCTTTTCGCCGTACCAGGAATTAAACCCAGATCTCTATAATGGGAGATCACGCTCTAATCCATTCGGCCAGATGCTCCTCAGTAGATGGACAAACCTGCAATACAAATATTTTTTATGTACATATGACCATCGAAAAATCGTTGCATATGGAAAAGAAAGCATTATGTATAAGATAAGGGAAACTACTACGAGTAGGCCAGTTTGCTGTAAATTTATTTTAGATTATTATTTCTTGGCCATGTTCCATCCAAATATTTTCTTGATAAAAGTGAAGATATGTGTAATGGATAGTTTGAATAAGGGAAGGACATAAGAAGGTTAACAAAATCAAAGTATTGTCTAGAAGGGAGGGGGAGAGAGAGCATGAAAAAATTTAATTTAATTTTTTTAAATGTATCTTATCTCTATATTTCTGTATTTTCAAGTTTAATTCCATTTACCTGAAATTAAATTGCTTTAAAATTACCTTGCTTTTTTTTTCTTTCTTGACAGTGCCCATTTGAAAAGTGTCCTTCTGTTATTAACTACGTTCAAACAGTGCCAATCTACAAGGAATCAAGTGAGTATTCATGGATTTCAATATGTTTTCTTCTTTGTGCGTCGTCACACTGCTACCGGGTTGTTGTTCAGTGTTGTGGTTTTCTGTTCTTGTCTTGCGCTGTTCTAGTGGAACTCTACTAGAATTCTGCTATATCATCTAACCATCTTTTTCGTGGTCCTCCTCTCGTCTTCTTTCTTGATGTTCTGTTGTAGAAGACTCTGTATACTGTGGAGTTTGTTTGCAGTCTTAGTAAGTAGCTGAACCACTTCATTATTTCTTTCTCAATGTAATTCAAGCACGGTTCTGTGCCAACTTTCTATCCTATGCTGATGTTAATGATTCTGGTGTTGTAAATTTTTGTAGGCATCACATTTCACGTGTTTTTTTTTGTAGGCATCACAATTCATGTGTTATTTTTTTTGCAACTGCTTTGCTCATTGTCAATGTTTGACTCTGGTAATACAAAATGGGCACTAAAATGCTGTTGATCATCTGTTGTTTAGCTGTCAGTGATTTCTCTTATTAAATTTGTTTTTACTTTGTTCTCTGTAATTATTGCGTCCCAGCTTATATTAAGTATTCTTTTCAGCCCAATCCATCATTTTCAGTATATCATTTTTGGGACTTGGTATACCTTCTCTATTTGATCCACACTCACTTCACTAGACTGCAACCTAGACATAAGTCACCATATTTATGTGAAGTGTGGTCTTTATAAGCTTTAGTTTTCTGACCTTAATGCTGACTTCTGTTGCCTCTAGTATTTTAACTTCAGAAGAATGTTTGGAGACTTCTGTTTTACCTGTCTATTGCGTCATGTGTTGTTGGGCGGCAAGGAAGCAAAGAATAGTAAAACTACAACCTACAAGGCATGTCATAAGAGGGACTGAGGTAGCGCTTAGGGAAGCTACCTAGTAAAAAAGTGTAGCAGAAATCGGATGTGCTGGCCTACTTGTAGGAGCATAACTGGCACAACGTGCAATCGCTCTTAGGCTCAGACCACATACAAATTACAAAGAGTGGTTTAACAAGTGGTCGATTTGGAGCGTTGAAAGCAGAAGAAGAAGAGAGCATATTCTATATGTTACACTATTCCATCTTACAATTAAAGTTTGACAGACATTATTAGAGAACTAGCAAGACTTTAAACTGACTTCCCTAAAGCAGAAGAAGAAGAGAGCATATTCTATATGTTACACTATTCCATCTTACAATTAAAGTTTGACAGACATTATTAGAGAACTAACAAGACTTTAAACTGACTTCCCTAAAGCAGAAGAAGAAGAGAGCATATTCTATATGTTACACTATTCCATCTTACAATTAAAGTTTGACAGACATTATTAGAGAACTAACAAGACTTTAAACTGACTTCCCTAAAGCAGAAGAAGAAGGAGAGAGAGAGAGAGACACCAAGTCCAGGGTACAGTAAAGAGAAGACTTTAGCAAATCGTTTCACACTGATCAACTGACAGTAGAAAATCTTTCAACTCTTTGTTTAGTATGACTACTTTCTCTCTCTCTTTCTCTCTCTGTTTCATGAGAGGCCTTGGTGCTTAGAGCAACAACAAATGCATGCATTTCTCCTGTTCTTGGCTATCCTCTGTTTTCTGTTCCAGCTATGATTCATTTCTTTCAGTTCCCATTCTACTGTTCTTCTCCAGGTGGTTTTGGGTCTTTCCTTGTTTAGTATGACTACTAGAACCTCTTCTTCCCAGGAGAACACACTTCTGCATCTATCACTCTCTCCACCAAACTCTTTTCTGGGCCGTAGTCTCTAGTTCTCCCAACAAGGTTTCAATTGGACTTACTTTCTATGTTGCCAGATATTTTGTCAAATATGACTAATGAGATGTTTGATTCTGCTAACTATTGATAACATATCATATATTTCTATTGTTTTGATTAATTTCAGTGTTATCAATGGCTTCTTACGAATGTGAAACACCAGAGACAAGTTATGACAGAGAAAAATACAAACAACTCAAGTAAGTTTCATTGTCCACTCAATCAACTGCACTATTTTCTTTCTTCCTTTCTTCTTTCCATCCTTTCTCCCTTCATTTTGCTTGAAATACTGTCTATATATTCAACTATAGATAATATATCTTGTATAAACTTCTTTTGTAGCTGAGACAGAGGTCGATGTAGTTTTCTTCCAGTGTTGTTTCACTAGTTCAGTGAGTTTGTCTCTTAGTATATCATATTCATACAGTCTTGAAGTAATCACTACACTAGATTGGATTGTGTCAAACCTAGACGTTGACCATGACAGAGATGAAGTGTATACGCAGAATGCTGGGAGTAACAAAAAGAGACTGGTTTAGAAATAAAGACATCAGGAAAAAGTGGGTACAACATCAATACTGAACTTCATCAAGAAACAACAAATTAAACTTTTCGGCCACATACGGAGATTACCAACAGACAGTTCACCTCAAAGCAGACATGCTTCTCTGATAGAGTGAATATAAAGCAAAATGTTGTCCAAGCAAAAGGTGGACCTCAGAGATAACAGAGGCAGTGAAACAAAACATTAATTACAAAGCACATACAAAAGCTAGTTCTAGAAATCTCTTCTTATCCTGATGCTGTGAGACAAAACATGATTAGAAAAAAGAATAATAATATTAAAAGTACAGTTTAAGTTGCAGAAATATGTAAAAAAAAACAGCCCAGATATAAAATAATATTTTATTGTCAATATCGTAACTCATTTCTTGTTTTTTGTTCTTGTTGCAGATCACAAACATCAATGTCATCATTATGACTATATGAACGGTCACAGAAACAGACATACTCTTGTATTGCAAAATCAACCAATTCCTGATTGTCAACAAACAGTTATATGAGGGCTATCATCATAGCACTCCAGACATGTTGATAGGTGTTCTGATACCCACCTCAACAAATCCAACAACACCCAGCGGTCCAACACCCCAGTTCCATGTTGATTAATTAGTCGTTTGGCATGTCATTCTTTTTAAGCTGTACCAATATCGACAGCCATCTCTTTCAGCAACTGGTATTCACAACCCTGATACTCCTCTGTTCCGGAAAGACTCAATGTGTTAAGAATATCATTATGGTCCAGTGCAGTTCCTTGGGACATGGTAGCCATACCAGCTAATCTATCAGCTCGTTCATTACCCTAGACTGTAAATAATCAGCCTCTTCATGATTGACATGAAATTCATCATTCAACTCAACTGTACAATCAAAAACAGCTTCAATAATCTTGTCACTAGTGCAAACTTTACTAGATCTGAACAAGGACAAAGTCATCACATGGAACATTTGTTTTAATACTGCCCAACCACTAACATTACAAGAACATCTGTTGTGATGAGCTATATTCATCAACTATATTTCTCAATACTGTGCAGGTGAAGAAAGAACATCTGTTGTGATGAGCTGTATTCATCAACTTATACTTCCTCAATATACTGTGCAGGTGCAGAGAAAGCGAGCTGCATGAAAAGACAAAACACACAACACCCTCATGTCTAACCTCGATCATGTATACCCCACATGTGGTAGAGGATTGTATTCGAGGATTTGACTTTACAGTCACCTCCGCACTGAGAAGAGAGGTGCAACAACACATGTCTGAGACTGTTGTCATCATTGCTTGCGATGGACGCTACTAATTAATTAATTAAATTCATTCATTTATGAACAGCTATTACAAGCACATTTGTTGTAGCGTATCGTCATCTTGAAGCCTTCTCCGAGATGTTTGAGAACAAATACTTGATTTAAAGACTATACTCTTTATTTATCTGTGTAGTTTCAGCTACTGTATACAAGTTATAGAATGTAGTACCATTATATTTCATTATTGTCTCTGACTGTAACAGTTATTGTAATTATACATGTACATTGTGAGACCAAATTTGGGGGAGGTGTCTCTAGCAAAGTGCTTGACATTTACCTTGTGTTGTGAAGGTTGTGAGTTCAAATCTTGAACTGCATTGTTCAGTTCACATGTGAATTTTTCAGATCCTTAGGATTAGGACTGGGGATATGGACTTTGTGCAGCATTCTCAGCCAGAGATGAGCTTTGTGCAACATTCTCAGCAGGAGGCAAACTTTCTGCAGCATTCTCAATAAGTTTTGTGGCATCTCTACTGAGATAGACTAAGTCATATGAGAAATCCCAGTGCAATGAAGTCAATACTCTGTGTTTAGATTCCTTTATTGTGAGACCAGTCGTTAGACATTTGTATATTTATATGTGGATATGTAATATCAACATATCTTAGTAGTTGGATTCAGTTGCAGATTTCAACAACAAATGGTGATGTGTAGATTGGATAACTTTAGAAGTTATCAGTTTTAGTTTGTAGTTATTACAGTCATCTATGTGAAACGTGTGGCTAAATTGATTAGAGCGCGGGCTCCCATTTGGGAGACTCTGGTTCAATCCCGGTACAGCCAATAAGTTTTTTTCTGTTGAGGCATAAAGTAAAAAACCTAACCTGAACAGTTTTGTGGCTACTGCACTAGTCATGTGACCATTGACTTCTACACGCTCATGTCCTTCCTGTCCAACACCGAACTCAAAAGTGATATTACTGGCAGTAACAGCAGTCATCCATGATTAATGATATGGATAAATGGGATAGGTTGTCTAGATTTATGGATAAAATATCAAAGTTGGAGTGAGACTTCTTCTGACCGTAACGGGTTCAGGTCGACCCAGTCTCAGTTTGGTAACAGACACACACTGGGAAGTAAAGGTGACTGACTGACGTTAATTGACTGCATCACCAATTGTGTAACATTGGTCAAAGAAAAATGTTAGCCTAACACGATATACCCAAATATTTCTCATGGTAGGGACTACTGGCTCGTCATTTTTGTTTGATAATGTATATATTATTTATTTATATATTGTTATTGACTACTAATTGTTTTTGTACATATCATCTTCTCATATTTAATGAATACTGAAAGTAGACAAACCAAATGAAGAATTGTCTGTTTTTTGTCATGTTTGTCTGTCGACTGTATGATACATATAATTATATTTGTCTGTTTGAAATCTGTAATCATATTTGTCTGTGCCTTGGTTGTAGTGAGCTCGATCACAACCCAAGTCAAGTAGTAGCATACATCTGAAGAAGGAAAAGTCTGCTTTCATTGTGAGGAAATCCGTCAAATTGTAAGCAGGCTTTCACACAAAAGGCAGTTCGAAACGCCAAACTAGGTACCATACCTACGCCTGAATTCATAGCGAGCGAATGCAGAAGTAGTAACATCTCTTTTGTGGAACGTTACTTTCATCACAGCCTACCTGAAGAATTCTGTGTCTCTAGCAAGTTCTCTCACCCCTTCCAGCGTCATGTTCAAAGTTTCTTTGAGGCCTTGCTGTCACCTTTGACTTAGTCATCCCCTGCCTCCAGGAACCATGCTTTCCATTACCATTCTCTCCAAACCACTGTGATGTTTAACGGGGCCAAAATATGTCATCCAAATAGACAAATAAGAGATTTATAGAAGTCTTGTGTGCGCTTCATAAACATTGTTTTTTTTTGTCGCCTCTGTTATATCTGAGATCCACCTATTGCTGTACGTGCCTTTTGCTGTATATCCACTGTATCGGAGTAACATTGCTCTTTGAGTCACACTTTCTGTTGGTATTCTGCCTTTGTTGCTTCATTTGGTATTTCTTGATAAAGTTCAGTATTGATGTTGTACCCACTTTTTCCTGACGTCTTCATTTCTCAACCGGTCTCTCCTTGATACTCCCAGCATTCTGTGTAGACACAACATCTATTGAAATAATAGTGTTTAATCTACAACAGTAACCAGACTACAAGAATTCCAAGTCAAATGTTGTGTAGCTAGACAAGAACAATATACTGGTAGCTAAAGAAGAATAGTAAACCAATAAAGAACCGGTGTTGTTAGTCGCCACATGATGAGAGATATACTAAGGGTGAGAATGGATCACTTATGAACTAATTGGTTCGATGTGTAGTGATGATGATGATCTGACAACTAAACTAAACTTTATCTCTGTCGTGACTAGTTGCCTTCTATCACTTGATGCCAGCGTCCAAGTTTAGCACTGATAGCATAATGTTGGGAGAAAGATTGTGTTAAACATTTCATCAAGTTTAGCACTGATAGCATATTGTTGGGAGAAAGATTGTGTTAAACATTTCATCAAGTTTAGCACTGATAGCATAATGTTGGGAGAAAGATTGTGTTAAACATTTCATCAAGCTACGATAGTACTGTTTATCCTCTTTAATTGCGATTATGTACAATCTCCAGATGATACTGGTTCCTGTGGGCAGGAAATATTAGGGACCTCCATGGCTAAGTGCTTGAGCCTTTACCTTGCGCTTCGAAGGTTGTTGGTTCCAATCCGGACCGCGCCGTTCTGTTCAAAAGTGCATCTTTTTCAGAGACCCCTAGGATTGTTGCTGTAGCTACAGAGTTCGTGATTTGTACAGTACTCTCGGCAGATGGCGTGTCATTTCTGCGCAGAGGGACTGAGCCATATGGGGTCAAACCCAGTACAATGAAGTAAATCCTTGGACATTAGATCCTTTAAGTACACAATCTCGTGTGGATACTGGTTGATGTGGGTAAGTAAATATTGCTGGCATGCGGACAAGAGCAAGATGTGGACACTGGTTGATGTGGGTAAGTAAATATTGCTGGCATGCGGACAAGAGCAAGATGTGGACACTGGTTGATGTGGGTAAGTAAATATTGCTGGCATGCGGACAAGAGCAAGATGTGGATACTGGTTGATGTGGTTAAGTAAATATTGCTGGCATGTGGACAAGAGCAAGATGTGGATACTGGTTGATGTGGGTAAGTAAATATTGCTGGCATGTGGACAAGAGCAAGATGTGGACACTGGTTGATGTGGGTAAGTAAATATTGCTGGCATGCGGACAAGAGCAAGATGTGGACACTGGTTGATGTGGGTAAGTAAATATTGCTGGCATGGGACAAGGCAAATGTGGATACTGGTTGATGTGGTTAAGTAAATATTGCTGGCATGCGGACAAGAGCAAGATGTGGACACTGGTTGATGTGGTAAGTAATATTGCTGGCATGGGGACAAGAGCAAGATGTGGACACTGGTTGATGTGGGTAAGTAAATATTGCTGGCATGCGGACAAGAGCAAGATGTGGACACTGGTTGATGTGGGTAAGTAAATATTGCTGGCATGCGACAAGAGCAAGATGTGGACACTGGTGATGTGGGTAAGTAAATTCTGGCATGCGGACAAGCGCAAAATGTGGATACTGGTTGATGTGGTTAAGTAAATATTGCTGGCATGTGGACAAGAGCAAGATGTGGATACTGGTTGATGTGGTTAAGTAAATATTGCTGGCATGTGGACAAGAGCAAGATGTGGATACTGGTTGATGTGGGTAAGTAAATATTGCTGGCATGCGGACAAGCGCAAGATGTGGATACTGGTTGATGTGCTTAAGTAAATATTGCTGGCATGTGGACAAGAGCAAGATGTGGACACTGGTTGATGTGGGTAAGTAAATATTGCTGGCATGCGGACAAGAGCAAGACTCTAATATAAGTGGGAAGGAAACAAAAATGGTAGTTAAGCAGAATGTAATATTGGGACAAGACACTGGAAGTGTTGATAAACTGAAGCTCATCTTCAATAGGGACCACTCCAGCAATCAATGAATCAATCATTTATCCATATAAGGAAAGATTGCAGTAAAACTATGTACAAAAGTATAAACACGTAAATACAAAGTAAGGTAGTGTTTTAAAGTACACAATCAAGACACAGTGACGTTTCGACCAAAAGGTCTTTATCTGGTAAAGGATACAGGACAAACAGGATACAAGACCATGCTACTATACAATCAAAATCAGAATAAACCAGAATACTACTACTAATACTACAACTACTACTTCTGCAATACTACTACTACTTCGACTACTACTATTATCATTACTACTTATACTACTACTACTACTACTACTACTATTACCACTACTATGGCACTACCTACTACTACTACCTACTCACTACTTACTCACTATACCACTACTACTGCTACTACTACTATTACCACATGCTTGCTACTACTACTGTACCACTACTGCTCGTCACTACTACTATTACCACACTCGCATCTCTATTACACCACTACTACACTACCTCTACTCTACTACTACTATTACCACTACTAGCTCTGCTCTACTTACCATACTACTTACACTACTCTATTCACCACTACTACTTACTACTACCATTACCACTACTACCTACTACTACTTACCACTACTACTTCTACTACTACTATTACCACTACTACTTCACTACTATTACACCACTACTACTCAGCTACTACTACTATTACCACTACTACTTCAGCTACTACTACTATTACAAATTTACTATTATTATTGTGTCATCACATTTAACCAACCGTACTTGTAATTAGATTATCGATAATGAAAAGACATTGTAAAAGTATACAACAAAGACTAGCTACAACACCAAACATTAGTTAGTAGCTACTTCAAAGATAAATACAACAAAGAAGCAACAATGAAGTCTAACAACACTAAAGACGAACTGCATCAAAAGCGAACTATCAGAACAAAAAGTAAATTTAAAACAAACTTATCACATTTCTACCACAAGGCCTTTATTGCAAAGAATACAACAAAGTGATTAAAAAACCAAAAAAAACGTTATGATCTTATACAACAAATGCCCGCCTACCCAGCATGTTCGGGGCGCGTTGGATGACGGGTGACAAGCTCCCTGTGAGCGCGGGTTCAATTCCGCGGGCTGGTAAAAAGCCACAGGTTCTCCAGATTTACGGTGTTCGTGGCACCGAACCGAAGGAGTACGATGTCCATGGCACCGAACCGAAGAGCTGAAAGCTCAAATGCTTCTAGATCCGCAAAAAAGCGAACTAAAAAATACACACACAAGAAATGCTCAAAAATTAGGAGCCTGCATGTTCTAACTAATAGATTTGTGTTATGAAACTTTTCAGAAGCACAATTTCACCGTTAAGTGTTATGTCAGACTTGTAAATGTTAAAGCAGTTTGCTGTTGTACAATATAAATAATGTCAGGTCTGGTTTCGTAGCCCTGAAGAAATAGTGAATCCCTGACCTCCGGAGCAAAAATCAAAATCTCAGACGGCTAGATACAGGAAGTAGCTAATTTCACAGACCCGCTGACTGTAATGGTGACATAAGTAGCGGCTATCAATCCCCCCTCGAGCTGTGAAAATGTCGTATCTCAAACACTGGATGGCTATCCCGGACAAAGCCGGGCAGCAGAGCCTGAGAATTGATGGCTGGCTTGTGAGTTCCCTGTAATAGAGACGTACAAGATCGATCTGCTAATCAAAGCCATCTCGATTTTCTCCAATCTTATACTCGCAGTTTCTCGTCATTATGTCTGTTTGTCTGTTTGTTTGAAGAATGAAGTGTAAGCTCAGATACTTGCCCATCTCGACTGTCAAGCATATTCCGCTGAAATGTTGTTTTAATGCTTTCCAGGGGCGTAGGATGGTTGTTGATCAACAAAAAATATGCAACGTGAAACTAACAATTTGTTTAACAATATCACATACGGTTATCTCTCTAACGACCGTCTGACAGAATGGATTAGTGCGCGGGCTTTCATTCGGTCAAGGAGTTGTTTTTTTCTGTCGGAGGCATACAGAAAAATCGTAACATAAACAGTTGCGGTGATTGCTCTATCATTACGGCCATTAAATTCACCAGGCTCACGTCCATCGGCCTTACAAGTGATAATATACAGGCATTAAAGACTTTTCCTTACAAGTGATAATATACAGGCATTAAAGACTTTTCCTTACAAGTGATATTATACAGGCATTAAAGACTTTTCCTTTCAAGTCTGCTACTTTTGTATAATTTTTTCCTAAAGGTTTCTGTCCGAAGTTTTGGGACGAAATTCAGCTTCCTTTCATATCAGTATTCGCTTAGCTAGATTTCAGGGATGCAGTTTGTTATCTTTGACACCAATTTGAAGGGGAGTAGGATCTTGGTCAACTTTAGTTCTCTGACCGTGACACTGTCGTTCCTGTCTGTAATACCGCTTTTTATGCAGTGTAGGACAGGAAAAGGGGGGACATGTACCTGTGAATTTTTATTTATGCCCCCTACAGAAAAACTAATTGGCCTTACCGTTGACATAACTGTACACTCCTCGACGTGACACTTGTGCTTGATAGAGATAACTGTATACCCCTCAACGTGATACTCATACTACAATAGACACAACATTACATCCCTCGACGTTACACTCGTACTTGGATAGACATAACATTACACCCCTCGACGTTACACTCGTACTTGGATAGACATAACATTACACCCCTCGACGTTACACTCGGTACTTGATGTTGATTTCCTCTTGTGGTCGCTATTAATTTATCGTTCGATTAAAGGAAGGGAGATAACAAGAATAATAACTCGAGGCAGGTGACATTACAAATACGTGGAAAGTTCGAACTGAATTATCGAACCTTAGACCTCTATAGTCCGTGTCGGTACCATTCGTGAGAATAAACCATCATGGTCAATTTGGTCAGTCTTATGTTCATGTCTTAGTAGATGTGAGTAACTAGTCACGAAATCAAGAAAAGAAGGGGGAAAACTCAGAAGTTTGTGAATAGTGTAAGTTGGTTTCGGATTCAGTAGTCTGACCAGGGGCCACTATTTCTTTCAGATGGTTAATCCAATGTCTTCGAGTCGTCTTGATCTCGTCTGTGGCACGTACTGAGCTCGGCAATTCTAAGGAGAGAACAAGACCATTTAGAGTAGAAGCCGTGATTAGAACAGCTTTGGCGTGTCCTTGCTTCAATCTGAGACTAGGCCGGTCTAAAGTTGATACTGTCCAGACATTGACGAGACTGTGGTCTGTGGTCATTCAGTCAATACGGCCATTGGTCATTCATGTCGTGTCTAGTAAGTAAGAAAAAGAAATATAAAAATGAAAAGTTTGAAAACAATGATATGGTACTCGTAATTAAATAAAAAATATTTGATAATAATAGGCACATTTATGTGCTGGCGGCAGCCGCATTTTATTAATACATCAATCTTTTCATTCTTAGCATTTTCAAATTTTAAAAAATAAAAATATAAAATAAAAAAAATAATATAGTTTTTAAAACAAAAAGTAAATCCTCTGGCACCTCACTATAATTTTTGTTAATAACAATAAATAAAAATATATATTACAATTTTCTGTTATTTAAAATTCTAAAATTGTAAATTCTAAAAAAATAATATATATGCCCTTATATATTTTTCAACAGTATTTGATAAGATATTAAAAATTATTAATGACTCCGGTTATTGCGAAAGCATTTGAGCCAAATTCTTTAAAGGAACACGATTGTAAATGAATTTTCTTGATATATTTACCGGTTGCTATGTGTATCTAAGGAGCGATCTCTAAGGAACGCTAGTTGTGTAATGTTAACTGGTGGTTTTGATTTTTGTGTTTAATTTTTCCTTTTAAAATGTAACTGGAAGATCTTGACGTGAATAAAAACTTTACAGAAAGAAATAATGATCCTTTGTTATCAAGAAACATAAGAGGTCTAATTATTGGTGATTCTGTGTGTGGTAAAACTAGATTACTTTAAACATGCTTTAAAAGTATGGTTAGATTTAATAAGTTATATGTGTTTGGAAAGTCGCTTTATCAACCGATATATAAGATAATAAACAAGGGAATTGAAGAAAACTCATAAAGAAAAATATTAAATATTATCAGGAACATCAAAGAAATACAGAATACAAATATATCTCTATATGAATTAATAGAGGAACTTGCACAATATGTTGCAAAGAAAGAAAATACTGAATGTCATTTTTCTGAAAGAAGAAGATGTTCCCAGTCTAGAAGAACTTAAGACCATAGATCAAATCTAATGATTTTTGATGATCTTATATTTGAAAAAAACCAGACAAATGTGAGAGCTATTATGTTCAAGGAATACATAACAGATTGTTTTTATTTAGCATAACATTATTTCAAAGTACTAGGACAAACAATTAGAGAAAACTCTTAATTTTTCACACTTTCTACCCTTGATCTTATTAATAGCTATTGCAACAGCTATTCCACTTGTATTTTTGCAAAGAAATCATCCATCCATATTTACTAAAAACATCAATAACATCAGGAATGTATTTAAATACTTTATTTTGTTTAGAATAAGAAAACATATCAACTACGTCAGTAGCTCATATTTGATCTGTTTCTTTTACAATAACTCTTCTATTGTTCAACTTTTTAATAACTGGTTTGTGAAGGTCTTCTGCCAGGTCGCTGCTGAATTTTTATATTATACGATTAAATTTTTGTTGTTGTCAAAACAATTTTTTTTTAAAAATATTAAGCGATTTAGTCTTTTTGATTACTATTTATTTATTATAGTCAGGGCCGGATTAGCCTAGTAGCAGAAGTAGCAAATGCTACGGGCCCCGCTCTTCTAGGGGGCCCCGCGCCTATGTGACAGATGAAAATGGGAAAAATAACCAGATGTTATATCAAAAACACGCAAACTGTCTGAATTTTTAAATGTCGTGTGTGATGGTGCTGAATCCAACGAAATCGAAGCAGAAAATACAGAAGTCGCGTCTCACTGTATAGTAGATGAAGACAGTGCTATAGAAGAATCATCATTACCAATATTACCATTAAGATCAGCAACTCTTCACGATGTAGTCACACTTTCCACAAGACAAACTGAAGTCGAATGTACAGCTAGCTAGTCCTCCCAATTTAGCCATATCATCTTCAAGCCAAGAGAGGCAGAAAGCACAGCACATGCTTCCAATGTAACATCTTCACAATCCAAAAACACAACGAAAGTAAAATGTACTCCAACGATATTGGTGAATGGCCAAGCAACTGCAATCGAGATTATTGGATTGTGAAAGAAAGTAGCGAAGTGCAACATATGAACAGTGATTTCATGTCTTAAAAAACCCAAACAACCATACGATAAAAAACAATCCCCGATTTTGTCGAAAGTCGTTTTTCACATACACGCATACACCAACGAACAAAACTCACGTGAGAGATTGGTTGTGTTATACAGAAACTAAAGGACAACTGTTCTGTTTTGTTTGCAAAGTGATTGATTGTTTGAAATACTCCGGCAGTTAAAATCTATTACAGCAGAAGAGATCTTGAAAAGAACTTCAAATATTGTCAGCTCTTACCAAGAGGATTTGGAAGAAAGCTTAAGCGACGAACTTATGCAGTTCATTGAACTTCTTAAAATTAATGTAGCTGCTGCTATTAGCAACGAAAAGCATGAGCCTCTTGAACTGCAATTTTATAAACTTATAATGGAAAATTCATTAGAGTCGTGTTTCCCAAATGTAGAAATAGTCTTACGAATTTACTTGTCTTTAATGATTACTAACTGCAGCGGAGAACGTTCTTTTCAACATTAAAGCGTATAACAAGTGAGTTAAGAAATATGATGGGACAAGATCGTCTAAATAACCTCACCTTAATGAACATTGAATGTAATTTACTTAGAGAAATTGATTTGTCTAGTATTATCTCTAAATTTGCTCACATTAAATCGAGACAAGTTTGTTTGTAAAGTTGTGTTTTATTTTATTATCATACAAAACCTAGGGCCCTGCTAAAATTTTACATGGCCCGCTAGCCTAATCCGGCACTGATTATAGTAGTATATAAAATTTGGGAGCTAGCTTACATGAAAAATTAAATGTAAAAAAAATTAATTTTAAGGAGGTGGGTCACTCGGAACATTTTAATTTTTGTTGTTGTTAATGTGTGCTAACTCCACAATTTAATATATTACTCATGGCAGCTGCAGAGGCGGCACATCTGGCCTACGAGAGAGAGAAATTCCGAATGACTGTTGGGGTGGTAAAGTTTTGATTAGGACAAGCTAATTGTTAATGATGAAAGATGATCACGAATTCTGTAACAAACTATAAAAGACGGACACAGTATTCGGAACTCTAACTTCAAATTTCATATAATTTATTCTTTCGCTTGATACTTTCTTTAAGTTAATTTTATCTGATTTATAATAATTCCTCTCTACCGTTATACGTTACATAGGGCCTGCAAGTAATTTCTCCATATCGTTCTATCCTAGGCAACTCGTTCAATCTCCTCAATGCAACTGAGACATGTATTTCCTGCCTCTCTCAGCAAAGTTCATTTCAGGGTCTCTTTAGGTCGACCTCTTTTCTTGAACCCTTTGCATCCCACTTCAATGCCTGCTTTGATATTCGTTGATCATTTCTCCTCAAGGTGTGCCCAACATATCTCTATCTTCTCTTTCTTATAACATATGTCACTAATGTTTATCTGATTTGGTCATTATTATATTGTGGTGACATGTCTACCTCGGAGATTGCTTCTACTCGTCGTCATATCTTCACTTCATTACTTTACTTTATTACATCACTTTATTACATCACTTTATTACATTACTTCATTACATCACTTCATTACATCACTTCATGACATCACTTCATTACATCACTTCATTACATCACTTTATTACATCACTTCATTACATCACTTCATTACATCACTTCATGACATCACTTCATGACATCACTTCATTACATCACTTCATTACATCACTTCATTACATCACTTCATTACATCACTTCATTACATCACTTCATTACATCACTTCATTACATCACTTCATTACATTACTTCATTACATCACTTCATTACATCATTTCATTACATCACTTTATTACATCACTTCATTACATCACTTCATTACATCACTTCATGACATCACTTCATTACATCACTTCATTACATCACTTCATTACATCACTTCATGACATCACTTCATTACATCACTTCATTACATCACTTCATTACATTACTTCATTACATCACTTCATTACATCATTTCATTACATCACTTTATTACATCACTTCATTACATCACTTCATTACATCACTTCATTACATCACTTCATTACATTACTTCATTACATCACTTCATTACATCACTTCATTACATCACTTTCATCTTTACATCACTTTATTACATCACTTCATTACATCACTTATTACATCACTTCATTACATCACTTCATTACATCACTTCATTACATCCTATTACATCACTCATTACATCACTTCATTACATCAGCTCATTACATCACTTCATTACATCTCTATTACATCACTTCATTACATCTCTTAACCTTGTAGTCTACCTACAGATATCTCCTAGACGACCTATCGCTGGACCATATCAATACCAGTAATCTACTTAACCAGCCAATCCAGTGTTGGTACTGATCAATAGTTACTCGAGTATCGAGCAGATAATCAGATCAGTCCAGTGATTAGACGCCTGGTTTCACAGTCTAACAATGTCTGTTTGACTGTGACTTAACCGCAGAGTAGCCACCAAATTCCTACTAGCATTTCAAGTATATCCTTAGTTCAGCGGTTCTCAAACTTTGCATTACCGCGGACGCTCTTTTAAATATATTTTGCTGCCACAGACTCCTAAAAGTTTCTATATATGAAAGTCAACAGGAATGAATTATCTGTGTGTGTGACAATAGTAAACAATGTCTGCAATTTAATATTTTAATAAACAAGAAAGAAAAGATTAGGCTTATAATTAGGCTTCACATTTATTTTTCTGTTTGAAATATCAAAGATCATAATATTTCTTCAAGCATGAGGACCTTCGTAGTATCTCTGTGAGTACTCTCTGTGAGACCTTCTGTGAGTACTCTATGAGTACTTCTCTGTAGTATCTCTATGAGTACCTCTGTGAGTACTTCTGTGAGTACCTCTTGAGTACCTCTCTGAGTACTCTCTGGAGTACCTTCTTGAGTACCTCTCTGAGGTACCTCTCTGTGATCCTCTCTATGAGTACTTCTGTGAGGACCTCTCTGTGAGTACCTCTCTGTGAGTACCTCTCTGTGAGAACCTCTCTGTGAGTACCTCTCTGTGAGTACCTCTCTGTGAGTACCTCTCTGTGAGTACCTCCGCGGACGCCAATTTGAGAAATGCTGCTCTAGTTAAATAAAAACGGTTTAGAAAGCAAGATAAATAGATCACTAAACTTACTGTTAGGCTAGAGACTAATTGTCTCCCATCCAAGAAGTCTGAATTTCTTCGTTTCCTTTCTATTATTTGCTTGATAAAGGCCTTTTGGTCGAAACATCGCTGTATAATGTTTTTGTACTTTGTCTTCTTCTTTGCGTTCGTTCTTTACGACCAATTTTAATCACTCTTTGTGATGTTTGATCTTTGCCAAGAACGTGTATACGTTGCACATTGGTTTGGTAGGTCCCTAAACGCATAGACTTCTACACGTTTAGGACACATGCATCCGATTTCAGCCAAACCTCCTTAGTCACCTCATACGACATGCGTGGCAGGTAACAGTGGTTCTATTCTTTACACCCCAAATTTGGGCCCCGGTAACCACTCGGTCGGGCCTCGGCAACCACTCGGGCTGGCCCCGGTAACCACTCGGCGGACCCGTAACCACTCGAGCGGGCCCGGTAACCACTCGGCGGCCCCGGTAACCATTCGGGCCTTTACACTTTGTAAAACGGGATCTCTGTGCCATAGAGGCAAGGTGCTCGTCTCTTGTGCCAAAGGTAACAGGTTCGCTCCCCCATGGAGCCATCTGGATATTTTTCCAGAAATCCCTGATCTCATTGTAGGTGATATCGAGTTCCTAGTCCTATATGAGATGGACGAAAAACCCTAGGTCCCGTGTTCAATTTTAGCCCATAAAAATCCTTTAGCAGTTCAAAATCGAGAAGAGGAGACTTAAAGGTCGCTACAGGGCAAAATTCATCAAAATTATATTTAAAATAAAATTCATACCAAAATATCTTCACCATCTTCAAAATTACATTGGGGACTTCGCCGTTGCTACGGAATTCGTGCACTGCAGCTGAGATTTTCTTGTATAAGAAAGATATCGGAGCACACATGGTTACTCATCGAAGTGCAATGATGATGGTCTATCAATCAATCAATCAATCAATCAATCAAAACTACAGTACCTTGTTTTGACATGTCTTGTCTTTGTTACATAGTTTTACTGCAGTTTTCCCTTGTGTCAGCTGAACACTGTACACATTATAGAAACTGATTACCCAATACATGTTATATTTAGCCACGAAAATTAATGTCAACGTTAGTATCTTCTTCACCTTTCACCCTAGGAGGCATAGGTCCTCAACCAAGGCTTTCCAAGTCCTCCTATCCAAGACCATCTTGTCCAGATCTCTTCTCTCTCTCCCCATTTTCTTGCCCTTCCATGCATGATCCATCTTCTTCCTTAAGTGGAGAGATATTCATTTCCTTGGTTGGGGTTCTGTAGCTAACTAGTATTTTTTTTCCGGGGTAGAGTAGCTAGTCCCAGACCAACCTGCTTTGTCGCTTCTTACTACATGCGTGCAAGTAATAGAAGTTCTATTCTTTACACCCCTGAGTTGCGCCCCGAAACCACTCGGGCGCAACGTAGGTATGTCTGTGCAAAACTAACAATCCCATTGTTTTAACATTTCTCCTTTCGTATATAATTTTATTTCAGTCTGCAACATTACAAAATTATCAAAATTTCCTTTTCAAAAGCATAGCTCATCCAACACAAATTTCAACCAAAAGAAATTTCTAAAATAGTTGTCTTCAACGCATACACTCTCAAAGGCCGGGCTATAATTGAATAGAGGAAATATATTCTCAAAAGCATATAACGGTACAACAGACAAACTGGCACCCTATCGAAAACCACTACAGCATTGTCTATTTCTTTCTCTATTCTTGTTTTTATCGATCTAACAGATAGAACTGCCAAAAGTTTCGACAACACGCGATACAGAAAGCCACAATCGGCTTTAGATGCTCGACAGATTTTCAATGAAATCGGTCTTTCCGTCTGTTTCCGATTCTCACAAAACGCTATTTTTTCGTTTTCTGACGAGACATTGCAGCAGTTAACAGATTTTTTTGTGGGATAACTATCCATTCATACCATCAGGAATGTGAGTATTCTTCTACTGTGTTCTCATAAAGTGTTCTTCTTCTGCGTTCTCATAAAGTGTTCTTCTTCTGCGTTCTCATAAAGTGTTCTTCTTCTGCGTTCTCATAAAGTGTTCTTCTTCTGCGTTCTCATAACGTGTTCTTCTTCTGCGTTCTCATAAAGTGTTCTTCTTCTGCGTTCTCATAAAGTGTTCTTCTTCTGCGTTCTCATAAAGTGTTCTTCTTCTGCGTTCTCATAAAGTGTTCTTCTTCTGCGTTCTCATAAAGTGTTCTTCTTCTGCGTTCTCATAAAGTATTCTTCTTCTACTACTGCGTTCTCATAAAATATTCTTCTTCTGCGTTCTCATAAAGTGTTCTTCTTCTTCTACTGCGCTCTCATAAAGTGTTCTTCTTCTTCTACTGCGTTCTCATAAAGTGTTCTTCTTCTTCTACTGCGTTCTCATAAAGTATTCTTCTTCTTCTGCGTTCTCATAAAGTATTCTTCTTCTACTACTGCGTTCTCATAAAATATTCTTCTACTGCGTTCTCATAAAATATTCTTCTACTGCGTTCTCATAAAATATTCTTCTACTTCGTTCTATAAAGTGTTCTTCTTCTTCTACTGCGTTCTCATAAAGTGTTCTTCTTCTCTTACTGCGTTCTCATAAAGTATTCTTCTTCTTCTACTGCGTTCTCATAAAGTATTCTTCAATGTGTATGTGTTTATTGGTTGACAATTTCTAGAAAGTTCCAGATATATCTTCTTCGAACGCTCCCTATCGACTACTTGTTGAACCGCTCTTTTTTATCTTGTATATGATCTGAGCCTAAAAGCGATTGTACGTTGTGCCAGTTATCAGCCTACAAGTATACCAGCGCATCCGATTTCTGCGACGCTATTTTATTTACTAGGCCCCTA
Organism: Arion vulgaris; assembly: GCA_020796225.1. Lineage (NCBI taxonomy): Eukaryota > Metazoa > Mollusca > Gastropoda > Stylommatophora > Arionidae > Arion > Arion vulgaris. Next base: position 44,426,196 of record CM036767.1, read on the forward strand.
CCTGAGTCGACTCTTACGGCATGCCGTGTAGGTGGTAGTGGTACTATTCAGTGTTGTCTCTACCTGAGTCGACTCTTACGGCATGCCGTGTAGGTGGTAGTGGTACTATTCAGTGTTGCCCCTGAGGTCCCGACAGCACATGGTCGATACCAGATATAGAATGTCTATAGTTATATTATTGTCTGGCAATTTCATGTTTATAGAATGGATCTAGTACCTGGAGTTTACCTGTATCGTTTAAGCTGTAAATTATAGTCATATTCGTTAACACATCTGTTCTATCCATCTATACTCTATTCCTGTTTTGTATTTCAGGTCGAACAGAGAGGCAAATGGAGTGAGTCTTCTTATGAACTTTGTACAAGGTGGATTTTAGTTGATCCACTGTTTATGTGGTCGTTCTCTGGGTCTGTTGTCGTATATGTGTGCTAATGCTCCTTGTGGTAGACTGTCTTGTGGTAACCTTGATGAGTGTCCGATCCACTTTACCACTTGACCACTTATATATTGTAGTACCGGCAAGGATCCCATTGTCTTTCTTCTTCTTATTTTTCTTCTTCTTCTTCTTTCTTCTTATTTACGCTCGTTCTTTACGACCAATTTTAATCACTCTTTGTGGATGTTTGATCTTTGCTAAGAACATGTATACGTTGCACATTGGTTTGGTAGGCCCTAAACTCATAGACTTCTACATGTTTAGGACATGTGCATCCGATTTCAGCCAAACCTCCTTAGTCGCCTCTTACGACATGCATGGTAGGTAAAAGTGGTTTTATTCTTTACACCCCAAATTTGGGCCCCGGTAACCACTCGGGCGACTGTCTTTCTAATTTGATCTCTTCTTGTTACATGTAGAATGCGTCGTAAGCTTTTCATCTCTGTCCTTTGTTTTCTGCTAAACCAGCTGTTATTGTTTACATTTTGTTAAAGCTGTCAGATGCGATTTTTGATTACAGACTGACTTGTATCTTACAGTTTTGTGTAATTTCAAATTACATCTCTAGTTACTTTTGAAATGCAACTATGTCTACCTTTTTGTTTGCAACATGGCGGTGAGGGTCACCAGTAAAGATATGAAATGAGGACATCAGAAGCAGAGTGGGCATAACTTCATACACAGAATACAATGAAAGACAACAACACATGCAGTCGCCCAAGTGGTTACCGGGGCCTAAGTTTGGGGTGTATAGAATAGAACCACTGTCGTAAGAGGCGGCTAAGGAGGTTTGGATGAAATCGGATGCACGTGTCCTAAACGTGTAGAAGTCTATGTGTTTAGGGGCCTACCAAACCAATGTGCAATGTATACACGTTCTTGGCAAAGATCAAACATATCACAAAGAGTGATTAAAATTGGTCGTAAAGAACGAAAGCAAAGAAGAAGAAGAACAAATGCAGTGGTTGGAACATTTAATGAGAATGGAATACAACCAACCACCAATAACAGCATACAATAAAAGAGCCAAAGGAATCATCAGTATGCATATTCTTCAACATCTGTGGGGGAGATTGACCACCTATAGGTCTGCCTGGAGTGCTGTGACGTCAGTTCATTAACCAATAACCAATAAGAATAGATCAGGTTCTAGAGTCAAGGGAAAACTGGAAACCAAGAAAAAAATGGATAGACAATATTTTTTTTTTCCCGATCCAGAAGCACTTGAACTTTTCAGCTCTTCGGCTCGGTGCCATGGACATCGTAACCCTTCGGTTCGGTGCCACAAACACCGTAAATCTGGGGAATCTGTGGCTTTTTCTGCCATCCCGCGGAATTGAACCCGCAAAACAGAGGATAGTCACCCGTAGTCCAACGCGCTACGAACACACTCTGGGCAGACGGGCGGATAGACAATATCAAGACCAGACTAAATAAACATGGATATAACACAACAAGAACGACTCATCTGACCGTGGAACGCAAATCAAAGCTCCCACCTACATTAACGACAAGTGGACAATGAATTCCATCATCCACTTGGGATTATATAATAGACAGCAGACATTGTTTACATGGGAAGGGGGTGGATGTCTGTAGCTAATTAGTTCAGACTTTGCGTAGTCTCTGTGGCTGTAGAGGTTAGGTGCTCGTCTCTCGTGCTAATTAGTTCAGACTTTGCGTAGTCTCTGTGGCTGTAGAGGTTAGGTGCTCGTCTCTCGTGCCACATGTAACAGGTTCGCTCCCTCGTGGAGCCATCTAGATATTTTCCCAGAAATCCCTGATCTCAGTGTAGGTGAGATCGAGTTTCTAGTCCTATTGGAAACAGACGATAAAACGTAGGTCCCGTGTTCAATTTGAGCACGTTAAAGAACCCTTGGCAGTTCACAATGGAGAAGAACAGACTGGAAAGCCGCTGCCTGGGCAAAATTCAATAGAAAAGATTAAATATAAAATTCCTACATAAATATCGTCACCATCTTCAAAATTACATCTTGTACCCTAGCCGGTACTACGGAGTTCGTGCACTGCAGCTGAGATCTTCATGTGTAAGAAAGAAATCGGAACACACATGGTTACTCACTGAAGTGCAATGATGATGGTCCTATCAATCAATCAATCAATCAATCAATCAATCACTCCTGCACACAGACACTGTTGTAAATTTCTTTCTCTATATTCGACCAATACTTCTTTCAGTCTGAACGTATCCCAATGGCATCATTATTAAGTCCGTATGTATCCCACATAACGAGCTGTCACTTCAGTGGCGCCATCTCTCCAACCAACTGGAGTTATATCTAATTGATTTTGGCATCATCCTTGTATCGATGTCTCGCTTGTAATCTTATCATATCGATTAACTGATTCCGTTAACTGATCGATTTGACTGATCGATTTGTTGTCACGTGTAATTTAGATATGTCGGGTTTAGAAACAAAAGGTAATATTTTCACATATGTTACTGGTGTTACTGTTCAAATTAATGCATCGTCTTATTTGCAAAGTTCGGTCCCTACTGAAACACCCGCCGTCACCAGTGCCCCAAATTGCACAATCAAGATTATCATCAACATTATTAACATCATCATTATTAACATCATCATTATTAACATCATCAGCATCATAAATATCATCATTATTAACATCACCATTACTGTCATCATCATTTAACGTCACCATCGTCATCATCTTCATTAACATCACCATAACCATCAACAACATTATCATCAACTAGTTTGTCCCTGTCGGAACTTTCCTTCCTTGGCAGCAACTCTAAATGTCTACCTGCCGTGTGTCAGTTGTTGTGAGATGTTTTCTAGCCACGGTTTTTTGGGAAATATTGGAATGCAGTTTGCCGTTCTTTTCCCACACTAGTCGGCGATCACATCTATTTTCCCTTTAATGAAGATCATATTTCTTCTATCGTAGAGTTGAGACTGTAACCGTCAATAACTGTTGACTTTTCCAATTTCTTCATCAATCACTTGCTCCCATGACTTCATCCACCACCCGCTCCTGCTGCTGTGGCTTCATCCACCACCCGCTCTTGCTATGGCCTCATCCACCACCCGCTCCTGCTGCTGTGGCTTCATCCACCACCCGCTCCTGCTGCTATGGCTTCATCCACCACCCGCTCCTGCTGTGGCTTCATTCACCACCCGCTCCTGCTGTGGCTTCATCCACCACCCGCTCCTGCTGCTATGGCGTCATCCGATCCCTGCTCCTGTGGCTTCACGTATATCTGATCGAGAAGGGGAGCGGGGAATCATCTTGCCAAAGGTGTCCCTTACAACGGAGGGATAGATACACCTTTCTTTTCCTGTGATAGGTGATACCAATACACCGCCACGCTACACAATAGTACATACACGCACACACACACATTATATCTTCATGTGAGCGTCTGTAGTTTAACCGGTAGTGAGCTCGATCACAACCCAAGTGTACCTGGTTCAAACACCATGGCGGGCAGTTTGGAAGCAAAATTGTTTTACATACGATCAAAATAGACCTCCTCATTCAGAAAGCAATGGTAAACTACAGAACGTATAGTAGTGCTAGAAAATCAACGACTGGTGGTATTGTTTCTGCTCAGAACTGGATACAATAGACTGAGCAGTCACCTACACAGATTAAGACTGGTTCTATCACCCACATGTGGACAGACAGACAAACATATCCTACAAAATTGTCACCTGCTAATCAACTGTGGAAAGAACACTGACCAACAGAGACAGACATCAACACAAAGCTTACAGAGATAGACATCAACACAAAGCTTACAGAGACAGACATCCACACAAAGCTTTTTGTAAATCTTGTTGAACTAACAAACACACCATACATCCAGAGAACGGGACTGTGTAGTCAAAAGAAGACGACGCAAGATAACATTATATTAAGTAGAGCTCTTCAAAGATGGAATTTATACCGAAATATTTGCAATCTATCCAGGGAAAATTGTGATGTTCTGATCTTGTGATAGCATCCATTAAGTTAACGAGAGGCATTGATATATCAATCAAGCGCTTAATAGTTGTTATAGCATCTTTCAAAGTTAAGTCAAAGAAAGTTTAGAATTAGTTTAGGTAATCACTGAGATGTTTATGTGTGTATGATTCTGCTGTATGGGGAGGGGGTGGTCTCTGTGTGGTCTTGTAGGGTAGAAGATACATGGAGGGGATACGTTGAGACAATGTACTTGATGAAATCAACAGTAATGGCTCCAGTGAGGGGATACGTTGAGACAATGTACTTGATGAAATCAACAGTAATGGCTCCAGTGAGAGGATACGGGGAGACAATGTAGTTGATGATATCAACAGTAATGGCTCCAGTGAGGGGATGCTAGAGGCAGGTGAGACGAAGACAAGTGGGATGAAACTATCAACAGATTAACAGAGCAATATGGCTGAATGTACTGTTAGGACAAGAAAAGCAAAATGTGAAATTAAAACCACCAACTTTTTTTTCCCCGCTCATCTTCAGTTTCAGTTTCAGTTTGGAATATCTTCATTGCACTCCGGACATGTCCATAGGTGCTCAGATCTCCTTCGATATCTCCAACAGCGTCCAGCGACTGGTCGTACCAGTTCGATTGTGATTGATGAGCTTACTCATATACCTGTTGTACCGTTCTTTTCTTGCTACTCCAATCTTTAAACCCAGCTCCTGCAATCTAGTAGTTGACGTGGTTGGTTTAAATGAAAATCTTCTTTGCGGCCACACACTATGAGGGCGTTCACGATGTCAGCTCCGTCCATTGGCTGGCTCTCTGATATAGCGGCAGAGCCAGCCAGCCTGTCTGCTCTCTCATTGCCAACGACACCCATGTGCCCCGGAACAAAGTCTAGTGTAATTCTGCAAATTGTTGACGCCTGCAGTGATTCAGTCCATTTCCTGCGCACCGAACCGGCCTTCACCTTGCATCTTCAATACTTATCAGTCTTCCTACCTGGATGTAGGTATCTTCATACCTGGATGCAGGTATCTTCATACCTGGATGTAGGTATCTTCCTACCTGGATGTAGGTATCTTCCTACCTGGATGCAGGTAACTTCCTACCTGGATGTAGGTATCTTCCTACCTGGATGCAGGTAACTTCCTACCTGGATGTAGGTATCTTCATACCTGGATGCATGTATCTTCATACCTGGATGTAGGTATCTTCCTACCTATATGCAGGTAACTTCCTACCTGGATGTAGGTATCTTCATAACTGGAAGCAGGTATCTTCATACCTGGATATAGGTATCTTCCTACCTGGATGTAGGTATCTTCCTACCTGGATGTAGGTATCTTCCTACCTGGATGTAGGTATCTTCCTACCTGGATGCAGGTAACTTCCTACCTGGATGCAGGTAACTTCCTACCTGGATGTAGGTATCTTCATACCTGGATGTAGGTATCTTCCTACCTGGATGTAGGTATCTTCATACCTGGATGTAGGTATCTTCCTGCCTGGATGTACGTATCTTCATACCTGGATGTAGGTATCTTCCTACCTGGATGTAGGTATCTTCCTACCTGGATGTGGGTATCTTCCTACCTGGATGTAGGTATCTTCCTACCTGGATGTAGGTATCTTCCTACCTGGATGCAGGTATCTTCCTACCTGGATGTAGGTATCTTCCTACCTGGATGTAGGTATCTTCCTACCTGGATGTAGGTAAAAGTAGCCTCTGTGGTGATAAATGTGCCAGATGTACGTAAAGGTAGACGGTTAATGGTTATTGGTTACTAAACTGACGTCATTGCACTCCGGACCCATAGGTGCTCAGTCTCCCCCAACAGATATCGAAGAGTACGCATAATGATGGTTCCCGTGGCTCGCCGATTAAACACACCTCTTACTCTGCACATCAGGCATCCAGTTCGACTTGAACAACGGGTAGCTCCAAACTGTTTAAATCGCTTGATCGATTCAACATCGATTTTAGTGTCCTCATCCAACAGACATTCGCAAAGAAACCGAAGAGCATCCACCTTATCCATCTTCAACTCCCCAACAAGCGATGCTGTTGATGCAAGCCTGTCCACTCTCTCATTACCGTAAACACCCGCATGTCCAGGGCAGTATATCCACGTAAGCCGCTGGAGATTAGAAACTTCTATAGACGACATCCACTCATCATTCTGAAACCTGCCATTCTGGATCTTGTGAAGCATCGACTGAGAGTCAGATACAACAACTGCCCCAAGTAAATGAAGTCCCAGAGAGCCAATGGCGGGCAGCAGTAACGGCCTCAACCTCCATCCTCATACTAGAAGTAGTTGTCCTGTACGCTCCACTTCGCTCTGCAACAACCCTACCATGCGCATTAGCTAAGAAGCACCAGCCGGACCTCTATCCACGATGAAAGTTAGACAGTGTGGTGGTAAATGTACCGGATGTACGTAAAGGTAGACAGTGTGGTGGTAAATGTACGGATCTACGTCGGAGCACACATTGCAATCGTTTCTTTTTTCGTTCGCCTGCTACGAGTTCAGCCGCAGTCATGTCGTCACTGATATTTATGCATGAATGCTTACTTTTCTCATCACTAGTTTCCCTTGAAAATTAAGGCAAGCATTGTTCCAACTTCGGAGGTAATAGTAATTTAAATCCCCAAGTAAAGCATCAGGATTTGCCTGTAGTCCAACCTCGTAGAGTGTGCACACTGAGAATATTTGGTCAAGCTGGCCTCGAATTCGGGAATTTCTCCGGCATGTAGCCACTAGCGCCAAATTTTATTAAAACATTTTCTTTTGAAATGTCTCCAACTTGTGTATGATCTTATAAATAATAATAATAATAATTCCTCTCGTACCGTTATACGTTACATAGGGCCTGTAAGTAATTTCTCCATACCGCTCTATCCTCGGCAACACGCTCAATCTCCTCCATGGAACTGAGACCGATATTTCTTGCCTCTCTCAGCAAAGTATGCAAAGTGATACGACACTGCCAGACTCTAGTTTCCCCCCAACTACTAAAAATATTTTACTATCCTATTCTGCTCTTCAATAAACGGGGCACTTTCTTTGTCTCCAACCCAGATTCTATGTCTCATTTTATGAGTTGAGATAGACACATAACTTATAAAAAATATTCAACAGCCAACTTGCTATCAAGTTAATTAAATGCCATTATTTCCAGTTTCAAAGTGTTAACCAGTGCGATGTAAGAATTAAAATGATTTATTTGGATTTTTCTCCCTTTGAAAATAATTTTTATATTCAAGAGAATTGTTTCCCTTTATCTGTAGATTAATATCCGTGACATAAGTGGGGTATCTTGTGATTTACTGCTCTCACTGTTGTTGTCTTAACTAACTGTTTGGTGTTTGATGGGTGTCACGTCGTGTTAGATCTTGTATGATATCAGATCATAGTTTCAAGGAGTGCACAGATTGTATTCATTGCACATCGTTTTATCCAGCGGATCGGTGCATCTCTGCAGAAAATTCAGACCACCAGAAGAGAGTATTCTACAAAAAGCGAACTAAACAATAAAAGAATAAAGCTTCTTTAAGAATTCTTCTTCAGCGATCTCTGGTCATTCTCTTAGTTTACTGTAGACCACAAACTAGGCAGGCAGCCCCAGGCTCACCAGGCCTCCCCAAAGCCCTGCCTTCATGTCGCCCGAGTGTGACCACACGTTGCTTCTCAACTCACACAGAAGAGGACAGTCTTGCAGGACATGCTCCGGCGTCCGATTCGACGGCTGACACCGGCAGAGAGCTGCCTGACTCACTCCCAATCCACATAAGCGCCTGATGAGTGTGCAGTTTCCGGCACACAGTCGAAATACAATGACCCAGTCTGCTCCGCCAGAGCCAACTATAAACTTATGGGCCTTCGGGCTCAGGTAAGGATTATGGGAAATCAGACCACAACTACACAAGAGACGCATCGTTGGTACTATACCATGCATACAGTACATCGAGAAGCATCGTTGGTACTATACCATGCATACAGTACATCGAGACGCATCGTTGGTACTGTACCATGCATACAGTACATCGAGACGCATCGTTGGTACTATACCATGCATACAGTACATCGAGAAGCATCGTTGGTACTATACCATGCATACAGTACATCGAGAAGCATCGTTGGTACTATACCATGCATACAGTACATCGAGAAGCATCGTTGGTACTATACCATGCATACAGTACATCGAGAAGCATCGTTGGTACTATACCCTGCATACAGTACATCGAGAAGCATCGTTGGTACTATACCATGCATACAGTACATCGAGAAGCATCGTTGGTACTATACCATGCATACAGTACATCGAGAAGCAAAGAATCAAGTGGTTCGGCCATCTAATGAGAATGGAACCACATTTACTACCATCACGTGCCTACAATAATCGACACTCAGGGCGCAGAGCACGAGGCAGGCCAAGAACACGATGGATAGATAACATCTCGGAGTCCCTACGAAAGCATGGACTGACAACGTCAAGAGCAACACACCTGGCACAAGAAAGAAACTAACTCTCCCACTACGCTTCACGGCAAATGGGTTAAGATATGATAAGATAAGATCTTTATATATACCTCTATCCGCCAACGCCGGGGCTACCTGACCCAGACGGATGGTGATCACATCCACAAGGATATTCTATACGGGAAGCTGGCTTCTGACTGAAGAACAGTGAGGCGACTCTGCTTTGCTACAAAGACGTATGTAAGCATGACTTGCAGGCACTTGATGGAAATACACAAGACTGGGAGGAGATCGTATGGATATATCCAGCTGGAAACATTCCATGAATGCGAGTCTGATAACTGTCAAGCCAAACTAAGAGAACTTGTAATTTGGATTCTCCCAAGGAAGTTCATTCTTATTTTTCATGTTTGTTAACCTGCACGTTCTGATATAACCAAACAAAGGTTCCTCCCAGCGGCGGTTCGTGATTATTTTTGTTAGTGGGGCCAGACATTTTTTCCGGATAAATCATGATTTTTGGTTGCTATATTTTAATTTATAAAATAATAAATACATGTTATACATTAGTTTTGGTGGAGCCCGGCCCCACTGGCCCTTAATGACGAGCCGCCACTGGTTCCACCTTAGGTTGAAATCGTGTGTCTCGTCTTAAAGAGGCTTCAATTACCTGAACATCGTGACATATCTTTGACACGGCGTCGCCATCAACCACAATAACTGATTCGTTGAGTTTCTTGGCACCACTTATGCGTTCAGCAGTTTGCCATTGCTTCCTGAACGGCAATGTCTATTTTTACCGTTCGTAAAAATCCATGGAAACAAATTTTCTTCCAAACTGCCTGCCGCGGTGTTTAAACCAGGTGCTCTTGGGTTGTGATCGAGCTTACTACCTCTAAGCTACAGACACCCACAGACATAGCAAGCAAACAAGAAATAATCATATGTGCTACTACACCCATTTAAAGGGTTTTTAAGCCGAAGGATTGACTTCATTACACCGGGTTTTACCCCATATGGCGCGGTCCCTCTCCACAGAAATGGTACGCCACCTGCCGAGAGTATTGCACAAAGCTTGAACTCCATAGCTCCGACAACAATCCTAGGAGTCTCTGGAAAAAACTGCACTCGTGAACAGAAGTCCACGGTCCGCTTCGAACCCACATCTTGGGCTCGCACGGCAAAGCGCTTAACCACTGAGCCACAGAGAGATTCATTGTGTCTCCAGACTAGCAGCACTCCATCACTTCAGTATTGTTTCATTTCACAGGACGATGTTTAAACTCTAAGATGTTTACAGTTCACTATATTTTTAACAAAAGATGTTTACAGTTCGGCTCACATTTAGTTTAACAAACACCTCCTTTCCTTCCATTCTTCTTTGCGATCGCTATTTGATGATTATACCTTTAGACGAGTTCTAATGATGAAGTCGACTGTTGTCTGCAGCTCATCTCTATTGCCTTGTAATTTTGAATGTAGTGTTGGGTTATAGAGCCAGCCTTAATTTCTAGGGAGGACATACAGGGGACAGTCTTGTAGGACATGTTCTGTGATTAAACAAACACGGAATTATCTAATTAAAAACACGTTCCATGTGTACTGTATAATTAATCAAAAACATCAATCATCTGTAAGAAACGCTGAAAAGAAAAGAAACAATTATTAACCAACACACTTAATTTCATATTTTTCTTTTTTTCTACTTCTTTTTTTTTTTTGCTCTGGAAAAAGTATTTGCTGCGTCTTCGTTTACATGTTATTTTTATTTTAAAAATTGCAAAAATAATTGTGAGAATTTTATTTAAATCTGTTTAATGAATTTTGCAAGGGAAGCAACTTTGCAGCATACTCATCGTTTTTCAAATGTCAAAGATTCTTTGACAGGATCAACTTGAACATGGGACATACGTTTTATCGTCCATCTCCGATAGGACTAGGAACGATGGATGATATGGTCAACATCACACCGGTCACCTTTACTTCCTAGCGTTTTTCCTTGTACCCATTTCGTCTAGGTCGACCTGTGGTAGGGGATCGAGTTAAAGAATTGAACAGTCTCTCTTTAGATTTGTTCAGTCTTTCATCAATATTTATTTTGGCCTTATTTAGATGCAAGTTCTTAGTCAATTTAAATACAACGCATGAAATCCAATGCACTCCTCACACTGTAATACACATCATTGGCATACCACGTCAAGGTTCTATTTTTAGCACTGTGACCGACATGCAAACGACGGAAATTAGTAGTATTAAATATTTCTGGATATGATAATGAATTGTTCAACCAAAGTCTCAAACGGATGGTCGTTGAGTGGGCGTGGCAGATTTTCAACAATTATTGACACATCTGACGGGAAAACAAAGCCCCCTTTGCATTCAGTGAGTGGAGGAGTCAATATGAACATCGTTCAAATATGACTAGTGTTATCAGCAAAGCCTGATTTATTATCGCAAAGAAGCACGCGCCTACAATCGATTTTCTTTTCCTATTATGTTACCTTTCTATGGTAGCTGTACAGATGTTAATAGACTTTATAAAGCTGGCCTCGTACCCAGGAATTTCCATGGCACGTTATCACTAGCGCAGCTTGTTATCTGTAGCCCCTCTTCTTGATACTACGACTGGTACTTTCAAATGTACTGTCACCAATATGATTTATAAATATAATGTGAACAAGTACTTGGGGTTTACGGCAAAAACAAATTACAAAACACAGAATTCAAACCACAAACCCTTATTGCTTACGGTCCCCATTGCTGTGTTCTTTAAAAGGCGTATCTGTAGCGCTAGACAATGGGGGTCGTAAGGAATAAAGAGAAAATCTGGCCAGCAATGGCGGAATGCAGGAGGGCCATTCAGAATCAGGACTGTTCGATTGTGGATACGACTTTGCTAGTGCATTTCCACCATGTTTAGTCGGGTATTTTTCGGTTTAGTTTGCCGAGCTACTGAGTTAGTGCTTGAGCAACGCTGTGAGCTATGGATGTTACATTGAATGCTTTTTGTGTGTCAACCGTGCGTTTGTTGTATGTATTCAGACATTGGCGGACAGCGGTTATAACGAACCGACTCAATCTGCCGTCTGCAGTTATATTGTGAGTGCAGAAAGCTGGATTATGTCGCGATTGATGTTCCCTTCGACATGAATTGCAATTCAAGTGATGACAGTTTTGTGCTGACACTTTAACGACGGCCATATGCATTTATGCGGTGCATGTTGTTTTTGTTGCGGTACGACTGTTTCATTCTGGAATTAGTTCACACAGGAGACAGTTCCCAGTTGTTAGCATTTCGTGTTAGTTTCATTGGTACAGGAACGGAGCAGTTATGGGGTGACCCGTTACAGTGAAATTGGAACAGTGCAGTATGAACTATAAAAGAAATTAAGGTTTGGGTTCCAATCTTATGTAAGGTAATTGGGTTTTTTCCGGTAGTCCAAATACTTGTTCCGCTCATGTGTTGCCGTTGCCACAAGGGAGCAACGAATAGTAACACTGCGAGCTACATGCTTGTCGTAAGAGGCGACCGAGGTAGAGACCGAGGGAAGCTATCCTAGTAAATAAAAAGAACCTCATAAATCGGATGTGCTGGTCTACTTGTAGGAGCATAACTGGTACAACGTACAATCGCTCTTAAGCTCAGATCAAGTATAAATCACACAATTTAACACGTGGTTAACATGGAGCATTCGAAGAAGAAATAATTGTACACTGTCTATTTATTGATCATATTCATTTGCTCCGGCGCTCCCCCCTGGGGTTCTTAAAACTTTTTATTTCCTACTGTTTAGATTTTAGCAATCTTGATTAGATAAAGCAACCTTTAACCTTATTTTAGCAACATTAACCCTATAATCGTATCTGGATGTGTACTATGTTATTCAATGCATGCTTTTTTTCTTTTCCCTTTCAACCCCAACGGAGCACAGGTCTTTAACAACTTCTTCCAGCTCTTCCTCTCTTGCCATCCCTTCCAATTCTTTCCATGTTTTACCTATCCTTTTAATATCAGCCTCCAGCTCCCTTCTCCTAGTATATAAATGCCTCCCCTACTCTTCTTTCCCTGCAGGTTCCAAAACAGTGCCTGTCTTGCAATGCTTTCAGTCGGCCTTCTCAATGTATGTCCTATCCATCGCCAGCGTCTTTTCCGTAGCTCTTTCTCCACTGGTATCTGCTTAGTTCTTTCTCTGAGTTCCTCGTTCGTAATCTTATCATACCATCTCAGTCCCTCTATTCTACGTAAACATCCATTTACGTAGGCCTGTAGTTGTACACACTGCATGTACCAGTATATTAACATATAAACAACAACCACCATTTTAATGACAGTACAGAATGTTTATAAATGACATCGTATTTTGTTCCAGGATGTAACATCGATTGCCACGGGCTCACTGACAGCACAGGGGAGAGATCGGTGTATCGCTGTAGTAGTGTGATGGACTTATTCAGTTATAGAAATTCTAGAAATTCAGTTATTGTTGCTATCAATTCTTTAATATATAAATTTGAAAAATCTTCACTGGTGCTACTTTGTTTGTGTTCCTTCAGTAGATACAATCGTCTTGTTGAAATAATTGCGCACCTATGTGGTCATTCCCAAGAGTCGTGATAACATAGTGGTTTTTTTCCCGATCCAGAAGCACTTGAGCTTTCAGCTCTTCGGCTCGGTGCCATGGACATCGTAACCCTTCGGCTCGGTGCCATGGACATCGTAACTCGCCGTGCCATGGACATCAACCTTGGCTCGGTGCCATGAACATCGTAACCTTCGGTTCGGTGCCATGGACATCACTTGGCTGTCCACGAACACCGTGTATCTTGGGAACTTGTCGTTTTTCTGCCAGCCCGCGGAATTGAACTCGCACTCACAGAGGGCTAGTCGCCAGCAGTCCAACGCGCTACGAACACGCTGGGCAGACGAGCATAGCATAATGGTTAGTACACGTCCATCATGAGAGCGTGGTCCAGGGGTCAATTCCAAAGTGAAATGAATTTTTTTCTCCCGACAGTAACGGTTCTAGGTCGGCCAACTTCAATTGGGAAGCACTGGGAAGTAAAGATGGCTGGAGTGATGTTCACCACATCACACATCGTGTGCCGATGGTAAAATTAAATACAGGTATTACAGCGTATTCCCCAATATGCCTCAAGATATGGTTTTACAGAAGAATGATGAGAATCCCATTAACTGCTATAATGACTAATATGGAGGTGCTGAACGAGGTCAAGATACAGAGAAAGCTTATCATCAATATGACAATAGAGGTACTGGCGGTGACTAATGTTTTACGCTTGCTGGAAAACTACACTCATGCATGCATTCTGAGTGATTCATTGAGTATGATCCGCAAGATAGAGGCTGGTTCGGTGAGCATGCAATGGACTGAATCACTACAAGCGTCAACAATTTCAGAATCACACTTATCTTCGTTCCGGGGCACATGGGTGTCGTTGACAATGAGAGAGCAGACAGGCGGGCTGGCTCTGCCACCATATCAGAGGGCCAGCCAATGGATAGAGCTGATATTTTGAACGCCCTCATAGAGTGTGGCCGCAAAGAAGATTTTTATTTAAACCAATCCACGTCAACTACTAGATTGTAGGAGCTGAGTTTGAAGATTGGAGTAGCAAGAAAAGAACAGCATAACAGGTACGTGAGTAGGCTCATCAATCAAAATCGAACTGGTACGGTCAGTCGCTGGACGGTGTTAGAGATATTGCGAAGGAGATCGGAGCACCTATGGACATGTCCGGAGTGCAATGAAGATATTCCAAACTGAAACTGAACTGTTATCTAATAAAGTCAAAATATTTTATCTTCATATATTATTTGAAGCGTTGCATGTTATGTTACCAACTTGATTTTGATTTTACTTCTCAATAACGCGAGGAGATATTAGCTTGTGTCGAGTGTGACTGACAACACATGGAAACTAATTACAAGAACATGTGTTGAAAAAGTAAACTCTTGCAAAGAATATAGCAAATTTGGTCAATTTTATCTCTAAAGCTTACACCCATTGGCGTAGATACGTTAGGGTAAATGTCACCCCCCTGGAAAATGGCTTGATTGATAGCACAATTCTCTATGTATTCTCGAGTCTTATTAATATCCACGTAGCAATCTACCAACTGAATTTTAAAAAGAAAACAAATTTGTCCCTCCTAGAAAAAGGATTTGTACATGCCCATGCTTACAATCTTTATTTGTTATAAATATCCTACATTTATTGCTGTTATATCCTAGTCAAAGCTTTATCAGGGAAGTCTGTGTCGTACAGTTAAGGTTCTCCCTCTAACTACAAAAGTACTCGGCTCATTCCCCAATTGAAGAGTTCAGGATCTTTTATAAAGTCATGATCACAGACAACCGCAGTAGCGTAGTTGTTAGTGAACCGCAGTAGTGTAGTTGTTAGGGAACTCACTACTTAGACTAGTGGTACGGGTTCAATTCAACAGTGGGCGTGGCATTGTTTCATTGATGGACATGTGGGTCTTCTTTTTCTTTTTCTTCTTTTCTTTTTTCTTCTTTGCGTTCGTTCTTTACGACCAATTTTAATCACTCTTTGTGATATGTTTGATCTTTGCCAAGAACGTGTATACGTTGCACATTGGTTTGGTGGGCCCCTAAACGCATAGACTTCTACACGTTTAGGACACGTGCATCCGATTTCAGCCAAACCTCCTTAGTCGCCTCTTACGACATGCGTGGCAGGTAACAGTGGTTCTATTCTTTACACCTCAAATTTGGGCCCCGGTAACCACTCGGGCGAGACTGTCTTTCTAATTTGTGGGTGTTGTGTGTTCTTTTTTCCACCCACACAATTCGGTTTTTTTGTCGACCAACTGATCACCTGTCCCATTCAAGTTCACAGAATTCAGCATATATTTCAACATTACAGAACACTACATCGATACATGGTTTGGGGAAGGAAGCGGGGGGGGGGGTCTGGTCGCTGTGGTGTGTAGTAGGTAAGGTACTCGCATCTCTCTCCAACAGTACTCAGATCATTCCCTCGTTTAGCGATCGGAATATGTTTTCCCCTCATTCCTTATCTCAATGTAGGTGAGATCGTGTTCCTAGTACTATCTTCTTCTTCTTCTGCGTTCTCACTAGATTTGGATTTCGGATTCTCTAATAAAGGCAGCCGTCTGTCTCAGATTATCAGCAACGCCATACAGTTTGTCTTGGACGCTAGTGTAAGTGGGCCACCTCTTTCTTCTCAAGTCTACATACTGGGGGCAGTTCTGTAAGATATAATTCCTATGATTTATGCTTCCCAATTTGTGTCGACCTCTCCCCGCAGTAAGATTTGGTCACCCCCGTGATGGTAGCTTTGACATTCTTACTGCGTGGCTAAATCTCCGAGACAGATTGGCGACCGTAGAATCCGTTATCCCATTCCTCATTGTGAGGAGTCGTTGCACCATGTTATACGCCTTATGGCCTGGTGCATCCGTTTTCTGCAAGCATTTGTTTCGGGTTATAATTCCCTAGCGGTCACATGCATCCGATTTCAACCAAACTTCCTCAGTCGCCTCTTATGACATGCATGTCAGGTAACAGTGGTTCTATTCTTTACACCCCAAATTTGGGCTACGGTAACCACTTCTGGCGCTAGTCCTGTCTAAGACAGGTGATAAAACAATGGTCCGTTGTTACAGTTGAACAAGTAAAAGAACTCTGACAGCTGACAACTATCATATTATGTAGCGAAGCTGCTACTTCATATAGATCAATCTTCTTCTTCTTTCTCGAATCCTGTATGCCTCACAGCGTCAGGTCAGGAAGAGATTTCTAAAACGGCCTAGTATGCGCTTCGTAGATAGTCTCTTTCGTCGCCTCTGTTATCTCTGAGGTCCATCTTTGCGTGGCCGGCCTTTTGCTTTGTACCCATTGTATCGGAGCAGCATTGCTCTTTGGGTGCACTGTCTGATGGTAATCTGCTAACGTGACCGAACCATTTAATTTGTTGTTTCTTGATGAAGTCTAGTACTGATGTTGTACCCACTTTATTCCTGATGTCTTCATTTCTCAACCAGTCTCTTCTTGTTACACCCAGCATTCTGCGTAGACACTTCATCTCTGTTGTGACTAGTTTTCTTCTATCGTTTGTTGTCAGCGTCCAGGTTTGGCACTGGTAACATAATGTGGGGAGAAAGATTGTGTTGAACATTGCTCTTTTTGTGTTCATGGTGACGTGTTTGCATCTTAAAATTGGCGCCATTTGCCCTATCATTTGATTTGCTTTGTTGCATCTGTGTTGAATTTCATTAGTTATTCTTCCATTTGCTGAAAAATGCTCCCCAGGTATGTGAAATCTTTTACTTGATTTAGTAGATGATTATCGATGGAGATGTTGGTAGTGTTTTCCTCTCTGGCGAATGTCATTACTTCTGTTTTGTCGATGTTAATTCTCATGTTGTATTCGTTACATGCTAACTGGAGTCTGTTGATGTGTTGTTGTAGCTGTTCTTCTGTTGTTGATATGATTGCCTGATCGTCTGCAAAAGAAATTCATTTAAGAGTTCTCCGAGGTTGTTTCCTTCGCTGGTGTTAGCTATTTTACAAATGTGGTCAATGTACGTGATGAATAGCAGCGGGATAGTACGCAACCTTGTCTTACTCCTGACCCTACGTGAAACTTTTCTGATAATCCTGTATTTGTTCTAATCGTACATTGGCTGTCAGTATAAATGTTTTTGCAAAGGTTGATTAGGTGTTCATTAACCCCATAGGTTGTTAGTATTTTCCACAACTTGTGCCTATCTACGCGGTCGAACGCTTTTTCCTGATCTACAAATGCAACGTGTAAATGTTTGTCGGATTCGATAGTCCTTTCTACTAACTAGATCAATTAAAAGTTAAAATAAAATAATGTACCATCTTTAAAATTACATCGGTGATCTTCGCCGGTGCTGCGGAACGCGCATACTATCTCTAAAAACTTCCTTTGTAAGAACATATGTATTGCCTGTATTTTGCTACTGCCGCAAGGGAGCAAAGAATAGTACACTGCGACCTACAAGGCATGTCGTAAGAGGCGACTGAGGTAGGGGTCTAGGGAAGCTACCTAGTAAATAAAAAGCGTCGCAGAAATCGGATTGCTGGACTTACTTGTAGGCGCATAACGGCACAATTACAATCGCACTTAGGCTCGGATCACTTACAAATCACAAAGTGTGGTTAACAAGTGGTCGATATGGAACGTTCGCAGAAGAAGACAGAAGAAAAAAAATAGTTACTTACTGAAATATGACATACAATAGTTTGTATACAATACAGATAGCAACCAACAGAGGACAAACAGACTAGCTAGACAATATGAGGCACCTAACAGACATAGCAACCACGACAAACTATGAGGCACCTAACAGACTTAGACCTAGAACAATATGAGGCACCTAACAGACTAGCCAGACAATATGAGGCACCCTAACAGACTAGCCAGACAATATGAGACAACCTAACAGACTAGCCAGAAATTGCTAAGAGAGCACCCTAACAGACTAGCCAGACAATATGAGACTAACCTAACAGACTAGCCAGACAATATGAGGCACCTAACAGACTAGCCAGACAATATGAGGCACCTAACAGACTAGCCAGACAATATGAGGCAACCTAACAGACTAGCCAGACAATATGAGGCACCTAACAGACTGCAGACAATAGAACAACTAAAGACTGAGACAATAAGGCCCCTAACAGACTAGCTCAGACAATAGAAAGGAGCACCCTAACAGACTAGCCAGACAATATGAGGCACCTAACGACGCCGACAATATGAGCACTAACAGAATAACATTTCAACAAAGTATGAGGTGTCCAAAACAATCATAAAAGACAACACTTAATCAAAACAAGAACGATAACACCAAGTCAAAAAATGAAGATTCCTATAATTAGTTCCCCAGACGGGACCAAGTAACAATTTCACGACTACACACAGAATACAACAATCTTGATATATGATCTGTCTCACTTATTCAGGATTGCTACAACACAACTCTTCACATTGTGCTACCAGTTTGCAAACTTCTTTTTTGCGTTCGTTCTTTACGATCAATTTGATCGTTCTTATTGTGCTGTATAATTGATCTTTGACAAGAAAAACTGCACCCTGCACCCCGGTTGTTAGACCCCTGCTTGCCCGCCTGTCCAGCGGGTGACAAGCTCCCTGTGAGTGCGGGTACAATTCCGTGGGCTGACAGAAAAGTCACGTTCTCCAGTGGTACCGAAGGGTTACGATGTCCATGGCACCGAGCCGGAGAGCTGAAAGTTCAAGTGCTTCTGGATAGGATAAAAGGCCCCTACTTCGCATTTGGGACCATACACGTGTAGGGCAGGGCTTTCAAATTTTAGCCCACGAGAAATGTTTTGAATCTGCCTCGCTGACAGTCAGTCCCCCACACTTTCCCTTCCATCGTGTATTCATTGCTCTTTAGCGATAATTTTCCGCTGTATATTTTGGCTTCATGGTCTTCCCTAAAAGGTATGTCTATACTATGCGACCTTTCTAACTATGTGAGATCGTTACGGATTAGGAACATTCTCACCCATTAGGGACACATGGACTAGCCTCGTTTCTCGATTCACAATCTTGTTGATAGTCGTGGCCCTCGGTAACACACGGCCGCGAAGCTTAGTCGAGAAATCGGAAATTCCCGTTGATAGAGGATAACTTTTATTTATGTTTGATGTAAAACTGTATGATTTATTGTTATTTTACACAACACTATTATACCATAATTATTTATTGTTGTAAAATATTCATGATACTGATAAGTTGTGACATAATATAATCATACTTTCGCATGTTTTTTTTAAAAAAATGAATACGTCTTTATCAATACATTAACAATACTGAAATGTAAGGGTTATGTGATGTGAGTGGTTGGTTTCTGAGAATTTCTGCTTGAACTGAACTACAGTGGTCCGTGTCATTTCCTACAGTGGGCTTGTCATATCACTACAGTGGTCTGTGTCATTTCCTACAGTAGATTGTGGCGTATCCTAAAGTGGGCCTTGTCATATCACTACAGTGGGCCCTGTCATATCACTACAGTGGGCCTTGTCATATCCCTACAGTGGGCCTTGTCATATCCCTACAGTGGGCCTGTCTATATCACTACAGTGGGCCTGTCATATCACTACAGTGGTCCGTGTCATATCACTACAGTGGTCCGTGTTATATCACTACAGTGGTCCGTGTTATATCACTACAGTTGTCCGTATTATATCACTACAGTGGTCCGTTTATATCATACAGTGGTCCGTGTTATATTACTACAGTGGGCCTGTCATATCATTACAGTGGTCCGTGTCATATCACTACAGTGGTCCGTGTCATATCACTACAGTGGTCCGTATTATATCACTACAGTGGTCCGTGTCATTTCCCTACAGTGGATTGTGGCTTATCCTAAGTGGGCCTTGTCATATCACTACGGTGGTCCGTGTCATTTCCCTACAGTGTGCTGTGTTCATAGCCTAGTGTTATCTGCTACCTTTATCAGAAACATTACATGAAAATCTGGAAGTTAACGAAGAAGAAGAAGAAGAAAATAACCCAATAGAAAATATATCAAATATATTCTTTTTATCTTCAAGATATCATTTCAACATCAATATGTTTTATCTAATGTGGGCATGGGCGTCCACCGAAATGTTTCAGGGGTGACAAAATAAATTTACCAAATTTCATTTGGTAGTTTACATAAAACTGTATTATCAAAAAGCTATTTTTCAGGGGGATGGAACTTGCCCCCTCTTGTCTTAACGTAAGGATTCCCATGAATGTGTGTCGTGAGAAGGTTAGCATACCAATGTTTGTGAATACAATTAACCGTATTTGTCCATCTTGCTAGCAGGACATTCGCTCTGTTTGCACATATTCTCTTCGGACGAAATTTGTGCAAATAGTGGAATAGAAAATACCCTCTTGCACCTTCCCCAAGCAAACATTTTTCTTGCCATGAACTGTTTGTCGTTAACATTTCCTAGACTGTTTGCTTGTCATAAATAACAGAACGAATTGTGGGGCATTTTCTCATCAGAATGTTCAAATTCCTCCTGAATTTCCTTATTTTTAATATTATATCTGATGGTAAGCGCTTGTAGCTAAGAGGTAGTGAGCTAGATCACAACCCAAGAGTAACTGGTTCAAACTCCGCGAAAGGAAGTTTGGAAACAAATTCGTGTCTGTGGGATCTGGTAAAAATATACATCACTGTTCAGAAAGCAATGGTAAACTACTGAACGTATAAGTGGTGTCTAGAAAATCAACGACCCGTTTACTGTGGTTGATGGCTACTTCTTGTTAAGGACATTACACGATTTATTTACTGATATTGGTTATTGGTATTGGTTGGTTATTGTGGGTTTGGTTATTGGTTATTGGATTGATTGGTTATTAGACTGACGTCATTGCACTCCGGGCAGACCCAAAGATGCTCAGTCTCCACCAACAGATATCGAAGAGTTTGTATACTGATGGTTCCCGTGGCTCGCTGATTAAACCCCCCTCTCACTCTGCCTCTCAGGCATCCAGTTCGATTTGAAGAACGGTTAACTCCAAACTGCCTAAATTGCTTGATCGATTCAACATCGATTTTAGTGTCCTCATCCAACAGACAGTCGCGAAGAGACCGAAGAATATCCCCTTATCCATCTTCAACTCCCCAACAATGGATGCTGCTAATGCAAGCCTGTCCGCTCTCTTATTACAGTAAACACCCGCATGCCCAGGAAAGTATATC
This sequence comes from Arion vulgaris, assembly GCA_020796225.1. Taxonomy (NCBI): domain Eukaryota; kingdom Metazoa; phylum Mollusca; class Gastropoda; order Stylommatophora; family Arionidae; genus Arion; species Arion vulgaris. The sequence continues at coordinate 44,447,845 of CM036767.1, forward strand.
TACGTAAGCCGCTGGAGGTTAGAAACTTCTATAGACGACCTCCCCTCATACCGAAACCTGCCCATCTGGATCTTGTGAAGCATCGACTGAGAGTCAGATACAACAACTGCCCCAGTAAATAAAGTCCCAGAGATCCAATGGAGGCAGCAGTTACGGCCTCAACCTCCATCATACTAGAAGTAGTTGTTCTATATGCCTCACTTCGCTCTGCAACAATCCTACCACGCGCATTAGCCAAGAACCCCAGCCGGATTCTCACCACGTTGAACCGACCCATCGGTATATACAACAACATCATCATCCCTTGCATTATCTTCTATCAGCTGCTTAACTGCGAGATCAGCCTTCATGTTGCCCAATCTCTACATTCTCTTCCAAGAGTAATGATAACGTTGAGATATTGCATCATGCTACCATCTGTTGGGATCCATTCTTCCCCTTTTGGTAGGGTCGCAACCGTAGTCACCTGGCCAATTTATTTACTATCTAAAGGACAAGTATTGACCTCACTTCACCAGGTACTCCATAGGACACGGTCCCTCTCCACAGAACCGGCAGGCTATCTGCCGAGATTGTTGCACGAACTACTTAGCTCTGGTAACAATCCTAGGGAGTATATTGAAAAAATGTACTCGTGAACAGAACGCCGTAGTCCGGATTCGAACCCACGACATTTAGAACGCAAGACAAAGACTTAACTACTTAGCCACAGAGACCCACTTGCTATCTACGTGTCCATGTTGAGCAGTGGTTAGTGCAGATGCTTCGTTTCTTAGATGGGGAAGTGGGTCCCGGTTCGATCCTCTGTTGGAGTAAGATTTTTTTCATGATAACATAACGGTCTTCCCATGATGACTTAGTCTCAACTGGACATCTTATAAACGCTGAGACAAAGGGTAGCTTAGTGATGTTGAACATAGAAGCTTATTGATTGATTGATTGATTGATTGATTGACAGGATCATCCTCATTGCACTTCAATGAATAACCATGTGTACTTGAGTATTTTGTTTAGCATAAGAGGACCTCAGTGGTAGTGCATGAAATCCCTAGCACAGGCAGAAACTCTACATGGCAAGAAAGTTCCACAAAACACTAACTCCGTTGATTCATCAACAACCCTAGGGATCTCCGGAAAAAAGAATTGTGCATGTGACTTGGTTCAGACTGGAACCAACAACTCTTAGAAATAAATTCAAACGTCTTAATCCTTTCACTGCTACATACTTTCTGAAGGCTGAGCTAAAAATAGCTACTCCTTGTTTCTAGGTCACAAACGTGAATGTACGCCTATAGCAGTGACAGTAGCAATGTATAACGTGTTAACACGTCTTTAGCCCACAGAGGAGAGATAACAGACGTGTTAATGTGGCTTTAGAAGTGAATGGGGAAAACGTATATATACGTCCTTAGCAGCTAAAGGGTTAACCACTTCGATATAGAGACCCCCCGAGGTCATGCTTCTTATCGGTCAATAAAACTACACAGAGTATGATCCTATAACCTACCTTTATATGACTCCCTGTTCAATTCATTCTTCTATTTAACAAATGTAATACCAACCATTTAACATTAAATTATGTTAGAAAATACAACATTTGAAATGTATGACTATTTAACAAGTACTAATAAAAGATACATTATCATGTCCAACCTCGAGTATCATAACAAATGAATCTTGTCGAAATTTGAACATAATCTAAAATTGAATTTGTTAGTCTTAATCGAATTATTCAATTCAGTGGACACACACAAATTCAAACAAATAATATCTTGAACATTGTACCGGAAATTAAAAGTTTCATTCAAGTCTCGAAACTCGAAAATATTTGTGGCCAATTCATTGTTGAAATTGAAGACAACTGCCGAGGAATAAACGAGCTGGAAAACTCTCAGAAAATGAGGGTTTTTTAATTAAAAAAACAAGTTCGAACTAAAATTCATGTTTGTGAAGAATGATAATCTTAAGAAATTTTGAAATTCAATACATTTTTGATACTTCATATTCTTCTACATTTTGGATACTTTATATTCTTCTACATTTTGGATACTTTATATTCTTCTACATTTTGGATACTTTATATTCTTCTATATTTTGGTGTGTTTATTCTTATCGACCAAGTTGTTCAAGCAGTTTGGCGTTACCCGTTGTACAAGAGTAACTGGATGTCTGAGTGACAGTGTGTGGGGTGTGTTTGATCAGCGTGCCATGGGAACCATCAATATGCATACTCTTCTATATCTGTTGGGGAGACTGAGCACCTATAGGTCTGCGGGGAGTGCAATGGAATCAGTTCAGCAACCAATAACCAGTAACCAATAACCAATCAACCAAGTTAATCATCTCTTGCGATTTGTTTAGTTTGTGCCGAGAACGGAAATACGTTCCGATTCGGTTCAAAAGCTTCTACCCATGTAGAACAAAGCTCCTACTCATTTAGAACAAACACATTCGGAAATTTCGGCCCATGGAAATGTTTGGGTTTGACTTGACATCCCCTTACATTTTCGATATTTTTTTTTCGAATGTCCAGCACATTTTATTGATCATATTTCACTCACTCAATGCAGAATGTGTATGATCTATGTCGAAGAGTTTATTCCTGCTTTACAAACTTTTCTTACTTGGTGATGTCGTTCCTGTATTGGAACATTCTGAACCGTTTTGCAAAGTACATCGTTTTGTCGCCACCAGGCAATTTTGAGTTAGCTTACAAAGTACCTTAGAACAAGAACACGCAAGATCAATCACCCCCCCCCCCCTCCCAAACCAAACTCTACAAAAAAGCAAATGGTGGAAGAGAAGAAAAATGATACTATTTTTCCCTTCAAAGAAAGCTGAAACGCTATACTGAGACGGAACACTAGAAGCCAAAGATGGCAGTTTAACAAACAGAGAATAAAACCCAGAGCATGACAGTATAAATACACTAAACAGAAAAGCACAGACCACAGTCTTCAGACTTAGAACGGACACTGCAGTCTCAGAGCACACCTCCACAGAATGGGTCTCAGGGACTTGGCTGTCTGCACATGTGGAGCACCAAAGCAGTTCCCAGAGCACATCCTGCAAGACTGCCCCAGTCTGAGAAGTGTGAGAATGGAAATCTGACCAACAGAAACAACCCTACAAAACAAACTATGGGGGACCGGTGAAGACCTCAAGCCCACCGCCCTGTTTATGACACATACCGGAGTAGTCACATAGCAGAAGAAGAAGAAGTAGAACTAGGCGCAAGAACGTGAGTTTCGATCTTGAGCTCAACCAAACCTACCCACCCCAACACCATTATTTCATATAAAAATGAAATAGTCACTGTCTTTTCAGAGGCGTAGACAACATCACAAAACGTATGTTTGCAAATAATTTACATCATTTATTATGGGGGTTCCAATGTTGACATTTCTACGTTAGTCTAGTTTCAGCACAGTAGGACTATTTATGAATATTCATGAGCTTTAGAAAAAGTTGAATGAGAAAATAGTCCGAGTTTCAGACGTACTTTCCTAAATTTGGTTATTTAGAAATTAGCATCTCTGTCTCGTGTATGTAAATTGACTACACGTGAAAACGTTATGGAGACCAGACTGTAAATTATATGTCTTATTCTGACGTAAATATCTAGTCATTATTTTATTTACACCAGTCATTATTTACATTATATTAAATTATTTGTAAAGTGAATATCTTTTTTTGGGTGCGTCCGCTATATATTCACGCCTAGTCATTGTGCCTAATATAACTCCTCTAACCGATTTTTGCTTGAAGGTTTCTTTCCTTACCACCAATGTTACTCGCCTTTCAGGCGATGCTTGCTCCGACTACAGAAGCAATTGTAATTTAGATCGCCAAGTAAAATCTCATAATTTCCTGTAATCCTGTATCCTTTGCATACCGAAAAATGTTGGACTGAAACACGAATTTCTACTACGCGTGTCATTAGCTCAGCATGCCATCAAGTTCGGTATCGGTCACCCCACAGACAAGGGGGTCTAAAGCTAAAGGATTCACTTCATTGCACCGAGTTTTCCCCCCAAGTCTCTTCGTCCCTCACTGCAGCAGTGACACGCCAGCTGCTGAAAGTATTGCACTAAGGACGAACACCGTAGCTCCGGCAACGATCCTAGAAAGCCACCTCGCGCCCGAATGGTTACTGGGACCCAAATTGGGGTGTAAAGAATAGAACCACTATTACCTGCCACGCATATCGTAAGAGACGACTAAGGAGGTTGAATGTGGGGTTAGCTACCCCACACCGTAAACAATACTAGAGGGCTACAGAACGGAGAGCGAGCCGAATAAACGCTGGCTAAAACTGGACACACCGAAGGATAAGCACCAGAGCTCCAAATGGTGCTGAAGATGGGACGTTAAACACACCAATGCTAAGGTGCATGAATCAGATTTCCACATGAATAGAATTTATGTGGAGATCTGGTACATCGGTCTGGGCGGTGATCAAGAGAGAGAGAGAGAGAAAGCCACCCCACAGGGATAGATAAACGTTGACCGAGGCAGAAGAAGGAATAGAAAGTGAATGTTAGCAGATGTAGATTACAACAGACATAACTAGATGATAGTCCATACAGTAACAGGAACCGTTGCTGATTTGTTGATACAGTGTTGATAACTCTTCTAAATTACATCTCTAGCATACTGATTGATTGAATTGTTTATTATTGAATGATTGAATAATTGATTGATATATTTATTGTTTTATTTGATGATTGATCGAATGATTGATTGATCGATTAAATGACCGTTTTATTGAATGATTGATTGAATGATTGAGCCATCATATTTACTCTTCGGTAAATAACCATATACGCTTTGATCTCTTTCTTACATATGAAGATTTCACGGCATTGCACACACACAAACTCCGTAGCTCCAGCAAGGGTCCTTGATGTAATTTTGAAAATAATACAATTTATTTTAGTAAGAATTCTATTTTAATTTTATTTTAATGATATTTACATAGGAAGCGGATTTGCAGCCTACTTTTATCGAGTTACGACTTTCCAGTGTTGTTCTACATGCTCAACTTAAACACAAGATCTACGCTTTGTCGTACGTCTCAGATACGACTAGGAACATGATCTCACCTACATTGAGAAGGGAAACCAAAAATATGATCCAGATCCAGAGAAATACACCAGTATGCCCTTGCATCCAATGAAAGCAAGATTAAATGATCTGGCACTTGGACGACTAAAATGCAGCAGCTTCGTCCATCGGGGAAAGCGACTAAAAAGACAGTACCAGGATGACCTACCAATGCACACAACACCGCTGATACCTAGTCTCGACCCTGTTCCATGGGAACAAGTTAGCGATACAGCAAAAATCATCACAACAATTAGTGGAATCACAACTGGAGAAATACACAATGACCTGCAGAAGAGAACAGCTACTATGTGCATGATCCAAGAAAACTTCCCTAAACAATCATGGATCCACGCCTACACCGATGGATCTGCAACAGATGCAATCAAGAAAGGAGGGGATGGTATCTATATTACATATCCCAACAATCACACCGAAACAAAGTACATACCAACTGGTAAATTTTGTTCAAACTACACCGCAGAGGCTCAAGCACTATTACAGGCCGCAATCATGGTCAATAATTCCAACTCTGACTGCCAACAAGTGGTATTTTTCACAGACGCGCTATCTGTTCTGCAAGCCCTACAGAGTAACCATCCATCCCTGAGAAAAGAGCTCAGCAAGATCTCTACCAACAAAAGAGTTACACTTCAGTGGGTACCATCACATTGCGGAGTGCCAGGTATCGAAAAGGCAGACAAACTTGCTAAAAAGGGAGCAGAATGTGAACAAATAGATAATGAAATCACATACTTTGAAAAAAAGAGCTATCATGGACATTAGAAAAGAACCTACACCATCCAACGATGACTACCACACACTTGACCGACAAGGACAGACTATCATCTTCCGACTCAGGATAGGTCATAACAGACTGAACAAACACCTCCACAGGCTGCGATTGTCCCCAACCCCTCTGTGCCCCTGTGGCTCCGCTGAACAAACCACAGAACATGTCTTGCAAGACTGTCCCCAGTATGTCCTCCCAAGAAAGGAATGCTGGCCCTACAACATAACACTACATTCAAAACTACATGGCACTAGAGATGAGCTCCAGACAACAGTCGATTTCATCATAAGAACGCGTCTAACGGTATAATCATCAAAAAGCGATCGCAAAGAAGAAGAAGGTATCTCTTGAAAAATATTTGAATACTCCACACGGGAACAAACCGAGTCTCTTAGGAGCGAAAGGCAATCGTCTTACCTTCACACCATAGATACCAGTCTAAGTGCCCCACTTCTGATCCATCCACTTCCAATTCTTTTATCATATCTTGCATCATCTTTTGTGTGTTTTTTTTTTTTGAGGAGGGGGAGAGGGGGGTGTGTGTGTGTTTATATTCCTTCTTCTTGACACACATATTTTCTTGATTTATTCTATTGCATATTCTTGATTTATTCTATTGCATTTTCTTGATTTTTAGAGCAGTATAGGACAGGAGGGCATGGTCCTAAGTAATTTAATAGCCGCATGGCTAGATCAGTCGCCGCGAAATTGTTCAGTTATAACTTGTTTTTATTCCTCCGACAGAAAAAAAAACTTATTAACCTTACTGGGGATTGAACCTGGTTCTCCTGAATGGGAGAACTCGCTCCAATCCATTCGACCAGACGTTCCATTCAGCCAGACGCTACTCCGAATCAATCATTAGTTACCAGCGTCAAGTTGCTAACTCTGCTATTACAAGCTGGCAAATTTAACAGTTCCTTCAAACCTCTGTTGTATGCCACACCCACATTCAGACTATACTGACAACATTATGCCAGACAGTGGCGGCTCGTGGTTATTTTTCTTGGTGGGGCCAGACACAAATTTTATGAAAAATCATGGTTTTTGGACTATTTACTATTATTTGTCTATTCCGGAAAGTTATCCTCCTTTCGATTATCGGTGGGGCCGGACCCCATGACCCTTAATGACGAGCCGCCCCTGATGCCAGACATATAGACTAAGACTATATTATTATAGAATATACTGTAACTGGTTCAGATTTGAATGAAAGTATTGTCAAAAACAAATGTGTCTGTGAAACTCAATGACATCAAAGGGAAAAATAGTTAAACGTAGTTAGATATGATCTTGTTGTGAACTCACACTATTTTTGTATGGCTAGGTTATGTGGTGTGATGATAATACAGATCAGATCTTAGAATACGACCGTGTTTTGCCATGGCTCGCAAGGGGAGCAAAGAATAGTAACACTTCGAACTAAAGGCATGTCGTAAGAGTCGAATGAGGTAGGAGCTTAGAAAAGCTACCCTAGTAAATAAAAAGCGTCGCAGAAATCAGACACGCTGGCATACTTGTAGGTGCATAACTGGCACAACGTACAATCGCTCTTAGACTCAGATCACATATAGATCACAAAGAGTGGTTTAACAAGTGGTTGATGTGGTGCGTTCAAAGTAGAAGAAGAAGATCTCAGAGTGATTTAGTAAAACATGAAAGCATCATTCAACAAATAAGTTGATGACGTTTTTCAATGTTTATAGTTTCGCCTCTCCCCCCTCTCATCCCCCACCCCTTTCCTCCTTAGATGTTTAGTTCAGTGGTAGTAAACTGGTTAACCTGTTCAACCATTTTATCTTCTTTGGAATCTAACTTCCCAGTGGCGTCTCTAGAATATTGAATTATTTTGTCAGTCTGTTCGTCTTGAATGTGCATCGATGTTATCTAATTCATTGTTGTGTTTACATTATGTTATCTAATTCATTGTTGTGTTTACATTGTGTTTAGACACGTAGTAGGGATCGTTTCTTTGTTAAGAAAACAGAGAAGGTTCATCTTTTCTTTCTAGTATTTCTTCTTCTTCCTCTCGTTTGCTATTGTTCAGTGCCTACACAAGAAGTCGGATTCCCTGAAAGCATATTTTCATATTTATCAGTGCATTGAAACTTCCTGTTGTGTGTTGTTTTTTTTTATAGTAAATTTCTCTTTTTCGTTAAATACTTGAATGCGAGGGCTACCCAACGGTTGTGGGCTGCTTTCCGATAACACTTACCTGAGTTCGCCGGTCTTACATTACAGGGGTCCCGATATGAACCGTTCGACCCTAGATGGGAGCATTTTTCAGCAAACGGAAGAATAACTAATGAAATTCAACACAGATGCAACAAAGCAAATCAAATGATAGGGCAAATGGCGCCAATTTTAAAATGCAAACATGTCACCATGAACACAAAAGAGCAATGTTCAACACAATCTTTCTCCCACATTATGTTACCAGTGCCAAACCTGGACACTGACAACAAACGATAGAAGAAAACTAGTCACGACAGAGATGAAGTGTCTACGCAGAATGCTGGGTGTAACAAGAAGAGACTGGTTGAGAAATGAAGACATCAGGAAAAAGTGGGTACAACATCAGTACTAGACTTCATCAAAAACAACAAATTAAATGCTTCGGCCACGTAAGCAGATTACCATCAGACAGTGCACCACAAAGAGCAATGCTGCTCCGATACAATGGGTACAAAGCAAAAGGCCGGCCACGCAAAAGATGGAACTCAGAGATAACAAAGGCGACGAAAGAGACTATCTACGAAGCGCATACTAGGGACCGTTTTAGAAATCTCTTCCTGACCTGACGCTGTGAGGCAAACATGATTGGAGAAAGAAAGAAAGACCCTAGACTTTTATTTTCAACACGCCAGTTGTGCAATTTAACAATAACGGAGACTGCACAAAGTAAGTTAGATTAAAACTGAGACTGCACAAAGTAAGTTAGATTAAAACTGAGACTGCACAAAGTAAGTTAGATTAAAACTGAGACTGCACAAAGTAAGTTAGATTAAAACTGAGACTGCACAAAGTAAGTTAGACTAAAACTGAGACTGCACAAAGTAAGTTAGACTAAAACTGAGACTGCACAAAGTAAGTTAGATTAAAACTGAGACTGCACAAAGTAAGTTAGATTAAAACTGAGACTGCACAAAGTAAGTTAGATTAAAAATGAGACTGCACAAAGTAAGTTAGATTAAAACTGAGACTGCACAAAGTAAGTTAGATTAAAACTGAGACTGCACAAAGTAAGTTAGACTAAAACTGAGACTGCACAAAGTAAGTTAGACTAAAACTGAGACTGCACAAAGTAAGTTAGATTAAAACTGAGACTGCACAAAGTAAGTTAGATTAAAAATGAGACTGCACAAAGTAAGTTAGATTAAAACTGAGACTGCACAAAGTAAGTTAGATTAAAACTGAGACTGCACAAAGTAAGTTAGATTAAAACTGAGACTGCACAAAGTAAGTTAGACTAAAACTGAGACTGCACAAAGTAAGTTAGACTAAAACTGAGACTGCACAAAGTAAGTTAGATTAAAACTGAGACTGCACAAAGTAAGTTAGATTAAAACTCAGACTGCACAAAGTAAGTTAGATTAAAACTGAGACTGCACAAAGTAAGTTAGATTAAAACTCAGACTGCACAAAGTAAGTTAGATTAAAACTAGCCATAGCTTTCCATCAGATGATAGTCAGCATGAAGAAATTGTGACAAGACAAAAGCAAAAGAACAAAGTAAAGACTTCCAAGAGAATGTACAGGGTGTTCAACTTAAAAGCAGCCCCAGTGATAAATAGAAATTTGCCAGGTACGCATTACATCTCGTCTATTTACTATTTAAACCGGTTCTGACTAGCTTGCCCTACGTCACATTTGTTCATCGCCCCTTCCGCACTACAATTACACACCATCACACAACCTTGATCTATACTACGTCATAACTGAACCTTCTCATTTCCATACATATATGCCAGATTAGATCCATTCACAGGCTGCTTTTAAGTTGAACACCCTGTATCTTTCCTGTGGCAACATATGGTTGCGAGATGTGGGCTTGAACACAGGCCTTAAGGAACAAAGTCGAAGCATACGAAGAAAGGTGCTACCGAAAAATCTTAGAACACCCTGGACAGAGAAGAAAAACAAAGACTTACTACAAGACTTATATATCCTGGAGCATTTGCTTATAAACAAAATCATGTGCCGGGAAACGTAATATTTCGGTCACTTTACAGGATGAGAGCCACTGTAGCGTAGTTGTTAGTGAACTCGCTTCGCAAGGCTGGTGGTCTGGGTTCAGCTCCAGCAATGTGCGTGCAATTTTTCCTGACCGCGACGGCTCTCAGGTCAACCCAGCCTCAACTGGGTACCAGACATGCTCTGGGAAAGTAAAGGCCGCCGGCGTGATGCTGACCACATCACCCATCGTGTGCCGACGGTCAATGAAAAATACAGGCCTAACACTGTATTGACCTATATACCACGAGGTATGAAAGGGTTCCTTTACTTTTTTACTTTTACAGGATATGGTGGTTTGGAGAGAACAAGAATGGAAAGCATGGTTCCTGGGGTTATAGACAGGGGAAGACAAAGACAAATGATGCAGCAGGACATCAAAGAAATATTGAACATGACGTTAGAAGAAGCAGGAGAACATGCTAGAGATAGATAGTTTTACAAGCAGTCTGTGATGAAAGCCACGTTCTTATAGGGGCATACTACTTGATCATGAGTTATGGAACCTGATTCGGATTTTCTCTGTGAACCCAATCTCGTGGCGTAGGACTAGAAGACTGGGAGTGTACATATAGAGTTCAGGAAAATTCGAGAACTCTGTAGACGGCGTCTTAGAGACAAGAGTGAGTTAGACGGGTGCTGGGTTGATAATGACGGGAAAACCGAGGACGTATAAAGCGAGTGCAAATACAAAGTAAATACAGGGTGTTCAAGATAATTACAGCCCCATTGACAAATCGAAAGTTGCCAGATAACCTATCGCGTTTTGTTTATGTACTATTTAAACCGGTTCTGACTAGCTTGTCCTAAGTCACATTTGTTCATCGCCCCTTCCCTCACTACAATTACAAACCATCACACAACCTTGACCTATACTACGTCATAACTGAAACTTCTCATTTCCATACATATATGCCAGATTAGCTCCATTCATAGGCTGCTTTTAAGTTGAACACCCTGTATAATTGATACTTCCTCTTCCAACACTCCACATCGATCATTTGTAAACTACTCTTTGTGGTTTGTATATGATCTGAGAGGAACTTATGGAGAGAACAAGACAGATTCCAGTGAATGAACAGATTAAAAAAAGACGCTGGCGCTGGATAGGACACACTTTGCGAAAACCGGAGGGAATATAACAAGAAGGGTCCTTGCATGGAACCCGCAGGGACAGTGAAAGAAGGGGAGGCCGAGAAATACATGGAGACGAGATTTGGAGGCGGAGATCAACAATATAAAGAAGAGCTGGAGGAAGCTGCAGGAGATAGTTAGAGATAGGAAGACTTGGTATGAGTTGGTTGAGGGCCTATGCCCCAACCTGGGGTAAAAGGGCAAAGAGAGAGAGAGAGGATATGATCCGAGTGAGTCTAAAAGCGATTGTACGTTGTGCCAGTTATGCGCCTACAAGTAGACAAGCACATCGAATTTCTGTGCCGCTTTTTATTTACTAGGTAACTTCCTAGAACCCTACCTCAGTTGTCTCTTACGACATGTTTTGTAGGTCGCAGTGGTACTATTCTTTGCTCCCCTTGAGCGCCCCGGCAACACATGGGCGATGACAGATCAAAATGAGGAAGATGAAAACTGGAAAGATAAGACAAAACAAACAAGGAATGCAAGAAATAAGAGTAGATACTCTCCTGCCCACGTACATGACATCCATTTCTTTCCCATTTTCTTTCTGTTACGCCCTCACTTCTCTCTATATATATATTTCTCCTTCCTCTATTCTACTGTATTTTGCGATACCAAGAGATGACCTTGCCATTCTATCCTTCCTTGTCCATCCTACCGAAACACGAGACGAGCCAAAATCGTTTTTGAGTACACTTCAATTAGACTTTCTCACCAAATCCAAATTGGCAGTTCAGGCCGCAGGAGTCGACACGGGCAACTAAGGTAAGATCTATGTTTCATCTAATGAGATTTCCATAAATCAGTTTCAGAGTCTTCCATAGGACAGACAAGCCCTCTCAACATTGGGCCCGATTGTTGCTTCTGTCTTCTCTCCATCACCCAACATCCGCCTTTAAGTCACAGCCGTTCCTGTGTCTCAGGTCTCGACATTTTGCCAAAAGCCAAATCCTATTAGCCAGTGATTCGTGTACGTGAGAGGCCAAAATATAAATAGATTCTTAAATTTATAGACCAGTCTTTTTTCTGTAAAACCCGAAGACACGGAAAGATTTTTGGTGAATATGTTATCTTTAGATTTTAGTCCGTGTATATGTGTGTGTTATTCATGTGGGTGACTTGGAAGTGGGTATATGTGTGTGTTATTCATGTAGGTGACTTGGAAGTGGGTTTATGTGTGTGTTATTCATGTAGGTGACTTGGAAGTGGGTATAGTGGTATGTGTGTTATTCATGTAGGTTGGACTTGGAAGTGGGTATATGTGTGTGTTATTCATGGGGTGACTTGGAAGTGGGTTTATGTGGATTGATGGTTTATTGATTGGTAGGACCATCATCATTGCACTTCGGGAACCATGTGTGCTCCGATCTCTTTCGTACACATGAATATCTCAGTGGAAGTGCACGAACTCCGTAGCACCGCCGAGGGTCCCTGATGTAATTTATAAAATGGTAAAAATAGTTTGTATTATTTTTATTATTTAATCTTTTTAATGAATTTTGCCCAACCAGAGGTTTTCCGAGATTTGGAGGCGGAGATCAACAATATAAAGAAGAGCTGGAGTGAGCTGCTGGAGATAGATTTTTTTTTTTTTCCGATCCAGAAGCACTTGAGCTTTTCAGCTCTTCGGCTCGGTGCCATGGACATCGTAACTCCTCGGTTCGGTGCCACGAACACCGTAAATCTGGGGAATCTGTTGCTTTCTGCCATCCGCGGAATTGAACCCGCACACACAGAGGGATAGTCACCTGTAGTCCAACGCGTTACGAACACGCTGGGCAGACGGGCGCTGGAGATAGCTAGAGATAGGAAGACTTGGCATGAGTTGGTTGAGGGCCTATGCCCCAACCGGTAAAAGGCAAGAGAGAGGAGAGAGAGAGGTTTTCCAACATGCTCTTCTCGATTTTGCTTTTAAGTGTGCTAATGTAGAGCAGTGTGGTAGGTGTGAACGTGTGTGTGGTCAACTACAATTGTGTAAGTGTGCTAATGTAGAGCAGTGTGGTAGGTGTGAACGTGTGTGTGGTCAACTACAATTATGTAAGTGTGCTAATGTAGAGCAGTGTGGTAGGTGTGAACGTGTGTGTGGTCAACTACAATTATGTAAGTGTGCTAATGTAGAGCAGTGTGGCAGGTGTGAACGTGTGTGTGGTCAACTACAATTGTGTAAGCTTCTTCTTCTTCTTCTTTGGATATATTTTGCGACGTGGTTAAAACGTTTACCTTGCGTTCTGTGGGTTGTTTGATCGAATAGCTACAGATTACACTCAGTACTACAGGCTACACCTACTACTTCCGACCATCAGGCTACATTTGATTACTCAGTACACAGCTACCTACTACTTCCAACCATCAGGCTACATTTAATTCATACATCTCCTTAACAAAACTGGCTATACTTAATCCTACTGGCTAGTTATTCCTACTATCTACAATTATTTCTAATGGCTACACTTGATGCTATGGGCTATACTTCGTGCTACAGGCTACAATTCGTGCTACGCGCTACACTATATACTAAAGACAGAACTTACTAATACAATGTAATATCACAAATATATACCATTGGTAGCAAACTAACATTTTTCATATGCACCAGAAACACAGAAGAATGACGCACATTTCAGGGAAGAAAATAATATTTAAAAAAAGACAACCATTAATTTTACAATTTTAAATAATTCTTTATTATTATTGTCTGTCTCTCATGTCTCTCCATCTTTGTGTTTGTTTGTGTGGTTTTGAAGGAAAAAAATTGTGTTTCAGTGCATGTAGTTGTTGCTGATTTTTTCGTAAAATTTCAGCAAAAAAATATTATACTTGGCTTTATTTTTCTTTAATTATTTTTATAAAATAATGAGTGTGATTAATTATTCTTATTGATTTAGAATATGGTAGAGATGAACTAATTTGATGGTAATTTCATGCTACTAAAATGTTGGCTAACATATTTCAGCTATCTGGCAACATGTAATTATTATACAATTAGCATTACCTGCTGTTTCCTGGCTAGTTTGGACTGTTGCCCTGGCATATGGATTATCTGATAGATAAATGAAACAAGAATTATCTGACAGGGTTGTGAAACATAAGATGGTACAGTTCAAACCATCACTACACGTTTGCCAAGCTGACTTATTTCGTATTTCATCAGGAAGCGGTTATCACGCAATTATTTAGTTATTGTACAATAAGTTAACTACTTGGAGACGTTATAAAAATTATTTCTTGAATAAGGATCCGAACTATTTCATTGAAGATATGCAATGAAGATGTGTTTGACCACAGCCCCCAGTAGTCATAGACAGTTCAGCTCCAACGGAAATTTCCGGAAATCAAACTAATCGGCTCCACTGTCACATGATTTCCAGTATTGCTATATAAAAAAACGAATTAATTTTGTTCAAACAAAACAACATGCAAGAAACAAGGTTATAGTCACTGATTCAATTTCACTCAAAGAAATATTATTAACACTTTAGATCAACAAATAACCATTAAATCATAGAGTTTGTAAAAAATTACTAGTTTTATATTTTATTAAATTGTGTTTACGTGTGTGATACCATACATACGTGTCTTTGTCATTAAACGACAATTTATTTACTATCACCGCAGCCTACCCACGGTTATCTCCAGATCTGGTCTGGTCTGATTTCGTTTTTGTTTTTTCGATCCAGAAGCACTTGAGCTGAAAGCTCTTCGACCGGTGTCATGGACATCGTAACCATTCGGCTCCGTGCCACGAACACCGTAAATCTGGGGAACCTGTAGCATTTCTGACAGTCCGCGGAGTTGAACCCGCACTTACAGAGGACTAGTCACCCGTGGTCCAATGCGCTACGAGCACGCTGGGCACGCGGCGTTCTGACTACTTAAGATTGATATATTTCCCTACAACGTCAACTAAAATCAACTAAAATCATGATAAAGCTTTCAGTCCTCTTTCATACTTTGATCCAAGTAAGCCAACATCAACGGAAATTTCCGATTTCCTGGCTATGCTGAACGATCTCATGTTATCTGGGGCCAATGTTTGACCGTAGCCTCCGATAACCATACGGCCAACGGACTCATCGATTTCCTGGCTATGCTGAACGATCTCATGTTATCTGGGGCCAATGTTTGACCGTAGCCTCCGATAACCATACGGCCAACGGACTCATCGATTTCCTGGCTATGCTGAACGATCTCATGTTATCTGGGGCCAATGTTTGACCGTAGCCTCCGATAACCATACGGCCGGTGGCTCATGTTAAATTCTAGGAAATAAGACCACAACAGTCAGGGTGTCCCCGGTCAGTTATGTGGCCCAATTTATAGTTGGCTGTGGTTTGACACATATTAAGTGCTATCATATTAAGTGCTATCATATCAATCCTAACATATGCCAGCGAGAGTTGGAAAATGACTAAAGATATAGAAAGCAAGTTGAATGCATTTGAAAATAGATGTCTGCGAAAAATAATGAATATAAAATGAAACAAATTCAGGAGAAGTGATGAAATGAGAGACATGTCTGGTCAACCACTAGTGACAACTGTTATAAGAAAGAGAAGATGGAGATATGTTGGACACATCTTGAGGAGAAATGATCAACGAATATCAAAGCAGGCATTGAAGTGGGATGCAAAGGGTTCAAGAAAGAGAGGTCGACCTAAGGAGACCCTGAAGCGAACTTTGCTGAGAGAGGCAGGAAATATCGGTCTCAGTTCCATGGAGGAGATTGAGCGAGTTGCCCAGGATAGAGCGGTATGGAGAAATTACTTTCAGGCCCTATGTAACGTATAACGGTACGAGAGGAATTATTATTATATTAAGTGCTATCATATTAAGTGCTATCATATTAAGTGGTATCATATTAAGTGGTATCATATTAAGTGCTATCATATTAAGTGCTATCAAACTTTGCCCAACATTAGTAACTGGAGATAGCGAACAGTTTAAAATATCTTGATTTATCAATAACAGTGAAGAAGAGAAAGACAAAGATGAAGATACATACAAGATGTGATAGATTACTTGAACTGGACAACAACAGTCAGAATATTCATAAATAGTACGGCTGTAAGCCGTAGGGCAAAGTTAATATTGTATTATGAAAATAATTTTAGATTGTTATTAAAAGTAAACTTTGAAAAGCTTAACTAGAACCTACTAACAGAATAAAATATTCGACTCTGACTATATGTCAGATTGGTACTTTAATTGATGACCGCTTCTTTATTATTAGTTTCTCCGCAGCTCCCGGGATCTGAGATTTCATTATTCAATCAAGTGCAATGACTGCCGGCATAGGTGATCATGTTTCTCCACAGCTCTTTCCGTATCTCTCCACAGTACAGTTAATTAGTTCTGACGATGATCTTGTGTAGAACCACGATGTCAGACCATCCAAAATCTTCTCCCTCTGTCTTCCACGATCTCTCCTTCCCTGAATTTTACCTGTTGTCACCAAATGTTTTAACCCTTCTCTTCGCATTATATGCCCGAAGAACCTTGATTGCCTGATTCTTATTCTTTTGATAATTCTTCTTAATGTGCACGCCTCTTTTAAAACATCATTTGTTTTCTTCGCTGTCCATGGAATTTTTTTAGCAATCTTCTGTAAAACCACATCTCTGCGGCTTCCAGTGTTCTTATTGATTTAACTTTATGCTTGAGTAAATAACGTTACAAAATCTGCACAGTAAACACACAATTTTGTTAGCACTTAGAAGACATACAATCAGGGCCGTGCCATGCTATGATACAGAGAGGTGGCCGCACCAGTTGACACCGTAAGTGGGGCGGCAGAAGCAGCAAAATCAAAATTGCTACTGAAGATTATTTAAAAGAAAAACCATTTAAGGGGCGGCATTTCGAAGACTTGCATCGTACTGAGAAAATATACCGCACGGCCCTGCATACAATAAGTAACATAAAATAGTGGTTAATATACAGCCTTGTCAAATCCCATCTAGTCTAGTTACTTCTGTAACGGAATGAGATATTTGGGAGATTGATCAAGAGAACACTATTTAAACAAGTACTTCTAATACCCATAGGTGCTCAGTCTCCCCAACAGTTATCGAAGAGTATGTATACTGATGGTTTCCGTGGTTCGCTGATTAAACACACTCCTCACTCTGCCTTTCAGGCATCCAGTTCTACTTGCACAACAGGTTACTCCAAACTGCCTAAATCGCTTGATCGATTCAACATCGATTTTAGTGTCCTCATCCAACAGAGAGTCGCGAAGAGACCGAAGAACATCCCCTTATCCATCTTCAACTTCCCAACAATCGATGCCATTGATGCTAACATGTCCGCTCCCTCCTTACCGTAAACACCCGCATGCCCAGGGCAGTATTGCATCATACAAAGCAGTAACAGTAACAAACTCTCTCCAACTCACTTGCTTTTCAGTCATCACTTGTAAAGCACTCCATTTCATTTCTTTGACAACAATTTCATCTTTTACCATCTCTTCTGTCAAGTAATTCTTTGAGCTGTATCGCTTTCCACTTCACTACGTAATCCACAGATTGACAGTTCTGATAAATATGCCATAATTTATGAAACAACTATAAACTTAGCACAACGTTAGTCTTCAATTAAAAAACCTGCAAAATAATTAAAATTGAAAGAAAAAAATCTGCTTGATTAGTAAGTATATTATAGTTGAATACTAAG
Source organism: Arion vulgaris (assembly GCA_020796225.1). Classification (NCBI taxonomy): domain Eukaryota; kingdom Metazoa; phylum Mollusca; class Gastropoda; order Stylommatophora; family Arionidae; genus Arion; species Arion vulgaris. The sequence goes on from CM036767.1 coordinate 44,465,786, forward strand.
CAACCAGCTCTACTTGTCTTTTGTCTATTCCCAGGTGGAAGATGTAGTTGGCTGTCCACTCTTGCCGTTAAGTGTAGGGATGGAAGCTTTAATTTGTGTTCAAGGGTTAGATGAGTCGCCCTTGTTGTGTTATATCCGTGTTTATGTAGTGTGGTCTTGTTATTGTCTATTCATCTTTTCTTGGTCTTCCTTAGCTCAAGTACCGATCTCTTTTATTGTATTCTGTTACTGGTGGTTGGTTTATTTCATTACTCTACTTGTACAGCCTGTAATTCCAAACTTTCTAAGTCGCTGGATTGATTCAACGTCTATTTTAGTGTCCTCATCCAACAGTAAGTCGCCAAGAGACCTAAGAAATTCCCCCTTATCCATCTTCCTCAACAATCGATGCTTTAGATGCAAGCATATCCGCTCTCTCGTTGCCTCGAACACCCGCATGAACAGGACAATACATCCATATTAGTCTCTGTAGGTTGAGAACCTCTATAAACGCCATCCATTCATACTACAACCTGCCACTCTAGAACTACCGAAGAATCGACTGATTAAATAAAATGAGAAAGAAGATAAAAGTATGGAAAGATCAATAGAAAATGAAGAAGAAAATGTAGAGAGAGCAAGTGTAAATTACAAATAAGGAAGAAAATAGAGACTGGAAGCTAAAGAAGAAGAAGATAGAAGAAAAAATATTACAGAAAATAAATGTGAAAATACAGTATGGAGAACAAAGCAAAGGATAAAGTGTCAAAATAAACAAGAAGAACATAATAATCGAAAAAACATGAAAAGTAAACTGAATTATGAAAATAATCAAGAATATGAAAAAAGGGTTAATTTGAGACAAAAAGATTTCCATGAAAAGAAAGAAAAATAAAAGAATTCCATGAAAAGGAAGAAAAATAAAAGATTTCCATGAAAAGAAAGAAAAATAAAAGATTTCCATGAAAAGAAAGAAAAATAAAAGATTTCCATGAAAAGAAAGAAATAAAAAGATTTCCATGAAAAGAAAGAAAAATAAAGATCTCCATGAAAAGAAAGAAAAATAAAAGGGTAAACAAAAATTATAAGAGTGAGAAACTGGAGAACGTTAAATTATTCCACAACCAGGAATCATGTCTCTAGCTTGTCATGACTATCCTCAGTGTGTATAAAGGTGCAAATTAAGATAAATAGGGCACAGGTGCATGAAGACCTGGTGGCTGAAATATGTGAATTTTTTTACCTAAATTTGATATAATTATCAGATTAAAACACTACCATTTTTTTAATGGTGGGAAGAAGGAGGAGGGGCGGTGGTGTAGACAAATATATGAGATTGCAAAACCAAATTTCATTTAAGAAAATGGGTAGGAAATAAATAAGGTGTTTGTAAAGTCTTACAACACTTCATATGTAGAATAAATATGAAAAACAAAGTACATGACGTCATCAAAACATGTGTTCCATAGTTAATTGTGGTGCAATATGCAATGAATGACTGTTGTCTGCTGGGGTAATTCTTTTCACTCAAACCATAATAGTGTTTTTCAACTGAAGAAAGAATATTTGACAATATGAAGAAATGTGTACAAACATATCTTGAAGCCAGTGGTGGATATTTTCAACATCTGCTATATTGAATATTTCATGTGTTCTTTCTAATTTACCAAGAACAATAGTAAACCATAGCAGTAACTACTGTGACTAATTTCACTACTTTGTTTTAGCAAATTTTTTGATGACATTATGTACTACATTTTTCAAGCTGACCTACATATGAAGTGTTGTAAGACTTTACACAAATCCTGTACCATGTACTAAAAGATTCAAACCAAAGTCCGTTCTCTCTGGTATCGATCTTAACTTCCCTAAGGCAGGCACACAATTATGATTAATAACGTATCGGTTCTCTAAAGTTATGTGGTTGGTTTTTATTATTTTCATAAAATTAATAATTAACATTTCAAACTACTATTATTGTTACTTTGATATTTCAGATAAGTTGAACATATTTTATAATGAAATCTTTATTTATTGTTGGACTTTTTTTTCTTTCATTTTTTCATGTTTACATTGTTCTGTTATGTACGTGGTTAAGAAGAGTCATCTGTATATCATGGACAGAGAAGAGAACAAATAGATCTATCCAGGAAGAACTCAAAATCAAAGAACTACTTGTAGGCGCAAAACTGGCACAACGTACAATCGCTCTTATGCTCAGATCACATACAGATCACAAAGAGTGGTTAACAATGGTCGATATGGCGCGTTTCGTAGAAGAAGATTTGCATGAAACTTTTATAAAAATCAACTTTCTAGGAGATTACACTTGTTTACCCCCGATCCCACCCTGTCTCGCTTGTCTTAATGTATGTACTCCCATGCTCCTTACCACAGTTTTATTCCTTCTCCTCTATCCTTTACCCATCTATAATGACCTCTCATGACCAATAAAGATGGAATTTTAAACTATTCCAAGAAACGTCTTGACAGAAAGATAGCCAGCTACCACAAGATAAATATCAGGTTGAACGTTTGAATATCGCCGCTAGCTACTGCTTCTTGGAGACTAAAAACATTTTTCCTGTTTTCAATTTGCGAGTTTAATTGGATACGCCCCTTCCAGCGAACTATAAATAGAGTCTGAGAAATAATATTTGTCATATTATAAACAAAATAGGTTGAAAACTGGTATAAGAAATAATTTGAACTAGATTATAGCAAATAGAATAAGCTATTTTATCTGAGTTATCAAGCGAGACATGTTAATAGAAAAAGTGGATCGATTTGAAGAAATATGTTGAAGATAGAAAAATATCTAAAGACGGGAGATTGATTTTATTGCACCGGCTTTAATTACATATAACCACTTCTTCGTGTGTAGAAGAGAGAATGTATACTATTCAACAGGACCGTGCAGTATATTTTCTCAGTATGATGCAAGTCTTAGAAATGCCGCCCCTAACTGTTTTTTCTTTAAAATAATTTTTAATTGAAATTTTGATTTTTGCTGCTTATGCCGCCCCTCTTACGCTGCCGCCTCTCTGGATCATAGCACGGCCCTGCTATTCAACTTCTCATGGGTACGGTAAGCAAATGAACTATCGGGTGGCTGCTTCAGCGGAGGGCATAGCATGCATGGAATGCCCAATGTGCCATGACGTCAATCGCATAACATGACATAACATAACTACATTTCAATTTCAGACTGCTTTCACCGTTATTACATCTATTAAGAAAAACTCCGAACAAAATAATCTATCACTGATTAACGTGAGGTGGAGGCCCTCTTGAATGACATCATCAATGATACAGATGTGGTTATTTACACCGATGGTTCAGTCATTCGCCAACAACGCTGTTCGTGGGCTTTTTCAGCACGCTCAGGAGGAAAAATAATAGAGAGGCCAGTGGGGCCTACGAAACAACCACAAGTAGTTTGACAATGGAGGTTCGGGCGGTTACGGAGGCAGTGAACTGGTTGGTATCTCACAACTACTCTCGTGTTTTCATACTCAGTGACTTCATGAGCATGATTCGTAAAGTCGAATCAGGTATGGTGAGACGCAACTGAGTGGAGGTACTGGTACAGACAATGATCAGAGAAATTACCTTCATTTTTGTCCCTGGACACACAGGAGTTAGAGGTAATGAACGAGCTGATAGATTGGCTGGTTTGCTACAATATCAGAGTGAGCTGCCATGGATCGAAGTGACATTCTTCACGCATTGAGGAAGTCTTTCCGAACAGAGGAGTTTCAGGGCTGTGAATCCCACTCGCTGACCAGATTGAAAGAGATGGGTGTCAATATTGGTGAAGCCGGAAAAGAACGACATACTAAATATGCAAAGAGATTGATTAATCAACATCGAACTGGCGTGTTGGGTCGCTGGACGCTGCTGGATTTACTGAGGCGGAGATCGGAGCACCTATGGACATGTCCGTATTACTATGATGATAGTGATCATATAACTGATAACGGATAACTGATAACTGATAACTGATAACATAACTACATATAATTCCGCCCCTCTGTGAAAAAATAGCACGCTATCTGGCAAGAGTATTGCACAAAGCACATGCTCAGTAGCTCCGGAAACACACCAGGGACGTTACATGCTAGAGAGAGAGAAAGAGAGAGAGAGATGCCCAGTACTGAAAGTATCAAATAAAAACAAGTTTAAGGATAAAGAAATCTGTAAATAAAATGAGTACACCATCACTACTGAACTTTATGTTTTTAAAATAATCGTTTGGCCACGTAAGCAAATTACCAACAGACAGTGCGCCTCAAAGGACAATGTTACTCCGATACAGTAAATAAAAGGGGGGAAGGGTGGACCACATACATTTCAGAGGCAGTAGAAGATTCCATGGAAGAATCGCACAGAAAACATTTTCTATAAATCTTTTATTATCCTGATAATTTGAGGCAAAACAGTATTAGAGATTGGTAATTGGTTACTAAACTGACATCATCGCACTCCAGGCTGACCCAAAGGTGCTCAGTCTCCCCAACAGATATCGAAGAGTTTGCATACTGATGGTTCCCGTGGCTCGCTGATTAAACACTCATCACTCTGCCCCTCAGGCATCCAGTTCTACTTGCACAACAGGTAACTCCAAACTGCTTACGCTGGATCGATTCAACATCTATTTTAGTGTCCTCATCCAACAGAGAGTCGTGAAGAGACTGAAGAACATCCACCTTATCCATCTTTCAACTCCCCAACAATCGATGCTGTTGATGCAAGCCTGTCCACTCTCTCATTACCGAACCACAGTATTAGAGATAGGAAGAAGAGGAAGAAATTAACAGCTGTTTCATTCTTGTAAGATTTTTTATTTCTGGAGAAGAAAGAACGAATACATATAGTGGTTATGTTTTCCCTCTACTCACAATGCGTGTGAAGCCAAAAACAGAAAAAAAATGTAAAAATATGAAAGTATGGAATGATAAATATATTATAAAAAATTGAAATTTGAAACAACAAATTTTTAATAAATATTGTAAAAAAAAAGGAAAGATACTTGCAACAAAAATGACTTCAATATGAAGAATTTGTTACATATAAATTTAATTTAATTTTTGCGACAATATTAATTTTTTATCGAGAGAACGCAGCGAAAAAAATGTAAACGATAAATTATAACGTGAACTTTACGTATACAAGTACATAAATGTGAGAAACGTTGTAGTTGTGTTAAATAAAAATAGAAGTTAATAACTTTTTGGTGAATATCACAAATGTGAGGCTATACGGCTATATAGGGGTTCAGATATATTCGAAATTTAATAAACCTTGCTCTGTTTCATAGATTCCAGTTAACATGCTATGAAAACGGCATAAAAACGACATAAAAACGGCATTAAAACGAAAACAACATGAATACGACAACAAGACAACATAAAAACGACATGAAAACCACAAAAATATTTGGAAAATCTTAGCTCTATAATCACCAGCAATGGAGATTGTACGAAAGAAGTTAGAAGACTAGCCATGGCTTTCCAGAGGTGGTAAGCAGGGAAGAAAATATGGCACGACACAAGCAAAGAAACAAAAGTAAGACTTCTGAGAACATCCATATTCAACCAAACAACCAAACATTCAGCCAAAGAAATTCTTACAAGAATGAAACAGCCGTTAAATTGTTGTTTTCTCCACCACCGTTTGTCAAGCTTCCACACACTCTGCTGTTCCACATAGACCTGTCGTGTTCTCTCTTAACTCCAACTCCCTGTACGCAAGGCTGTTGTACTCACACACTCTGCTGTTCCACATATACCTGCCATGTTCTCTCTTAACTCCAACTCCCTGTATGCAAGGCTGTTGTACTCACACACTCTGCTGTTCCACATAGACCTGCCATGTTCTCTCTTAACTCCAACTCCCTGTACGCAAGGCTGTTGTACTCACACGCTCTGCTGCTCCACATAGACCTGTCGTGTTCTCTCTTAACTCCAACTCCCTATACGCAAGGCTGTTGTACTCACACACTCTGCTGTTCCACATACACCTGCCATGTTCTCTCTTAACTCCAACTCCCTGTATGCAAGGCTGTTGTACTTGAAATAACTTCAGACATAAACTACAGGTAGATGTCAGATCTTAAAGTCAGGTAATATTTTAAGTTATCTAGAATATACCAATTTCCAGTTATCATGTTCTATATAACTTTCTCTTTAAATTACTCAAACTGATATTATCTCTCACAAAAAATATCTTCCCTGGTGCATGACAGGGTACATCTTTCACACATCGTTCATAGTTTGGAATCCAAGAGATTCTGACCCGATGTCTCTGACACCTTGATATGTGTCAATATTCTCTTACAACATGTTCCATTTCTTTCTCACCTTTTCTCTAATTCTTTCGTTCATATTTTTCCTTGCTAATTTCTTCTGTTTTTTTATATTTAAATTTGGTTACGAAACTTTCCTTCATTATCAATTTCTTTCTTTTCATTCCTTCTCTCTCTCTCTCACCCGTGTGTTGTCAGGGCTGACAGAGGAGCAAAGATATAACACTGCCATCTACATGGCATGTCGTAAGAGGAGATTGAGGTAGGGACTAGGAAGCTACCTAGTAAATAAATAGCGTTCATAAATCGGATGTGCTGGCCTACTTGTAGACGCATAACTGGCACAACGTACAATCGCTCTTAGGTTCAGATCACGTACAAATCACAAAGAATAGTTAACAAGTGGTCGATAAGGAGCATACGAAGAAGAAGATTCATCCTCTTTAACTTATTTCATTTGTTTCTTATATCTTTGCTTTCTCTGAACTTATTTCATTTGTTTTCTTATATCTTTGCTTTCTCTTGAACTTATTTCATTTGTTTTCTTATATCTTTGCTTTCTTTTTAACTTTTTTTCATCTCCTTCATTCTCTCTCTCTCTCTCTCTCTCTCTATATATATATATATATATATATATTATATATATATATATATATATCCGTCCATCACGAGCGATGATGACAACAATCTCAGACGTGTGCTGCTGAACCTCTCTGGTGTGTACGGAGGTGACTGTAGAGCCCAATCCTAGAACAGAATCCCCTACCACAGGTGGGGTATACATGATCAATGTTAGACATGTGCGTGTTGTGTGCTCTGTCTTTTCGCGCAGCTCGTTTTCTCTGTGCCTCAACAATACGATGATTCTCAGCTATTCGGGTTCCTCTTTTGTTGTTACAGCGCCACATTTGGCGATCTTGCGCAAGGATTCCCAGCACGTGGTGTCTATATCGAAGCATTTCAGAGACACTTTAAGAGTGTCTTTAAAGCGTTTTTTGTCCACCAGCTAAACGTCTGCCCCTTCAAGCTCGCCATACATCAACTGTTTTGGGATGCGTTTATCAGGCATTCGAACATATGTATATTCGAATATATATATATATATATATATTATGATTATTGTCTTTTTTATATTTTCCCTCACTGTAATTGTCTCTATATTCATTTTGTTTTTCATCTCTCTCTCTCTCTCTCACACACACACACACACACACATCACACACAACACACACACAAATATCTACTATAACGACTAAATTATTCACAATATAGATACGACTACAGTAAAACTACGTAGAATGGTGAAACACGTAATAACAAAGTAATTTAGTTTTTCTATTTCTAGTTTTTATGTGTGTTTTTGTGTTACATTTACTTCGTTATTCGTTTTTATTCCCAGATTTTCATTAGAAACGTTTGAATGTCGTCCATATGTTAGTGGTTTTTTTAATTTGTCACTCCTGTTGTTCGTTTGCTTGATAAAGACCTTGTTGGTCGAAACGCTGTATATTGTCATTGTTTTTGTCATTTGTAAAACTACAGTACTTTGCTATTACGTGTTTCGCTAAATTATTCAGGTACATGTACTTCAATATTTGAATGTCTCCATCTGTTTTTTGTTATCTATTCCAACATTCTTTAAATTTTCAATTCCCAATCTCACCTTATGATGTACTATATCGTCCAACCACTCAAACTTCCAAGTTGAGATACATTTGGGGAATTCCCTGTGTTCTGATAAAACGAACCGACAACTGATATGGTGACTTGAATTTTCAAATTTGTAATTTGTTTTTATTTGATGCTATCGTTCTGTTTATTTACTTTTGTGTTTCTGTTTTTCATGGAGGAATTTCATTTGCTGTACACATCTCTCATTATCTCGTCGATATGTAGCTTGTTCTCTTGTCTCCTCCTTTGTTGACCAATACGATGTGGCAAAAGGAATTACTGACATATTGACTGCTGACTGTTGCCCCGTAATCTGGCTCTAGTCGTTAAAATTCTTCCATTACGTTCTTCTCTTCATTCACGTTCTACAGTGTAGTCAACATCGTAGTCTTCGTTTTATCTGGTTTCTCATTGCTGGGATGAATTTTGATGGTGGCATGTTAGACACTCCATAAATCCATTTTTCCTTGATCTTCTGACCTTTCACTTTGATATCCTGCCGTAAAAGGTTTATAGACAATTACGTTGTCAACTTACTATTACTCCAGGAAGCTACTTCAGAGCAATGTCCCGTTTCAGCTACAGAGGCTGCTTAAGATCTTGTTACTGACTACCAGAGTCTTGCAGGTTCGATTTACTGTCAGCCAGGAGAATCTTCTAAGTGAAGGTCTTCGATTTCTAGGTACAACCAGGAGAGCTAGCTAGGAGGTCTGTTAAGTCAACCAGGAGGCTAGCTTCTGAGCTGGGTCTTCGTTTACTTCAACAGGAGGCTAGCTTGGGGTGTCTCGATTTTGTACTGGAGTAGTTTCTGAGCAGGATCTCCGATTTATAGTACACCAGGAAGCTATTTCTGAGCGAGGATCTCCGATTTCTAGCACCAGAGCTGTTTCTAGAGCAAGGATCTCCGATTTATAGACAACCAGGAGCTAGTTTCGCAGATCTGATTACTAGATACAACCAGGAGAGCTAGTTTCTAGAGCGAGGATCTCCGATTTACTAGGTACAACCAGGAGAACTAGCTTCTAGAGTGAGAGTCTCCGATTTACTAGGTACAACCAGGAGAGCTAGCTTCTAGAGCGAGGGTCTCCGATTTACTAGGTACAACCAGGAGAGCTAGCTTCTAGAGTGAGGTTTTCGATTTACTAGGTACAACCAGGAGAACTAGCTTCTAGAGTGAGGGTCTCCGATTTACTAGGTACAACCAGGAGAGCTAGCTTCTAGAGTGAGGGTCTTCGATTTACTAGGTACAACCAGGAGAACTAGCTTCTAGAGTGAGGGTCTTCGATTTACTAGGTACAACCAGGAGAGCTAGCTTCTAGAGTGAGGGTCTCCGATTTACTAGGTACAACCAGGAGAGCTAGCTTCTAGAGTAGGTCTCCGATTTACTAGGTACACCAGGAGAGCTAGCTTCTAGAGTGAGGTCTCCGATTTACTAGGTACTACCAGGAGACTAGCTTCTAGAGTGAGGTCTCCGATTTACTAGGTACAACCAGGAGAACTAGCTTCTAGAGTGAGAGTCTCCGATTTACTTTTGAAGATGGAGAGAATTGTTGCAGTATCTAACAAAACGAGTGTAAATGCGAGGAATTGACTTCATTGAAGCGTATTTTCCCACATGGCTCCGTCCATGTCGTCAGAAAGTACACGCCATCTGCTGAGAATGCTGTAATGTGCTTACATCTGCCATGCATCGGGTTCAGCTAATTGCTCGCCAGGAGGCCCTTTCCAACCAACATAGAACTTCCAATTCTGACAGTGTTAAACTTATCTTAACTTTCCACCCTCATAGTTCCCTGGTGAAAAGGTCTTATTCCATCATCTCCCTATTCTTCAGTCTGATCCCGAGACACGTTCAGTCTTCAACACTATCCTTTGGTGGCGTACAGACGGGACAGAAGTCTTAAGGATATGTTGGTACACAGTTGCCTCAAGCCTAATATCCAGAGTTACTTTGGCACTACCCAGTGTGGCCGTCGGCGCTGCAATACGTGTGCATATGTAATACAGACCCGCACTGTTTCTTTTCCAAAAGCCACGTATGTTATTCAAGACAGTTTCACGTGTGAGTCCCAATATCATCTATGCCATCACCTGCAAACGGTGCAACAAGGCCTATATTGGTGAGACCGGTAAGAGGCTCAGTGACCGATTCGCCCACACTTGCGCGATATACGCCAATGCTCTGTGACCCTTGTAGCCACTCATTTCAATGATACTGGCCATTCAGGAACTTGCGATGTCCAGGTCACAGCCATCAAATCATGTTCCTCTGATGATCGCAGTCGATATGCCCTGGAGAACCGTTTTATTTCGTTATATGGTACCTTGCGGCCTCTTGGACTCAACGCATTACATTCCTATGCTTCTTAGTACTTTCTCATCTCATGCCTTGTAATCTATATGTGTATTTGCTTCATATTTATAAGTTTATATATTCACTTAATGGTTTATTATTTCTCTTCTTTTCCACTTCTGGTTTTGTGTTGCACTCATTTCGTTATTCGTTTTTGTTCCCAGTTTTTCATTAGATAGGTTTGAATGTTTCCACATGTAATCGTCCATTTGTAGTGTTCTTCGAAATTCGTCATTCTTGTTGTATCGTTTGCTTGATAAATGCCTTTTGGTCGAAACGTTGCTGTATATCGTCACTGTTTCTGTATTTTGTAAAACTATAGTACTTTGTTTTACGTGTTTCGCTGTACAAAGTACGAACTTTTGACTACCTCCTAGAATTTCCCCAGAAAAAAATACACTCAGTGAACTAAATGATACATTCCCCCATGATTCAAACACACGACCTTCAGAAGAACACGAACTACATGGCTTAACTCAAAAAAGTTAACCACAGACACCGCTCATAGTGTGTCGCTATGTGCGTAGAACCTCTGCTCCAAATGGAACTAAAGTAATATTACAAATACTATCTGTTGCGTACATTTAGATAGCACAAAGCTAGGACGCTAATGCATTAAATAACAGAGTCACAAATGCTTTCAATTCCTGTTGTTCAGCATTGAACGACTAACTATGCCACCAACAATACATTCAACTAGAACAGTTTTCTCTCAATTGTTATTATTCCACTACTTGAAGTCTGGTCGATAAAATGCATCAAACATCACCCAAATAGTGGACTACTAGTCCGTGAAAGTACCTCAATAGTTATTTAACATACTTTTTAGTGATTTTTCAGAAGAGGTATCCTGTGCTTTATTGTATTTTCCCTCAAATTAAATGCACAGAAATCGATTCCGTATTGAAAAACAGCCATGCAGAACTCCATGAAAGAGGCTGAACATGTTTCAATTTCCCATACTTGAGAGCGGGACGTTGAGATCAAACCTATTTGTTTGTGTACTTGTCTAAACTTGATCTCGTCTAGTATCTTTCTATGTGTCTTTACTTTCATTACTTTCTTTTTCTTTTCTTTAATCCTGTTTTGTCTAACAGCGTCAGGATAAGAAGAGATTTCTAGAACGAGCCCTTGTGTGCGCTTTATAAACAGTGTTTTTCGTCGCCTCTGTTATCTCTGAGGTTCACCTTTTACATGCCAGCCTTTTGCTTTGTAGCCACTGTATCTCTCTCGTTCGTTCTGTTTCGGCCATTTTTATCATTCTTATTGTGATATATAAACAGCTTTTGTCAAGAACGTTTGTTTTACGTCACAATCTTCAGTAACATCTGGAGCTCTAGTGCTTGTCCTTCGGTGACGTGTCCGATTTCAACCAGCACCACTGTATCTGAGCAACATTGCTCGCTGAGGTTCACTGTCTGTTGGTAATCTGCTTAGGTGGCAGAACAATTTAATTTGTTGTTTCTTGATGACGTTCAGTACTGATGTTGCACCCACTTTTTCATGATGTCTTCATTTCTCAACCGGTCTCTTCTTGTTACACCCAACATTCTGCGTAGACATTCATCTTCGTCGTGACTAGTTTTCTTCTATCATTTAATGTCAGCATCCAGGTATGGCACTGGTAGCATAATGTGGGAGAAAGATTGTGTTCAACAATGCTCGTTTTGTGTTCATGATGACATGTTTGCATACACCACGTGGATATTATATGCAATATGAAACTGCAAGTTATATAGTATTAAAACTAAATTAAGAATTTTCAATTCAAATGTTGTATCAATCCTAACATATGCCAGCGAGAGTTGGAAAATGACTAAAGATATAGAAAACATGTTGAATGCATTTGAAAATAGATGTCTGCGAAAAATAATGAATATAAAATGGAACGAATTCAGAGAAATTATGAAATCAGAGAAATGTCTGGTCAACCCTAGTGACAACTGTTATAAGAAGAAGAGATGGTTATATGATTAGTTAGTGTCAGCTACAGCTACGGACTCTTCTTCTTCTTCTTCATGTCGCACATCGATTTGTATACTTTTAAAGTAGTTAGTGGTCTCCAGAGTCCATGTACATCTTCGTATAGCTTCTCTTAGACTGATATTGGAGTTGGCCATGTGTTTTCTCTCTGTTCCGTGTATGTTGAACATTCTTGCAGTATGTGTGTCTCTGTCATCTTGTTGGTGCCACATTTGAAGCAAAAAGCTTGACCAAATTTCCTTTAACAAGATCGTCCTTGAGCAAGCCAGCATAGCTCATTCCAGGTCGTTCCTGCCTCTTCTCGTTCTCTGTTCCACAGCACGTCTCCATGTCACTCTAGATCTTCCACTACCCATCTTTCCTTCCTGATTCCATTTAAGAGCCATATGTTGGTGTCTGGTTCCAGTTACTAGCTCAATGCTTCTAAATGCTGGTTAAAGATCTCTCACGGGGGGAGATACATTTAATTACTTGCAAGAAGAATATTAAAACAATTTTCAGACGTCTAATTGCTAATATATTATAGTTTTTCTAATTAAAAATCAACACATTGAAAATTAACTTCATTTTCTCAAATGCAAACTCTTATGAGAATATATTTATTGTATTCTTTTCTTCATTATAACGTTTTCTGGTGTTTTTCTTTTTCCATATGACACAAATTAATAGTTTCATTTTGTTTAAAACTCGAATTAACAATTCGAATCGTAGTTTTTTTTGTTGACTGTTTTTAAAAAGAAATAGATTCAGAATAGAATTGTTTAATGAATCATTTATTATAAAACTATATGAGCACTATCATCATGTTGCTTTAAACATTCATATTGTTGGTTAGAAAAGCAAAAACAAACATAGTTTAACCTTTTCAATCCTGATTTATTTTGGGAGGACTTCCTGACGTTTTTATAATGTAATGTATACTTAAATTGTAAGTATACAGGATTTGAGTCCTCAATGAACAATATTGCGAGCCAATTTATCGGCCCTGAAGAGCGAAAGGGTTAATTGAATAATATCAGTAAGGTTTAATGTCTTCGGGTGATGTTCAGAATGAGATGGTAGGACAGAGTGGCAAACACAGATCTGTGGGTACGAAGAGGGCACGGATACATGACGACACAGATCAGAAGTAGAAAGTAGCCATATATTGGGAATACATTGTGGAAGACACAGTCGAGTGTCACTAGACAAGCATTTGAGTGGAACCCACAAGAAAATTATCCATCAACAGCTGTTCACACATTTTCCCGGTCTCTGGCTAGTTATTTTTTTATATGACCTTCCAGGATAGTCGAGCACCTTTCAGTTTCTCAAGAGGACTTCCTCTCGAGGACTGTCTAGGACATTCTCCCTTTTCCGTTTTCCTTTGCGGGTTCCACTCAAGTACTTGTCTAGTGACATTCGACTGTGTCTTCCGTAGGTATGTCCGACCCATCGTCATTTTCTCCTGGGTCATCATGGGTTCCTGTCCTGTTCTTACCACAGATCGTGTTTGCAACTCTGCGATAACATCTCAATCTGAGAATCTGCAGAAGACATCCATTGATAATGGTCTGAATCTTATTTGTATTTAACTTGGTGACTCGCCACGTTTCCGAGCCTTACAGCAACATAGATTTCACATTTGAGCTGAATATCCTGAGCTTTGTTTTCATGGAGATGGCAGTAGATTTCCACACTGTGTACAGGATAGCGAAGGCTTGTCTGGCTTTCCTAATACATGCCTTAATGTTCTCACCTGTACCTCCTGATTTTCTGATCTTGCTTCCAATGTAGAATCTTCTCTTTATAACATGTGAGCTATCTTCTCTTTATTACATGTGAGCTATCTTCTCTTTATTACATGTGAGCTATCTTCTCTTTATAACATGTGCGTTATCGTCTCTTTATTACATGTGCGCTATCGTCTCTTTATTACATGTGCGCTATCTTCTCTTTATTACATGTGAGCTATCTTCTCTTTATTACATGTGAGCTATCTTCTCTTTATTACATGTGAGCTATTTTCTCTTTATTACATGTGAGCTATCTTCTCTTTATTACATGTGAGCTATCGTCTCTTTATTACATGTGAGCTATCTTCTCTTTATTACATGTGAGCTATCTTCTCTTTATTACATGTGAGCTATCTTCTCTTTATTACATGTGAGCTATCTTCTCTTTATTACATGTTTCTAGTTTTCTTAAACTATCAAAAATATAAATTCTTAACAAACTTTTTGTTTATCAAATATTTCCATTTGGCGTGATAATTTATCTTCCGAAAAAAATTTATTTTTATCCCCGAACTTTGTAACGGTCTACTTCAATCTGTCGTCATTTCTTTAGACATTGACATCCTGGATTTATTTCAACGAAAAAGAAGTTGATGAATTCCAAGAAGGTTGTCAGAATCATCATTCTTGGAAAAACTTTTCAATTTTAGACGTGACATCTCTTCCATTTTACGTGATCATTCGCTGAGATAATAAAAATGGATCGGGTGAAATGACGATACGAAATATCGACCATTACGTTGTGTCTGGCGTCCATATTCAGATATGTTAGACTGAGTAGAGGAGCGGTTTTCAAACTTGTTACGTTGTGCCTGGCGTCCTATGTTAGACTGAGTAGAAGAGTGGTTTTCAAACTTGTTAAGTTGTGCCTGGCGTCCTATGTTAGACCGAGTAGAGGAGCGGTTTTCAAACTCGTTAAGTTGTGTCTGGCGTCCATATTCAGATATGTTAGACTAAGTAGAGAGGGTTTTCAAACTCGTTAAGGGCTGGTACATTTGAAGTCCCAAAATCGTAGGTGCAATATACCATAAACTGAATAAATAAGATGCAAACAGCAAAGAAATACAGAAATAACTGAACATTCTCGTCCATTATTCAACAACTAATTCTGCCTATCAGAAGTGGGGCGTGATGTTCTAGTCTCAGAAGTGGGCATGATGTGTCTAGGGTCAGAAGTGTGGGCGTGATGTGTCTAGTCTCAGAAGTGTGGGCATGATGTGTCTAGTCTCAGAAGTGTGGGCATGATGTGTCTAGTCTCAGAAGTGTGGGCATGATGTGTCTAGTCTCAGAAGTGTGGGCATGATGTGTTTAGTCTCGACGTTGGGCATGAGTGTCTAGGCTCAGAAGTGTGGGCATGATGTGTCTAGTCTCAGAAGTGTGGGCATGATGTGTCTAGTCTCAGAAGTGTGGGCATGATGTGTCTAGGCTCAGAAGTGTGGGCATGATGTGTCTAGTCTCAGAAGTGTGGGCATGATGTGTCTAGTCTCAGAAGTGTGGGCATGATGTGTCTAGTCTCAGAAGTGTGGGCATGATGTGTCTAGGCTCAGAAGTGTGGGTATGATGTGTCTAGGCTCAGAAGTGTGGGCATGATGTGTCTAGGCTCAGAAGTGTGGGCATGATGTGTCTAGGCTCAGAAGTGTGGGCATGATGTGTCTAGTCTCAGAAGTGTGGGCATGATGTGTCTAGTCTCAGAAGTGTGGGCATGATGTGTCTAGTCTCAGAAGTGTGGGCATGATGTGTCTAGGCTCAGAAGTGTGGGCATGATGTGTCTAGGCTCAGAAGTGTGGGCATGATGTGTCTAGGCTCAGAAGTGTGGGCATGATGTGTCTAGGCTCAGAAGTGTGGGCATGATGTGTCTAGGCTCAGAAGTGTGGACATGATGTGTCTAGGCGATTTTTTTTACACTGGTGCCCGCTAGCACTGCGTTGTCGACCCCTGATCTGGGATTTCTTAGGGTGCACCTAGGAATGTCACCGGGCACACTAGTGCGGCTGAGCACACCCTTTAAGAACCACTGAAGTAGATGGTTCTTCTGACCAGTGATTCTCAAACAATAGACCAGTAGAGGCACTCCTGACTAGTGATGGGGTTAGGGGTTAAGCTTTTGTCTTGTGTTCTGAAGGTAGTTGGTTCAAATCCGTACCGCGCCGTTCTGTTCCCGATTGCATTATTTCCAGAAAACCCTAGGCACATAGCCGGAGCTACGGAGTTCGTGCTTTGTTCAATACTATTGACAGGTGGAGTGCCATTTCTACAGCGAGAGACCCAGGAACATGGAGTAAATCCGGTGCAATGAGGTCAGTTCTTCGGGCTTTAAACCATGTAGACTGGGTAGAGAGCTCTTCTCTCCAATTATTCTTAAACAATAGACTGTGTAGAGGGCTCTTCTGTTCAGTTATTCTTAAACAATAGACTGTGTAGAGGGCTCTTCTGTTCAATTATTCTTAAACAATAGACTGTGTAGAGGGCTCTTCTGTTCAGTTATTCTTAAACAATAGACTGTGTAGAGGGCTCTTCTGTTCAGTTATTCTTAAACAATAGACTGGGTAGAGAGCTCTTCTGTTCAGTTGATTCTTAAACAATAGACTGTGTAGAGGCTCTTCTGTTCAGTTATTCTTAAACAATAGCTGTGTGAGGCTCTTATGTTCATTATTCTTAAACAATAGACTGTGTAGAGGGCTCTTCTGTTCAGTTATTCTTAAACAATAGACTGGGTAGAGAGCTCTTCTGTCCAATTATTCTCAAACAATAGACTGTGAGAACTCTTCTGTTCAATTATTCTCAAACAATGACTGTGTAGGCTCTTCTGTTCAGTTTTTAAACAATAGACTGTGTAGGGCTCTTCTGTTAAGTTATTCTTAAACAATAGACTGTGTAGAGAGTCTTCTTTCAATTATTCTTAAACAATGACTGGTAGAGGCTCTTCTGTTCAGTTATTCTTAACAATAGACTGTGTAGAGGCTCTTCTGTCCAATTATTCTCAAACAATAGACTGTGTAAATGGCTCTTCTGTCCAATTATTCTTAAACAATAGACTGTGTAAAAGCTCTTCTGTCCAATTATTCTTAAACAATAGACTGGGTAGAGAGCTCTTCTGTCCAGTGATTCAATAGACTGAGTAAAAGTGATGATTTATCTATGTGATATCAAATTCCTAGTTCTATCGGAGACCAATGATTAAAAAATAGAGTTTGCGTTTAAGCAGAACACACGAGAGAGACCTTCATAGTTTAATACTTATGAGAATAGGCTGGAAACTCGCTGCTCGGGCAACAATCATTAATATTTAGTTTTTAAAAAAACTTCCTCAACTTTAAAATTATATCGATATCCTTCGCCGCTGCTATAAAGTTCATGCTCTACCGCTGAAGTCATTCTGTTTCAGAAAGAGATCGAAGCGCACATGAATATTCACTGAAGAGTACAAAGATGATGGTTCTATCAATCAATCAATAAATCGTATCGATGTAGTGTATCCATGATTTGCTCAGTGATTCTTTCCACTGGTACTTAAACGGTGACCCTCGCCGGTGCTACAGAGTTCGTACACTACCTCTGAGATCTTCATTGTAAAAAGAGATCCGGGCACACATGGTTACTCACCGAAGTGCAGTGATGATGGTATTATCAATCAATCAATCAATTATTTAAACGAATTGTCCTTAATTTTTGTTTCTACTTCTGGGGTATTTATTTTGCAATGTATACTAATTTAGCCGATGTAGTAACTTTGCGTCATCTTAAATAATATATTGAGCCAGTGTATTGACTTGGAAGAACGAATGGGTTAATCATTCAAATTAAATGTGCTATAACTGTCTTGAATTTCAACGTCAACAATTCGGTATCTTCACTTGTTCACTTCACATATTCAAGTATTCTGTTCTCGACTCAATTCATAGATAAGATGAGAAGCAACATGTTACCACACCCAGTCGAGATTAAATACTTAGCTTTCAGGAAACCTGACAAACTTGAAGCTGACTGCCCAGTTTGTGGTCTCACAGTAAACTAAGCGCATGACCAGAGATCACTGAAGAAGGAAACCAGAGAGGCCTGAAGATGACTGCCAGTGTGTGGTTCACAGTAAACTAAGCGCATGGCCAGAGATCACGAAGAAGGAAACCAGACAGGCCTGAAGATGACTGCCCAGTGTGTGGTACACAGTAAACTAAGCGCATGACCAGAGATCACTGAAGAAGGAAACCAGACAGGCCTGAAGATGACTGCCCAGTGTGTGGTACACAGTAAACTAAGCGCATGACCAGAGATCACTGAAGAAGACTCATTTCACCATTTGTAATAGTGTCTATTCACGCTCACTACTCACTATCTCACTCCCCCGCCCCGCCCCGCCGCCCCAACATCCCCCCACCGTCAAATCATATTTATGTCTTTATAACCTCTCTCTCTCTCACACACACCTCAAACATATATACACACATACAACAGATTTAGTTATACCAACGATCCCTTCTTTCTGCTTAATATGTTCAACTTCCGTAACTAAGGACGCGGTCTGACACGGACTCTTAACGACGTGAAAACAAGTTGAACTTTGCGGTTATTTTCCTCAACTTGTAACTCCACTTCATCTTCCTTGATTCACATCCAATCTTCGGTTAGTAGTTCCTCTTAGCACGGGTGGTCAACTCAATCCGCTTAGCACGGGTGGTCAGCTCAATCAGAGAGGATAATCAGAGACTGTTATCGTCTAGAAGGATCGGCTGTAATGGGCACATAATCGTCCATGTCTCATTGCCTCAAAGACGAATACTATTTGCCATGGACAACTTGATAGTTGGTTGGGGAATTGATAAGAGATATAACTATTTCGCTAGAATTTGTATCGTTACATTGGATATTCATATCGATATAAGAGAAGACTAAATCCGAATTATTGATTTTATTGCACCGGGTTTTACCTCATTGGCTCGATCCCTCTCTGCAATAATAATGTGCACCTACTGATGGTAATGTACAAAACACGAACACCGTAGCTCTGAAAACAATCCTAGGGGTCTCTTGAAAAAATGCACTTGTGAACAGAACGGCGCGGTTCGTTCGAACCCACGATCGCCAGTGGTTCGGGGCAAAGAAAGAATAGAAGCACTGCGAACTACAGGGAATGTCCTAAGAGGCCACTGAGGTAGGGGCCTAGGGAAGCTACCTAGTAAATAAAAAGTGTCGCAGAAATCGGATGTGCTGGCCTACTTGTAGGCGAATAACTGGCACAACATACAAACGTTCTTAGGCTCAGATCACATAGAGATCACACAGAGTGAGTTAACATGGATTTATATATAAATATATATATATATATGTATCTTTGAATATAAGTGTTACAGAAGAGTCCTTCGTATATCTTGGACAGAGAAGAAACAAATAGATCTATCCAGAAAAGAACTCAAAAATCAAAGAAAATTGGCTGATGCTATAAATAATAAATAGAAAATTGAAGTATTTGAGCATATAAAGAGAACACGAAGGATTGAAGAAGACCTTCATGGAAGGATGCATCCTGGCAAAGAGAGAGAAGACGACGACGGAGAAGAAGGATTCAGGATGTAACTGATGATCTGAGCATGACGGCTGCAGATGTGGGATTATGGCCTATGAGAGCGAGAGAGAGAAATTCTGAAGGACTGCTAGGGTGGCTAACCTCTGCTTATGACTACGTTTTTGATTATATTTAAGAGAAGAATGCAGTAAAACTATTTACCAAAAGTGAAATATGTAAAAACGAGATATTGTAGTTTTGCAAAGTAAAAAAAAAAAGATGTCTATCGACTTATCTACCAAAAGGCCGTCATCAAGGATACAACAGAAGTGAAGAAATTCAGATTTATTTTACTGCAGTCTTTCCTTATATCTATAATATTATTCTCCATTTTACTACAATTATTCCTCATATTGTCCATTTAGTTTAGATTTAGTAATTTCGATATAGTTTTAACTGTAGTCTTCCTTATCTATAAGATGCAACAAAGGAATAACTATAAAAAAAACTAGTTAAATTTGTTTCCCTCACAGGACGTCTAGTTGGTGCACAGTCCCTTTCAGATATATAAAAGTGTCAGCAAAAAATAATTTGCGCAGTAGATCCGGTGCGGTTTCTGAGTATTTGTCAGCTCAAATAGAGCAAATAAAGTTTCAGAAACTAAAACCCAAACAAAACAAATCCCATCCTGACAGAAATATGATACTATGTTGGTAAGCAAATACTTGTTCCCAAACGAAACTGTTTCGTCTCTGAATCAACGGTATATTCTCTCACCACCACAGTCCCTGTCTCTCTCGCTACTCAACAGCTGTCATGTACTCACCTGCGCCTGGTGATACAAAGATCAGACAGCGTCTCTATGTACACACATCAATTCTTCGGACAATTACCCACAACCTTAAAACAGTATTTCAAGTATGCAAACCTGCTCATTTTTACAAATTGGCTAAATCCATGACCTATTTCATATAGTTTATCTCCCTTTCTTTGTCAGAGTTATGTCCCTAGTCTTCTTCTTTCTGTACATATTTTTTTAACGCAGTGGTTCTAAAACTTTCTGAAGTCGTGCACACTTGAAGTTCTAAAGAAAATCGTAGTCACTATACACAAACGGTAATAAATGAAGATGACAGCATGCAGTGGCGGCTCGTGATAATTTTTGTTGGTGAGGGCCAGACATTTTTCGGGATAAATCATGGTTTTAGTTGCTATATTTAATTTATAAAATAATAAATACACGATTATACATTATTTTTAGTGGCTTCGGCCCCACTGGCCCCTGAATGACGAGCCGCTCTGAAGCATGTATATCAGGCAGAAAACAGGCTGAAGAGACATCCTGTAGTAAGCATGTCCATCATACATATCCCAACAGAGAGGCGAAACATGGCCTCATACGAAGCATCAGAGCAAGCTATGAGAACTCCGAGGAACTCAACAGTATGCGCTTCATAGAGGCAGCCCATCTCATGATTTAGAGAGACATACGAAACCGAACGCAAAGAAGAAGGATAAGATGGCAAAAAGCAGCATAAGAAATCGAATTGGAAAATTACGACGTTTTCATCATTAATTTCTGTCTATGATCGCCTGATATGAGAAGCATCGGCTGATATGGAAAGCATCGGCCTGATATGAGAAGCATCGGCCTGATATGAGAAGCATCGGTCTGATATGAGAAGCATCGGCCTGATATGTGAAGCATCGGCCTGATATGAGAAGCATCGGTCTGATATGAGAAGCATGGCCTGATATAGAAGCATCGGCCTGATATGTCTTGGAATTTGGTACCCGCTGGCACTTCGTTTCCGACCCCTGATCTGGGATTTCATAGGGCGCACCTAGGATTGTCACCAGATACACTGGTGCGCCTTGGTACAGTCTTTGAGACGCACTGTTTAAACGTATTGTTGAGGTTATTGAGTTTATACTTGTCTGCTGGAGTTATTTTGTCTTGAGCTGAAATGTCATGTTGTAAATAGAAGTTTCATTGACCGTGTCGTCGTTGCCAGTAACTGTTTTGATATTTGTCTTTTATTGTGTGTCATTTAATTCATTATTTATTTTGACATTTAGTTTTTATTCTTCATCTTTTTTATGTTCTTCTTCTTCTTCGCTCCAATCGATCACTTGTTAACCACTCTTTGTGATTTGTATGTGATCTAGCTAACAACGATTTACATTATGTACATTATCGCCTACAAATATACCAATACTATCAATTTCTGCGACTTTTTATTTACTAGAGTAACTTAAATATGCCCTACCTAACTACTACCTCGTTACAGACTATCTCTGCTAGTCAACAATACAAATAGCTATAATCTTTCTCCTATCTAACTATCTACCAATATAGCTATAATTATTTCTATCTAACTATCTACCAATATAGTTATAATCTATCTCTCTATCTAACTATCTACCAATATAGTTATAATCTATCTCTCTATCTAACTATCTACCAATATAGCTATAATCTATCTCTCTATCTAACTATCTATCAATATAGTTATAATCTATCTCTCTATCTAACTATCTACCAATATAGCTATAATCTATCTCTATCTAACTATCTACCAATATAGCTATAATCTATCTCTATCTACCAATATAGCTATAATCTATCTCTTTACTATCTACCAATATAGCTATAATCTCTCTCTATCTAACTATCTACAATATAGCTATAATCTATCTCTCTATCTAACTATCTACCAATATAGCTATAATCTATATCTCTCTAACTATCTACCAATATAGCTATAATCTATCTCTCTATCTAACTATCTACCAATATAGCTAGAATCTATCTCTCTATCTAACTATCTACCAATATAGCTATAATCTATCTCTATCTAACTATCTACCAATATAGCTATAATCTATCTCTCTATCTAACTATCTATCAATATAGTTATAATCTATCTTCTAACTATCTAATTAGTATATCTTCTTCTTTACTATCTACAATTTATACATCTCTATCTAAATTACAATTACTAGACTATTTCTATTAATTTACTAATGTACTTCTCTTCAGATTTCAACATACTCTGTATTAAAAAATGTCCTAATCTGTATTTCTTCAATTTCTAGACATTAACGTCCTGTTGGACTTAACTATCTAAATAGTCTCTAATCCTGTTTTGTCTTTCAGTGTCAGGTCAGAGAAAAAGAAGACACCTGGAGTAACTCTCTATGCCCTTGTCTTTCTTTCTCTTCTCATTCTGATTTGCCTCACAGCTTCAGGGTAAGAAGAGATTTCTAGAACGGGCTTTGTGTGCGCTTCCTAACAGTGTCTTTAGTCACCTCTGTTATCTCTGAGGTCCACCTTTTGCGCGACCGGTACAATGGGGATAATATGGTTGGTATTTTCTTTTGGATAAAATACCAAAATTCGGATCTGCTTGACCTACATACAGATGAGGTATAAAAGAGCCCAGCGTGCTCACGTTACAGTGTAAACTATACAAACACAAAGACTGGTTAGATTGGTTGATAAGAACAAACACAAATAAACAAACAAGCACCATTTATAAATGATTTATATAATGTTTGTTTATCCTTCAACCTTGATGAAGATTCTCATTTTAGATTATTACCGATAGTCAAGCGAGGGTTTAAACTACCCCGAGATCTAATGCTACTTGTCACATGATCTCCTCTACAGACACGCTTCTATGAATAGATACCAGCTTCAGATACCAAATATATTCATATTTATTTTCTCATCATTCTTTCTCGTCTTTGGAACATTGACGCGTTTAACAGAGCTTGTGGGATTTCTCGATTCAGTACTACTGTTGCATCATGGGTCAGGCGTTTCCTTGAAAAATGATGTCAAATAGTTTTAAAAATAAGGGACGAAATAAGTGGGGAGAGGAAGATTTTATTCATGAGGAATTAAAGGGGAGCGATAGTTGTTGATGGTAAAACTGTCGTTACTGTCTGTAGTACCGTTTTTAGAGCGGTGAGCATAGGCGGGATGGGAGACTGAGGAATTAAAGGCCGCATGACTAGTACAGTTGCTGCGATACTGTTCAGGTTGCCCGTCTGCCAAGCGTGTTCGTAGCGCGTTGGACTACGGGTGACTATCCCTCTGTGTGTGCGGGTTCAATTCCGAGGGATGGCAGAAAAAGCAATAGATTCCCCAGATTTACGGTGTTCGTGGCACGAACCGAAGCGATGTCGGGCAGAACGAACTGAAAGCTCAAGTGCTTCTGGATCGAAAAAAAAATACTGTTCTAGTTAGAATTTTTCTTTTATGCCCTCAACAGAAAAATACATTGGCCTTACCATGGATGGAACACTGTCTCCCATGGTAGCCGCGCTCTAATCCATTCATTCAACAACTCCTCTGTTTTGTTGATAAAACTGTTATATTCTTGTGAATTATTGACAATAAATAAACAAAATGATTTTACGTGTACAATATGTTATTTTTGTCTGCCTCTATGAATTACGTGTAATCATGTTTATTATTCGAGTTTCTAAATCATTTTTGCGTGAAACTGTGTTTCCTTACCTCACTGTTTCTTGTCATTCAGGCGAGAATTGCTCAGAGTACAGAGGTATATGCAATTTAGATCGACGAGTAAAGAACAGGATTCAGCAGAGTACTATTTGCAAATATACATTTCCCCACGCTAGATTTGACACCAGGAAGTTTCACTGCACGCAGTCACTAGGTAGTGTAGTTATCAACTTTGTTATCGTCGAAGCATAAAATGTTTTACATTGGTAAGAAGACAGACCTGTGTACTTGTGATAATGAAGTAAAACAGAATAAACGGGCAATATCGACGAGGACAGGTATTCGGTACGTTTAAATCACTTAGAAAAAAAATTAGTAATCAAATATGAAAAATAGCAATCGACGTTTCGACCATAGGTCTTTCCTTGCCCCGGTGCTGACTAGCTCAGACGGAAATTATCTAAATTCCTGTTTAATGTGAGCTGGTTTTTATAAGTGTTTGA
Organism: Arion vulgaris; assembly: GCA_020796225.1. Taxonomy (NCBI): domain Eukaryota; kingdom Metazoa; phylum Mollusca; class Gastropoda; order Stylommatophora; family Arionidae; genus Arion; species Arion vulgaris. The sequence continues at coordinate 44,490,334 of CM036767.1, forward strand.
TAGAACACAGTATGGTTTTCTGCAATTTTACACAGCTCTACGAAGTCATGGTTATTTATTAATGAAACCTATTAATAAAACTGATATTCGTTAGTGTTAAACTCAATTTCTAACATAACATAACATAAAATAACATAACATAACATAAAATAACATAACATAAAATAACATAACATAACATAACATAACATAAAATAACATAACATAGCATAACATAACATAACATAACATAAAATAACATAAAATAACATAACATAACATAACATAACATAACATAAAATAACATTACATAACATAAAATAACACATAAATAACACTACATAATAACATAACATAACATAACATAACATACATAACATAACATAAATAAATATAAAATAACATACACATAACATAACATTAACATCATAACATAAATATAACATAACATAATAATAATAAATAAATAACATAAATAAATAAAATAACTAACATAACATAACATAACATAACATAAAATAACATAAAATAACATAACTAACATAAATAACATACATAAATAATAACATAAATACATAACAAACATAACATAAAATAACATAAATAACATAAATCTATAGAAATAAATAAATAACATAATAATAAATAACATAAAATACATAACATACATAAAATAGCATACAAACATAAATGATAACATAACATAAAATGCATAACATAAAGTACTAACTCATAACTAATAACAACAAACATAACATAACTAAAGTACATTAAATACTACAATATTATAACATAACATAACATAACATAACATAACATAACATTGATTTAGCACGTTGTGTTGTTATTAAAATGATTTGACTTTATTTAATATAACTAAAATGCTAGCATCACGCAACGGTTGTGGTCTGACGTCATAGAATTTTGACCTGAGCTCACCGGTCTTATATTATCAGAGGCTGTGGTCTTTCTCATGACAACACATATAAACATGAATTACTAAAACTAGATCTAAGGTAGAAAATCGTAGAAGACAACAGGACAAATTAAATATATGACCAGGTGCACCCTGATGATCAGATCCATCAGAGAATTACCCCGGACTGTATACAGCTTTGGATCCGGTGTCTATACAAACTTTGATTCGCCTGTTTTCTTTTCCGGTGTTCATGCTTGTTGTTTGTTTATTTTTATGAAAAATCTAGAAACAACGGTTTTCTGGTTAACACCTGATTTCTTTGTTTGTTTATGATGTGCTGAAGTGCGACATGTCAGAAGAATTTTGAAAGGGAAAGATGTTTTGGTTTTGGTGCAAACCACACCGTCAATTTTTTAAAAACAGCGAAACGGTTGCGTTAGAAACATGATCTTTCAGTGTAAGAAAAGTCTGATGTAACAAACGCAAATATTCTAGATCAGCGTTTCCTAAAGTGAGCGGTACCGCCCCCTCTCCGCAGTGGGCGCTGAAGCGTTCTAGTGGGGTGATAGTGGATTCAGAAGAATGTGGGTGTTTAGGCGATTAGGGTGGTGCTCCTTAAAGAATAATTTAATAATAAATATTTTGAAATAAATGTTTTTCGTGATTTTGCGATTGAATAGTCATTTAAACGTTGAATTCTGCAGTAAAATTGCATCTTATGCCCGTCTTACACGATCCATTTTTTCATCAATTTTCTATTTCAGACATATAATCATTAGAAAGTTGACCATGTATGACAGAAATATAAATCAATTTTCTATGTCAAAGAGAAAATAGAGCATGCAGGAGGTGGGGGCGTTGGCAAACTGTTATAATGTGCAGGGAGTTACAAAACTTATGGTGTGCAAAGTGGGCGGTGGGTCGAAAATGTTTGGAAATCTATGTTCTAAATGCTATTACAAATGCAAGGTTCAATTCCTGTAATATGATTCTATTGTCTTTCAAACTGAAAATAAGTATTTGCCGAAGCTAATGTGTAAGTGCTCTGACGTTGCTTCTTTGAGTCAGCTGAAATGGACGGCGCTCTTTTGTGACGTTTCTCTGAGGAATTTATCAGTTTCTATTACATTTTAATTTGGGACGAAATAATAGCCGTCCATCGCAAACGATGATGACAACAATCTCAGACGTGTGCTGTTGTACCTCTCTGGTGTGTGCGGTGGTGACTGTAGAGTCCAATCCTAGAACAGAATCCCGACCACAGGTGGGGCATACATGATCACGGTTAGACATGTGCGTGTTGTGTGCTCTGTCTTTTCGCGCTGCTCGTTTTCTCTGTGACTCAACAATAACGAAATAGCGCAACAATAGATCTGTTGTTTCATTAATTGATTGATTGAATTATCGATAGGACAACGATCACTGCACTTCGGTGAGTAACCATGCGTGCCACGATCTCTTTTACACAGGAATATATCAGCTGCAGTGCACAAACTCTGTAGCACCGGCGAGATCCCGATGTGCTTTTGAAGATGGTGAAGATATTTTGGTAGAAATTATATTTGGAATCTTTTATAATAAATGTTGGCCGGACAGCGGCTTTCCAGCCTACGCTTCTCATTTTTAAACTGCCAAGGGTTCTTTTACGTGCTCAAATTGAACACTGGACCTACAGTGTATCTCCGTCTCGATAGATTAGGAAAGCGATCTTACCTACATGAGATTAGGATCTCAAGAAAATTGAATAAAGTAAAATGTCGTAGGGTCAGTTCAACCAATAGATATAGAGTCAGTTCAACCAATAGAGATAGAGTCAGTTCAACCAATAGAGATAGGATCAGTTCAACCAATAGAGATAGAGTCAGTTCAATCAATAGAGATAGAGTCAGTTCAACCAATAGATATAGAGTCAGTTCAACCAATAGAGATAGAGTCAGTTCAACCAATAGAGATAGAGTCAGTTCAACCAATAGAGATAGAGTCAGTTCAACCAATAGAGATAGAGTCAGTTCAACCAATAGAGATAGAGTCAGTTCAACCAATAGAGATAAGGTCAGTTCAACCAATAGAGATAGAGTCAGTTCAACCAATGAGATAAGTCAGTTCAACCAATAGAGATAGAGTCAGTTCAACCAATAGAGATAGAGTCAGTTCAACCAATGAGATTTGAGTCAGTTCAACCAATAGAGATAGAGTCAGTTCAACCAATAGAGATAGAGTCAGTTCAACCAATAGAGATAGAGTCAGTTCAACCAATAGAGATAGAGTCAGTTCAACCAATAGAGATAAGGTCAGTTCAACCAATAGAGATAAGGTCAGTTCAACCAATAGAGATAGAGTCAGTTCAACCGATTCAGACCAATAGAGATAGAGTCAGTTCAACCAATAGAGATAAGGTCAGTTCAACCAATAAGATAGCAGTTCAACCAATGAGAGGTCAGTTCAACCAATAGAGATAGAGTCAGTTCAACCAATAGAGATAGAGTCGATTAACCAATAGATAGGTCAGTTCAACCAATAGAGATAGAGTCAGTTCAACGTTCAACCAATGAGATAGGTCAGTTCAACCAATAGAGATAAGGTCAGTTCAACCAATAGAGATAGGGTCAGTTCAACCAATAGAGATAGAGTCAGTTCAACCAACTGAGATAGATATAAAGATGTGGAATGAGGACAAGTGTTTCAGGGCATAGTGACAACCTCAACCAGGAGCTTATGGTTCGGATTTCTCAAATTATATTTTAAGATGTGGGTAGATTGTAGACAACTAAAGCGTATAAATGCCAATAATTGACTACAATGGTACCAGGGGAGTGCCATTTGGCTACGTCCCTCTGGACAGAAAGTACAAGGCACCTACCGATAGTGCTGCATAAAGCACTAACTCTGTAGGTGAAAAAACAATCCTTCAGGTCTCTGGAAAAATGGTGGTGTGAACTGAACGACGCGGTCCGCATTCAAACCCCCAACCTTAGACCAAGATAAATTCCTTAACCACTGAACCACACAGACACTTGACCAATTGTAATTTTTAGATGATGCTGTTGTATATACAGATGAGTCGGTGCAGCATGGTGAGAAGTCAGGTTGGGGCTTTTTGGCTAATGCGCATGGTAGGGTTGTTGCAGAGCATAAAGGACAAATACTTCCAGTGTGAGGATGCAGGTTGAGGCCGTTACTGCTGCCCTCCATTGGCTCTCTGGGACTCTATTTACTGGGGCCGTATTGTGCAAAAGGCTTTTTTTCGTATTTTACAAAGAGGTGCAAAATCCTGTGAGGCAGCACGTCAATCAGCATCAGTACTGCGTAGACAAAAGAGAAAGGCCAGTGCACACGAGTCCCAGACTGTAGCAACAATCTCATGCCCACACTGTCCACGACTCTTCAAGGCACGCATCGGACTGACAAGTCACCTACGTGTCCATTGACTGATACTACATTTTGTTTGTTGGATGAAGTAACTATGTGGTTATAATCATATTTGATTGACGAACATTATTATATCTGACTCACGTCGATTCACAAGATCCAAAAGGGTAGGTGTCGGTATGAGTGGATGTCATCTATAGAAGTTTCTAACCTCCAGAGGCCTACGTGGACATGTAACCACCGAATGTTGTCAACCCATCTCGCACTAAGACTTTTGAATTAAATTTTTTGAAGCATATAAGCTCAGTCGCGCGCTTGTTCTTGTTCTTCTTTGTCGTCATATTGGTGCAGGATTATTACCCAGCGTCGTGGTTTTCGTCATATTGGTGCAGGATTATTACTCAGCGTCGTGGTTTTTGTCATATTGGTGCAGGATTATTACCCATCGTCGTGGTTTTTGTCATATTGGTGCAGGATTATTACCCAGCGTCGTGGTTTTTGTCATATTGGTGCAGGATTATTACCCAGCATCGTGGTTTTCGTCGCGCGCTAATAATATACATTTTGTTTTTAAAACATTTTTTTAAATATTAAAAAGATTTGTCAACCTGGTATTTTGGGAGCCCCAATTGGGGCTCTACACCTTTCAACAAACAGGATATATTAACAGAAGAGCACGTCCATAGTAACACCGGTGTCAATTTATAATGTTCTTCATAATTTAGAAAAATGAAGTAGACATTTTCAGATAAGTACTGGAGAATTGACTGTATAGAGATTTGAACACCGTTCCATGGTGCGCTTATACAGATCACTGTCACCTGTTGCGCAGACGTCGCTGCTTAAATATGGGAACAAACAGGCAGATTCACGTGGTCAGAGTATACTGTAGTGTAGAAAAACATTTGCATTCTCACGTTCCTCACGGGACAAGAAGATCTGATGAACTCCTCACGGGAACAAGAGGATCTGATGAACTCACGGGAACAAGAGGATCTGATGAACTCACGGGAACAAGAGGATCTGATGAACTCCTCACGGGAACAAGAGGATCTGATGAACTCACGGGAACAAGAGGATCTGATGAACTCCTCACGGGAACAAGAGGATCTGATGAACTCACGGGAACAAGAGGATCTGATGAACTCACGGGAACAAGAGGATCTGATGAATTCACGGGAACAAGAGGATCTGATGAACTCCTCACGGGAACAAGAAGATCTGATGAACTCCTCACGGGAACAAGAAGATCTGATGAACGAACTAGTGATAGGAAAATTTGATGAAAAAACAAATTGGAAAGACGGAATTGGCGAAAGATCAAAAAGGAGGAAAGAAAATGAATGAAAGAAAGAAAGAAAAAGGCTGAAAGTAAAGGAAGAGAAAGAAAAGTGGAAAAAAGAAGATGAGAGATAGAAAGTAAAGGAAGAAAAAGAAAGATTGAAAGAAGAGAGAGAACAGAGAGACATAAAAAAACAATGGGTAAAGAGAGAGAGAAACAAGTGAAAAAGAAAGAAAAAGCAGACAAAATACAGAGAGAACTAGAGCTCAGAATGGAGAAAAAATACAGAGAGAACTAGAAAGCGCGAAAGCGCATAAACAATAGCAAAAGTGTGTGTGTGAGAGAGCGAGAGAGAGAGAGAAGAAGAAGAAGTAGAATGTAAAAGAGAGACAAGAAAACAGTAAACAAGGAAAGAAAAAAGCTCGCAGTGTGAAATAATCATCTGAAATTTCTCCTCAAATTTGTATTTTCCTTCTAACAACATTTAAAAAAATTCCAGAAATGTTGCACTCCGTCTTTCTGCCCAAAAACACACACTGACATACAGACCGGGAAATGTGTAAATGAAATCTTACATGACGTTTGAGATAAGACAAACTCTACAAATGAGGACGTATTTTCTTTTAATTAGATTGAGAAAGTTAAATGTATGGAAATGTAGTTGGAATGACATACAATCATCTGGTATAGATCATCTGTTTTTCTGGGGTCACACTGTGCACAGACAGATCGACAGGGGAAATCTGTGTACACTTTCAAATGAAATAAAAATGATTTGAGTGCATGTTACTGACCCTAAGATAAATTAGAAAGGAGATTAAGGAATAGATGCCCGCATACAAGTAACAATTGGTTATTGGTTACTAAACTGACGTCATTGCACTCTGGGTAGACCCATAGGTGCTCAGTATCCCTCAATATATATAGAAGAGTATGCATACTGATGGTTCCTGTGGCTTGCTGGTTAAACATACTCCTCACTCTGTCCTTCAGGTACCCAGTTCTACTTGTACAACAGGTAACTCCAAACTTGCTTAAATCCCTGGATCGATTCAACATCTATTTTAGTGTCCTCATCCAACAGGCAGTCACGAAGAAACCAAAGAACATTCCCTTTATCCAGCTTCAACTCCCCAACAATCGATGCTGTTGGTGCAAATCTGTCCGATTTCTCATTACCACAAACACCCACATGTCCAGGAGAGTAGACCTCTGGGCCAAGTAGAGCAATAGTAGTAGAGAATTCAGTAGTAGTTATTATAGCACTATTATCAATATTGCTATAAGTATCAGATCAACTCATTTTGTTGCTGAGAACTCCCTAGCACAAGAAATTGTTCACAGAAGTATCACTTTTGCGTCATATCACGCCATTATTATTACTACTCAAATATGCATATCGCGTAGTGATTACAGTAATAGTGATGATGGATATGGTTGTGGACAAGTAAGATAAATATTCGTGAACTATATCGAATGAGATGTTAGGTTACACTGGCGGTAGTAGATTAGCGTTAACGACCACTAGAATCCGACCTTATGGCGTTGTAGGGTGTATGTTTGTGTCCAGACGCCATTATTCACGCAATAAATAGGAATTCAATATTCTGTTACAGTCTAACGGAAGACGGATGGAAGGGTTTTGATTATCATGGTACCAGCGTAGGTTCTGTGGTATTAGTAGACTTCATGGTATCAGCGTACGTGCTGTGGTATTAGTGGTCTTCATGGTATCAGCGTACGTTCTGTGGTATTAGTAGACTTCATGGTATCAGCGTACGTTCTGTGGTATTAGTAGACTTCATGGTATCAGCGTACGTTCTGTGGTATTAGTAGACTTCATGGTATCAGCGTACGTTCTGTGGTATTAGTGGTCTTCATGGTATCAGCGTACGTTCTGTGGTATTAGTGGTCTTCATGGTATCAGCGTACGTTCTGTGGTATTAGTGGTCTTCATGGTATCAGCGTACGTTCTGTGGTATTAGTAGACTTCATGGTATCAGTGTACATTCTGTGGTATTAGTGTCTCATGGTATCAGCGTACGGTCTGGGGTATTAGTAGACTTCATGGTATCAGCGTACGTTCTGGGGTATTAGTAGACTTCATGGTATCAGTGTACATTCTGTGGTATTAGTAGACTTCATGGTATCAGCGTACGTTCTGTGGTATTAGTAGACTTCATGGTATCAGCGTACGTTCTGTGGTATTAGTAGACTTCATGGTATCAGCGTACGTTCTGTGGTATTAGTAGACTTCATGGTATCAGCGTACGGTCTGGGGTATTAGTAGACTTCATGGTATCAGCGTACGTTCTGGGGTATTAGTAGACTTCATGGTATCAGTGTACATTCTGTGGTATTAGTGGTCTTCATGGTATCAGCGTACGTTCTGGGGGTATTAGTTTGACTTCATGGTATCAGTGTACGTTCTGTGGTATTAGAGACTTCATGGTATCGCTACGTCTGTGGTATTAGTAGACTCATGGAACAGTGTACATTCTGTGGTATTAGTAGACTTTATGGTATCAGCGTACGGTTCTGGGGTATTAGTGATCTTCATGGTATCAGCGTACGTTCTGTGGTATTAGTAGACTTCATGGGATCAGTGTACATTCGTGGTATTAGTAGACTTCATGGTATCAGCGTACGTTCTGTGGTATTAGTGGTCTTCATGGTATCAGCGTACGTTCTGTGGTATTAGTAGACTTCATGGTATCAGCGTACATTCTGTGGTATTAGTAGACTTCATGGTATCAGCGTACGTTCTGGGGTATTAGTGGTCTTCATGGTATCAGTGTACGTTCTGTGGTATTAGTAGACTTCATGGTATCAGTGTACGTTCTGTGGTATTAGTGGTCTTCATGGTATCAGCGTACGTTCTGTGGTATTAGTAGACTTCATGGTATCAGTGTACGTTCTGTGGTATTAGTAGACTTCATGGTATCAGCGTACGTTCTGTGGTATTAGTAGACTTCATGGTATCAGTGTACGTTCTGTGGTATTAGTAGACTTCATGGTATCAGCGTACGTTCTGTGGTATTAGTAGACTTCATGGTATCAGCGTACGTTCTGGGGTATTAGTGGTCTTCATGGTATCAGCGTACGTTCTGTGGTATTAGTAGACTTCATGGTATCAGCGTACGTTCTGTGGTATTAGTAGACTTCATGGTATCAGCGTACGTTCTGTGGTATTAGTGGTCTTCATGGTATCAGGGGTACGTTCTGTGGTATTAGTAGACTTCATGGTATCAGCGTACGTTCTGTGGTATTAGTAGACTTCATGGTATCAGCGTACGTTCTGTGGTATTAGTGGTCTTCATGGTATCAGCGTACGTTCTGTGGTATTAGTGGACTTCATGGTATCAGTGTACGTTCTGTGGTATTAGTAGACTTCATGGTATCAGCGTACGTTCTGGGGTATTAGTAGACTTCATGGTATCAGCGTACGTTCTGTGGTATTAGTAGACTTCATGGTATCAGTGTACGTTCTGTGGTATTAGTAGACTTCATGGTATCAGTGTACGTTCTGTGGGATTAGTAGACTTCGTGGTATCAGCGTACGTTCTGTGGTATTAGTAGACTTCATGGTATCAGCGTACGTTCTGTGGTATTAGTAGACTTCATGGTATCAGTGTACGTTATGTGGTATTAGTAGACTTCATGGTATCAGCGTACGTTCTGTGGTATTAGTAGACTTCATGGTATCAGCGTACGTTCTGTGGTATTAGTAGACTTTTGGTATCAGTGTACATTCTTGGTATTAGTGGTCTTCATGGTATCAGCGTACGTTCTGTGGTGTTAGTAGACCATGGTATCAGTGTACGTTCTGTGGTATTAGTAGACTTCATGGTATCAGCGTACGTTCTGGGGTATTAGTGGTCTTCATGGTATCAGCGTACGTTCTGTGGTATTAGTGGTCTTCATGGTATCAGCGTACGTTCTGTGGTATTAGTAGACTTCATGGTATCAGCGTACGTTCTGGGGTATTAGTGGTCTTCATGGTATCTGCGTACGTTCTGGGGTATTAGTGGTCTTCATGGTATCAGCGTACGTTCTGGGGTATTAGTAGACTTCATGGTATCAGTGTACGTTCTGTGGTATTAGTGGTCTTCATGGTATCAGCGTACGTTCTGTGGTATTAGTAGACTTCATGGTATCAGCGTACGTTCTGGGGTATTAGTGGTCTTCATGGTATCAGCGTACGTTCTGGGGTATTAGTAGACTTCATGGTATCAGTGTACGTTCTATGGTATTAGTGGTCTTCATGGTATCAGTGTACGTTCTGTGGTATTAGTGGTCTATCTTCTGTTGAGGTATGATGTGTGCCACACACTCCAAATGTGTTACAGGTTTGATTCCGTGGAGGAAAAGATCGGCTATTGTCGAATGACCCTAATCTAAAGGTTGGTGAGATTGAGTTTTTCCTCAATGAAAACGATAAAAAGAGTAAGTCTCATGTAGAAGATGAGGACTTAGAGGTGCACATGTTAGATGAAGACGTAGAGGTGCACATGTTAGATGAAGACGTAGAGGTGCACATGTTAGATGAGGAGGTAGATGTGCACATGTTAGATGAAGACATAGAGGTGCACATGTTAGATGAAGACGTAGAGGTGCACATGTTAGATGAAAATCTATGAGTTTATTGAGAAATCGTTGCCAGCACAAAATTGCCTAACATTATTAACAATTTCTAAATGTTTAACAAGAATCCTATAAATATATTCTGGCAAAATAGAAATGAAATGAAAATCAGGGCCATATCCTTTACATGACCTATCTATCAACAAAAATTAAACGAGTCGTTGATTTTCTAGGCACCACTTATACGTTCAGTAGTTTGACATTGCTTTCTAAAGGGAGAGATCTATTTTCATGGTTTGTAAAAATCTAAGGGAACTAATTTGCTTCCAAACTTGCCCCGCCGCGGTGTTTGAACCAGTTACGCTTGAGTTGTGGTCGAGCTTACTACCGCTTAAGCTACAGACGCATGTGAAATATAATAGCATACATATTACCAGCTTTTAAAGTGAATAAACTATTGTAACTAGAGATCATTATGAAATAATGAAGATGGACCTGAGTTAGGCATGTATGTTGTATGCCAGTAGGGACATTGGCTAGATTAGTTCTCCGATAGACAGCTGATGGAGAAAGACGGCCTTGACTTTTAAAGGAAATCTGCAGTACAACTGTGGGAAACCTGCAGTACAACTGTGGGAAACCTGCAGTACAACTGTGGAAACCTGCAGTACAACTGTGGAAACCTGCAGTACAACTGTGGAAACCTGCAGTACAACTGTAGGGAAACCTGCAGTACAACTGTGGAAACCTGCAGTACAACTGTGGAAACCTGCAGTACAACTGTGGGAAACCTGCAGTACAACTGTGGAAATATAATTTGAAAGATTATGGCATGATGTGGTAAACAGTTAGTAAAAATGCGGCACAAAGGCAACAATTGAAATCTATAGATGAAGCATTTTGTATCAAACAGGATATGAAAATTATATAAAGTTAATTTCATATCCTTTACAGGACTTTGCGAATCAACCGCAGCTTTTAACGGTTTTTGTGTGATTTTTCTAGGCATTATTACGTTCAGTAGTTTGCCATTGCTTTCTGAACGAGTGGTGCCATCATCCTTTGTAAATTCCACGCGAAACAATTGGCAACCAAACTGTCCGCAGCGTGATTCGAACTCAGAACGTCGGTTAATAGACCGAGTTACTATCCCTAAGCCACAGACGCCACCGAACAGACGCCACCGAAGATTATATTAGAGATATAATATGATATAGATTTATACCAGTGGTTTACAGGGATCAGTATGGAAGATAGTGATCCTGGAGACAAGTAAAGTAAAGGTAAATGAATCCTTTCATATCTAGTGGTATATAGGGCAATAAAGTGTTAGGCCTGTATTTTTATTGACCGTCGGCACACGATGGGTGATGTGGTCAGCATCATGCCGACCGCCTTTACTTTCCCAGTACACGTCTGGTACCCAGTTGAGGCTGGGTCGACCTTAGAGCCGTCGCGGTCGGGAAAATTCGACGCGCACTGCGGAGTTGAACCCAGACCACTAGCCATGAGAAACGAGTTCACTAACAACTACGCTACCCCGGCTCTCTTTGGAGACAAGGCAGAGGGCTTATTCCTCTTCTTCTTTCGTTAGCCCGCTATGAGTTCAGGCGTAGTCAGGGTGCCTGGTACGTCTCTTCTGACTTATTTCTGCATAAAGGCTCGCTTTCCTTATTATCAGTGTTCCATGCCATCCAGGTGTGCTTTTTCCAACTTTAGAGGTAGGAGGTAACAATAATGTAAAATATTCACAGGATAAGTTCAACTTAAACTAGGTGGAGATAAGAGATTTAGCTAAAGTTTCAACCTTTGTAGTACGCTGTGATGAGATCAAAGTATCTACTACATGAAGAGAACAGAAAATCGTGGCATATCTGTTACAGGACGAATTCATCAACAACAATAAACGAGTCGTTGATTTTTCTCATCATTACCAAATAGCTTGTCCTGAGCAGAACTTTGCCACCCCAACAGTCCTCCGAAATTTATCTCTCTTTCATAGGCCATATGTCCTGCCTCTGCAGCAAAGTCATGTTCAAACCATCAGTTACATCCTTAATCCATCTTCTCCTTGGTTTTCCTCTTCTCTTTGCCGATATGCCTCCTTCCATGATGGTCTTCTCCAGCCCTTCATGTCTTTTTATATGTCCTAAATATCTCAATTTTTTCTTTGATATTATTGTATTCACAATAATATGGAATACAACAAAATGATTATTTTAGGTACCACTTATACTTTCAGTAGTTTTTCATTGCTTTCTGAACAGTGAGGTCTATTTTTTACAATTCGTAACTATCAAAGGGACATAATTTGCTTCTAAACTTACCCGCCGAGAAGTTTGAACCAGGTACTCTTGGGATGTGATCGAACTGACTACCGTTTAGCTAGATAGACCAACTGATACATTTTGGTACCAACTTCCTCTACGTGAAAGATGGTCGCTTGATATTTAATAATTATATAGAGATAAGTTTCCAATCCCGGTTTACAGAAGTGATCTCAATCTCTTTAGTTCTGGAACATTCTGCTTTGATAACACACTGGTATAGAAGCGAAGGTAAATACAGATAATACTCCATTAATCTACTCTGTCACGCAAATTTGCAATCAATTCTTGAAACATCGATTTTACCATCAGGTCATTGCAGCAATCTGAACAAAGTTAATAGGGTAATCTCTTCATGTGACAAACAGCAGTCAATAGTATTTTTTATGCATTGTTCTTATCAGTGGCGGCGCGTGATCATTTTTGTTGGTGGAGCCAGACACAAATTTTCGGAAAATCCTGGTTTTGGGTAAGGTTATATTTTAATTTATAAAGTAATAAATACACGTTACATTATTTTGAGTGAGCTCGACCCACCAACCCTTAATGACGAGCCGCCACTGGTTCTTATTTGAGTTGAGGGTTAATCTAATGTTTTTTTAAATGCTGAATTTTGTTTAAGTCAACGGCACAAATGTAATCGTTTCATTGTATAAGTAAATCTAGTGTGTGATCACTCACAGCTTAGTTAATGTTCTTAATAAACAGCGATCTCAGTGTAAGTGAGATCGAGTTCCTAGACCTATCGGAGACGGACGATAAAACGTAGGTTCCGTGTTCAATATGAGCACTTACAAAAAAACTCTGAAATGAAAATCGTGGCATATCCCAAAGGACGTAGCCATCAACCACAGTAAAAAAAAACTCTAGGCAGTGCAAAATCGAGAAAGGTAGGCTGGAAATCCGCTGCCCATGCAAAATTCATTAGAAACGATTAAAAATAAAAGTTCCTACAAACATATCTTCACCATTTTCAAAATTACATCGTGGACCATCGCCGGTGCTACGTATTTCGTGTATTGCAGCTGAGATCTTTCTGTGCAAGAAAGATATCGGAGCACACATTGTTACTAACCAAAGTGCATTAATGATGGTCCTTTCAATAAATCAATCAATCAATCAATCAATAAAAATCTGTCATGACTGCAGTTCAGACAAATTGTTCAGTTTCGTTCAGTTGCTTGTGATGGGTATGTGTGCTGATAGTTCTGATTGAACTTTATACACACATAACACTAGTTCTCACTGAGATGTTCTATAGTACAACACACATAACACAAGTACTGACTGAGCTGTTCTACAGTACAACACATATAACACATTCGCACGTGATACCAGGAAATGTAAAAACACTTTATTAAAATTAATTACATTGTCAATTCGGTGAACCATTGAATGTAAAACTCACAACTTTACTTACATTTTTAGCTCATTAGATACTGAATATTGTTTTGCTCAGAACCTTTAAGTGGAATCCAGTACTTTCCACTCCGTCCACTTTCCACTCACTGTCCCCCTTTTACTCACTGTCCACTCACTGTCCACTCACTGTTCACTTTGAAGAAGTGTTTATTAACCCGGATTTAGCGACCACTTGCAGTTGATTTTTTCTCCCATCTCGACCCTGAAAGCACGATGATTCTCAACATTTGAGAGTAGGGTTCCCTCATGAGTAAAATGGTAAATCTGAAACTTTCTTTAGCAAATATGTGTGATGAATATCATCTAGTAGCGCAGAATAATAGATATATCCAGAAAGATCTCAAAATCAAAGAAAACTGGCTGATGTTACAAATAAGAAAGAAAATTGAGGTATTTTGGACATATAAAGAGACAAGAAGGCATGGAGACCATTATGAAAGGAGACAGACCGGCAAGAGAAGAAGAGGAAGACCACGGAGAAGATGGATTCAGGATGTAACTGATGGTTTGAATATGATGGCTGTAGAGACGGATAATCTGGCCTATGAGTGAGAGAAATTCCGAAGGACTTTTGTGGTGGCAAAATTCTACTCAGGACAAGCTATTTGATAATGATGATTAGCACAGAATATCAATGTGTAGCAGGCAGTAGCAATTTCATAGCATTACACAACATATGGAGATCATCAGCTTACAGGATACAGACTAAAATTAATATATACAAATCAAATGTGTGCTCAGTCTTACTGTATGGATCAGAGGCATAGACAATAAGTACAAAAGCAGAGTTGGATTAGAGACTTTAAGGAAAGATGTCTCAGAAGAATTCTCCAAATTTTCAGGGAATGTCAAATATGCTGAGGTCACCTGGCGTACAGGCATCAACAATATAAACGAGGATACCGTCTGTGTGTTGCCGGAGTCACAGATGTAGCAAAGAATAGTAATAACACCCGACATTGCCAAATGTAGCAAAGAATAGTAACAACACGCGACATTGCCAAATGAGGCGCTGTAACAACACAAGAGGAACAGAAAATCGTCGTGCTGTTGAGCTGCGCGAAAAAACAAAACACACACACATGGCTAACTTTGACATACCCCACCTGTGGTAAAGGATTGTGTTATAGGATTGGACTCTACAGTCACCTCCGCACACACCAGAAAGGTGCAGTAGCACAAGTCTAAGGTTGTTGTCATCATCGCTTGCGATGGACAGCTATTATTATAGGATCCGTTCACCACAGTTTGGGAACCACTTAGTGTCCTTGATTCAGGGAAGGATAATCACCGTTCTAATAGACTCGAGAATATAAACTGCTTACGTGACGATTAGAGCATATTAGTTCTAAGAAAAAGTTACCTCCCTTAGTTTAACTATAATTGTAAGGTATGTCATGCTGGTTGTTTGCACTCGTCTAATTACAGTCAAGTATCCCTCGCGACCGCCTCGTACAGCTCTTAATGAACTTGCATTCGGGGTCAAAGGCTCATGAGGTTATGGTGGTAACATGAGCCAGGGTTAGCGAGGGGCGCGCTAACCAAGACCCTGCCCCCAACCTCCACGCGGTGACCCTGAAAACAGACTCTGGTTCCGGTCTGGCTAAGAGGGACAGGGATCGAGGAGAACTACTGGTAGTGGTAGCAGTGCAAGTACGGAAATGCAAAACAGATCCATACTAACAAAATGCACAAATCTCCTGACCGATGTCCAACAAGATATTGCCAAAGTTCCTGAACGTAAAGAAACAGCAACGAAAAGTCGGTGACGTGGATGAGAGGTGCATCCAGTGACGAAACGTGTGCCCACGAAGGGCGAAGTTCGAAGCCCTGAGGAGGGGCAAACATTGCCAGCCCGTCGGCAAGAATAAATAAAACAGGACCGTAACGAATAAAAGTCTACCCTCGTGTCGGTACAAGAGAAGATTGCAGCAGACCCCGCATCGGTGGCCTGGTGCAGATACATGTACTGGGCAAGGTTTACCGAGCGCAAAAGAACAAGTTGCGTTTTAGTGCATAACGAAACTACCCGCCCTGGGAAAACCGTGCTAGGTACTGTGCGTTTAAAAATTAACATCTCGGGAAGAACTGAGGTTGGTGATACCTAAAGGAACTGCCAGCCTTGGGGCAACCGGGCAAGGTTCGATTGCAGTCGTAACTAACATCCCCGGAATAACTGGAGCGGGTGATGGTGGCGGGCGCAAAATCCTCAGTTGCGTTGATAGCGCGGACTGAAACGACCCTCTACATTGTTTGTACTGGGCCCCATGCCGGTGCCTTTCGAGGTTAATTGCAAATTGCCACGTACCAACGCGCGTCTAGAAAAGGCTGAGAATGTTCCTTCTCCGGATCAAACTCAAAATGTACGGTAAAGCAAGGCCGACAATGTACGGATCAGACAAGAAGTCCGGGTCCTGAACATTGGCGAAGGCCGATACTTTACACGGTGTTTTATAGGCGTAAGACGCCGTCCGAGGACAAACTGACAAGCCCCGAGAAATATTTCTCAGTCAGAACGGGCAAAACAGCGTAACTCACTGTCTTGGCGTAGATCACAAAGCCCAAATATACGGCAAAGTTGATCGTAAAGGTGTAGATCCGAGCCGACATAGTCGGCACGAACTCCCAGCTCGATAACAATCTAGGGGTTTCTGGGGAAAATACAGTCCTGAACAAAACGACGCGGTCCAGATTCGAACCCACAACCCCCGACTTGAAGACAAGTTTAACCACTAGCCACAGAGAGATCCTGGCTCATTGTCTATCTAACCACTTAGCCACAGAGAGATCCCTTCCATTGTCTATCTAACCATTAGCCACAGAGAGATCCTGGCTTCCATTGTCTATCTAACCACTTAGCTACAGAAGATCCTGGCTTCCATTGTCTATCTAACCACTTAGCCACAGAGAGTTCCCGGCTTCCATTGTCTATCTAACCACTTAGCCACAGAGAGATCCTGGGTTCATTGTCTATCTAACCACTTAGCACAGAGAGATCCTGGCTTCATTGTCTATCTAACCACTTAGCCACAGAAGTCCGGCTTCCATTGTCTATCTAACCACTTAGCCACAAGAGATCCTGCTTCATTGTCTATCTAACCACTTAGCCACAGAGGGATCCTGGCTTCCATTGTCTATCTAACCACTTAGTACAGAGAGATCCTGCCATTGTCTATCTAACACTTAGCCACAGAGATCCCTTCCATTGTCTATCTAACCACTAGCCACAGAGAGATCCCGCTTCCATTGTCTATCTAACCACTTAGCCACAGAGATCCCGCTTCCATTGTCTTCTAACCACTTAGCCACAGAGAGATCCGGCTTCCATTGTCTATCTAACCATTAGCCACAGAGAGATCCCGCTTACATTGTCTATCTAACCACTTAGCCACAGAGATCCCCTTCCATTGTCTATCTAACCACTTAGCAGAGAGATCCTCATCTACTCCACACCCAATTCATCTACAACCGGGGTTAACCCTTGCAGAGACCGTTTCTACCTTGCGAGATCCGTTTGTATCTAACCACTTCAAGAGATCGCTCTTGTCTATTAAACAGAGAGATCCTTCCATTGATCAACCATAGCCACAGAGAGATCCCTTGTCTATAACCACTTGCCACAGAGATCCGGCTTCCATTGTCTTCAACACTTCACAGAGGCCCCATTGTATCTAACACTTGCACAGAGAGTCCTCATTGTCATCCCTTAGCCACAGAAGATCCGCTTCCATTGTCTATCTAACACTTACAGAGAGATCCCTTCCTTTTAAAAGCACAGAAGCCGCTTCCATTGTTATCTAACCATGCCACAGAGACCCTTCATTGTATAACACTTACAAGATCCTTTCTCACTTCCCTCCCTGTATCAACCTTAGCCAGAGAGATCCGTCATTGTCATCAACTTCCAGAGACCTTCTATCTAAACAGCCACGAGAGACGCTCATTGTCATAACCTAGCCACAGAAGTCCGCTTGTCTATCTAACCAGCCACCCCTTGTCTATCAACCAAGCCAAGAGTCCTTTTTCTAAACACTTAGCCACAGAGATCCCTTCTTCATCTAACCACGAGATCCGCTCATTGTATCAACCTAGAAGAGTCTTATCTAACACTCCAAGAAGTCCGTTCTCATCTCCACAGATCCCTTTCTACTACCTTAGCCACGAGTCCTTCATTCTATACCACACCATCTACACAGAGAGATCCCGCTTCCATTCTCCATAAAGAGATCCCGCTTCTTGTCTATCTAACCACCCAGAAGTCCGCCATTTCATCAACACTTAGCCACAGAGATCCGGCTTCCATTGTATCACACTTAGCACGAAGTCCGCTTCCATTGTCTATCAACCCAGCCAGAGAGATCGTCATTGTCTATCTAACCACTCCAAGAGAGTCCTCCTTTTCAACACTTGCCACAGAGAGCCTCCATTGTCTTCAACTAACAGAAGATCCCATTGTCTATCTAACCACTTAGCCAAGAGATCCGCTTCATTGTCTATCTAACCACTTGCCAAGAGACTTCATCAACACTTAGCAAAGATCCGCTTCCATTGTATAACCACTAGCCAAGTCCCTCTCTTTCACGCACCGCTCATTGTCTATCTAACCACTTAGCCAAGAGATCCCCATTCTACCCTTAGCCAGAGAGTCCCGCTCCATTGTATAACCCAGCCACAGAGATCCGCCATTGTCTATCTAACACAGCACAAGACCCCTTTTTCACACTAGCCACAGAGAGATCCGTCATTGTCTATCTAACCACTTGCCAGATCGGTTATTGTATAACCACTTACACGGAAACCCCCATTGTCTTCCCACGGCCTCCAATCCCATTGTATAACCTTACCAAGTCCTCTTCACATAGCCACAGAGTCCGTCATTGTCTTCAACCACTTAGCCACAGAGAATCCTCCTTGTCTTACCCAGCCACAGAGAGATCCGCTTCCATTGTCTTAACCACTTAGCCACAGGTCCCATTGTCTATCTAACATAGCCACAGAGGATCGCTTCATTGTCTTCTAACCTAGCCACAGAATCCTTCCCGTTTCTAACAGAGTCTTCCCCCCAACTGCCACAAACCCCATTGCTATCTACCCAAGAGAGTCCTGTTATTAACCACAGCACGAGAGATCCTTCCATTGTCTATAACCACTTGCCACAGAGAGATCCTCCATTGTTATCAACACTTAGCCACAGAGATCCGGCTTCCATTGTTTCAACCTGCCACAGAGTCCCTTCCACATCTAACCACTTAGCCACAGAGACCGCTTCATTGTCTATAACCCTTAGCCACAGAGAGCCGCTTTGCTATCTAACCATAGCCACAGAGATCCTCTCCATTGTCTATCTAACCCTTACGAGTCGCTTCCTTGTCTATCAACATAGCACAGAGTCGCCTTGTTATAACCCTTGCCACAGAGAGATCCGCCATTGTCTATCTAACCAGCCACAGAGATCCGGCTTCATGTCTATTAACCTTGCCACAGAAGTCCGGCTTCCATTGTCTTAACCCTTAGCCACAGAGATCCTCATTGTCTATCTAACATACAGAAGTCGGTTCATTGTCTATCTAACCACTGCCACAGAGATCGCTTCCATTGTCTATCAACCCTTGCCACAGAAGATCCTCTTGTCATACCTTAGCCACAGAGAATCGGTCATGTCTATCAACATTCAAGACTCCATGTCTATCTAACCCAACAGAAGTCCGGCTTTCATCCTACAGCCACGAGAGATCGTTTTAGCTCTCTACAAGGAGAGATCCGCTATTGTCATTAACCTTGCACAGAGGTCCGGCCAGCATCAACCTTAGCCAGAGATCCGGCTCATTGTCTCAACCACTTAGCCAAAGATCCGGCTCCTTTCATCTAACATAGACAGAAGTCCGGCTCATTGTCATCAACCCTTGCAAGAACCGCTCATTGTATCAACCAGCACAGAGGTCCCTCATTCATCAACCCAGCCCAGAATCCTTCCTTCATCTAACACTTGCACAGAGACCGCCCATTGTCATTAACCCTGCACAGGAGATCCTGTTTTCTAACCACTTGCCAGAGGATCCTTTTTGTTTCTAACACAGCCACCTTTTCACACAACAAAAGCTCCTTCTCACTAGCAGAGGTCCTATTTCTTCTACACAGACAGGATCTTATTTCAAACCCACATCCCTTCATTCAACAGAGATCCCCTTCATAACCTCCAAGTCCCTCATGCATCACTCAAGCTCACTACCCAGACGTCCTCATTCTATCTAAAAGGATCCTTCCATTGTATCTAACATTAAAGATCCCCATTGTCTATCTACCCTTAGCCACAGAGTCGCTTCCATTGTCATCTACCATAGCAAGAGGCTCTGTCTATCAACATTCACAGAAGATCCGCTATGTCATCTAACCACTTAGCCACAGAGATCCGCTTCTGTCTATCTAACACTTGCACAGAGATCCTATTGTCTATCAACCATAGCCAAGAGATCCCTTCCATTGCTATCTAACCTAGCCACAGAATCCGCCCATTGTTATCCCTAGCCACAGAGATCCCTTCCATTGTCATCAACACTTGTAAGAGATCGGCTCCATTGTCTATCTAACCTAGCCACAGAGATCCCGCCATTGTCTATCTAACCATTACCAAAAGATCCCTTCCCCCTAACCATGACAGGTCCGCTTCCATTGTCACACACTAGCCACAGTCCTTCTTGTTATCTACCCAAAAGATCCCCTTCCTGCTACTAACCCGCCCAGAGTCCCATTCTATCTAACCACTTAGCCACGAAGCCCTTCCTTCATCTACCATACCACAGAGATCGCTTCCTGCTTCTAACCACTTACCACAGAGCCGCTCCTTGTCTATTAACCAGAAGCGCTTCCATTTCTATCAACATACAGAGAGACCCGCTCCATTTCATCTAACCACTTAGCCACAGAGATCGGCTTCATTGTCTATCTAACCCTAGCACAGAGATCCTTCCATTCATCTAACCTTACAGAGATCCTGCTTCATTGTTATCCATTAGCCACAGAATCCGCTTCATGTCATCTAACCTTACACAGAGATCCCCATTGTTATCTAATCCAAGTCCCGCTTCCATTGTCATCTAACCATAGCCACGAGATCCTTCATTGTCTATCAACCTAGCCACAGAGTCCGCTCATTGTTATCTAACCATAGCCACAGAGTCCTCCATTGTCATCTAACCATAACAAGAGATCCCGCTTTGTTATTAACCCTTAGCCGAGATCCGCTCCATTGTCTATCTAACCATAGCCACAGAGATCCGCCATTGTCTATCTAACCTAGCCACAGAGATCCTCCTTTATCAACCATACACAAGTCCTTCCATTGTCTATCAACTTAGCCAGAAGTCCGCTTCCATTGTTATCAACCCTTAGCCACAGAGATCCCCTTCCATTGTCTATCTAACCCTTAGCCACAGAGATCCCTTCCATTGTCTATCTACCACAGCCACAGAGATCGGCTTCCATTGTCTATCAACCCTTGACAGAACCCTTCATTGTCTATCTAACCACTTAGCCACAGAGAGATCCCCGGCTTCCATTGTCTATCTAACCCTTAGCACAGAGAGATCCGCCATTGTCTATCTAACCCGAAGAGTCCTTCATTGTCACTAACCCTTAGCCACAAAGTCCGCTTCCATTGCTACAACATAGCCCAGAGATCCCTTCCATTGTCTATCTAACCCGAAGAGAGATCCGGCTATTGTCATCTAACCCTTGCACAGAAGTCCGCCCATTGTCTATCAACCATAGCCACAGAGATCCCGCTTCATGTCTATCTCCTTAGCCACAGAGAGATCCGGCTTCATTGTCTATCAACCACTAGCCACAGAAGTCCTGCTGTCTATCTAACCAGCCACAGAGGTCGCCATTGTCTATCAACCATAGCACGAGATCGCTTCCATTGTCTATTAACCATAGCCACAGAGATCCCGGTCCATTGTCATCTAACCATAGCCACAGAGTCCGCCATTGTCTATCAACCCTTAGCCACAGAATCCCCCTTGTCTATCTAACCCACCACAGAAGCGCTTTGTTATTAACCACTTAGCCACAGAGATCCGGCCCTGTCTATCTAACCACTTGCAGAGATCTTCCTGCTACACCTTCCGGATCCTCCATTTCTACTAACCTGCCAGATCGCTATTGTATTACCACAGCCACAGAGTCCCTTCATTGTCTTAAGCCACAAGATCGCTTCCATTGTCTATCAACCCGCCACAAGAGATCCCGCTTCATTTCATCAACCACTTGCAGTCCTCATTGTTATCACCATGCCACAAGAACCGGCTTCTGTCATCTAACCTTACAGAGATCCTATTGTCTTCTAACCATTAGACAGAGAGATCCGCTTCATTCACTACATAGCCACAGAAGATCCCTTCCTAACCCTCCACCAAGAGATCCGCTTCCATTGTCTATCTAACATAACAGAGACGCCATTGTCTATACCTGCACAGAGATCCGTCCATTGTCTATCAACCCTTAGCCACAGATCCGCTTCCATTGTCTATCTACCCACCAGATCCTTCCATTGTCTATCTAACCACTCCCAAGATCTCCATTGTCTATTAACCACTTAGCCACAGAGAGATCCCTTATTGTTATCTAACCCTTGCCACAGAATCCTTCCATTGTCTATCAACCACTTACCACAGAGACCGGCTCCATTGTCTATTCCTTACCACAGAGAGATCCCTCCATTGTCTATCTAACCCGCCACAGAACCTTCCATTGTCTATCTATAGCCACAGAGTCCGGCCTGCTCCTCACGGATCCCGCTTCATTGTCTTCTAACATAGCCACAGAGAGATCCTTCCATTGTCTATCTAACCACTTAGCCACAGAGATCCTTCCATTGTTATCTAACCTAGCCACAGAGATCCCCATTGTCTATTAACCACAGCCACAGTCCGCTCCATTGTCTATCAACCCAGAAATCGCTTCCATTGTCTATCTAACCATTAGCCACAAGTCCGCTTCCTGTCTACATTACACAGAGATCGCTTATTTCTACCATTGCCACAGAACCGCTCAGTTATAACATGCCACGATCCGCTTCCATTCTATCAACCTAGCCAGAGATCCCTTCCATTGTTTCCCCCATCCAAGAGTCCGCCATGTTATCTAACCACTAGCCACAGAGAGATCCTCCTGTCTTCTAACCACTTGCCAGAGATCCTCTGTCTATCTACTTAAGCCGTTCCATGTCTATCAACCTGCCAGGTCCCTCTTGCTATCTAACCATTGCCAGATCGCTTCCATTGCACTAACCACTTAGCCCAGGTCCCATCTATCAACCTCAGATCCTCCTGCTATCAACCCTAGCCCAGGTCTCTCCATTGCCAAACCTACCCAGTCCTCCATTTATTATAACCTACAGAGAGATCCGCCTCATTGTCTTCTAACCACTTTACAGAGAGATCCGCTTCCATTGCTATCAACCCAGCCACAGGGATGCTCCATTGTCTATCTAACCACTTGCCACAGAGAGATCCCGCTTCCTTGTCTATCTAACCACTTAGCACAGAGAGTCCGCTTCCATTGTCTATCTAACCACTTAGCCACAGAGAGATCCCGCTTCCATTGTCTATCTAACCATTAGCCACAGATCCGGCTTCCATTGTCTATCTAACACTAGCACAGAGATCCGTTCCATTGTTATCTAACCACTTAGCACAGACTCCTTGTCTTCTAACCTAGCCACAGAGATCCCTTCCATTGTCTACTAACCACTTAGCCACGAAGATCCTGCTCTGTCTCAACCACTTAGCCACAGAGAGATCCGGCTTCCATTGTCTATCTAACCCTTAGCCACAGAGAGATCCCGCTTCCATTGTCTATCTAACCAAGCCCGCAGTATCTCCTTCTCAAACCCTGCACAGATCTCCCTTACCACACACGTCCTGATCCCACTTTTATCTGCCTCAACCTTGCTTCATCCACTTGCCAGACCCGCTCATTTCTATCCTACCTTCCAGTCCCACCATTGCATCAATCCCTAAATCGCTTCCATTGCACAACCCTTGCCAAGTCTACTCCACTTGCACAACCCTGCCACAGGCCTCTCTACTACCATAGCACAGCTCCCATTGTCTATCAACCTTAGCCACAGAGAGTCCGGCTCCATTGTCTATCTAACCACTTAGCCACAGAGATCCTGCTTCCATTGTCTATCTAACCCTTAGCCACAGAGAGATCCGGCTCCATTGTCTATCAACCACTTAGCACAGAGAGTCCCCTTCCATTGTCTTCTAACCACTTAGCCACAGAGAGATCCCTTTCCATGTCTTTACCATAGCCACAGAGAGATCCCCTTCATTTCTTACCAACCACTTAGCCAGCATCTAACCCTTCCATGTATCAATCACTTACCACAAGAGATCCGCTTCCATTGTCTATCAACCACTTAGCCACAGAGATCCCGCTTCCATTGTCTATCTAACCACTAGCCACAGAGAGATCCGGCTTCCATTGTCTATCTACCCTTGCCCAAGGGTCCCTCCTTGTCTATCTAACCCTTAGCCACAGAGATCCCCGCTTCCATTGTCTATCTAACCACTTAGCCACAGAGAGATCCGCGCTTCCATTGTCTATCTAACCACTTAGCCACAGAGAGATCCTGCTTCCATTCCATCCTAACTACTTAGCCACAGCACCCGCTTCCATTGTCTATCTAACCACTTAGCCCAGAGAGATCCCGGCTTCCATTGTCTATCTAACCACTTAGCCACAGAGAGATCCCGCTTCCATTGTCTATCTAACCACTTAGCCAAGAGTCCTGCTTCTCCTGCTTCCATTGTCTATCTAACCACTTAGCCACAGAGAGATCCGCGCTTCCATTGTCTATCTAACCACTTAGCCACAGAGAGATCCCGCTTCCATTGTCTATCTAACCACTTAGCCACAGAGAGATCCTGGCTTCCATTGTCTATCTAACCACTTAGCCACAGAGAGATCCGGCTTCCATTGTCTATCTAACCACTTAGCCACAGAGAGATCCGGCTTCCATTGTCTATCTAACCACTTAGCCACGAGAGATCCGGCTTCCATTGTCTATCTAACCACTTAGCCACAGAGAGATCCGGCTTCCATTGTCTATCTAACCACTTAGCCACAGAGAGATCCTGTTCATTGTCTATCTAACCACTTAGCCACAGAGATCACGCTTCATTGTCTGTCTAACCACTCTAGCCACAGAGAGATCCTGCTTCCATTGTCTATCTAACCACTTAGCACAGAGAGATCCGCTTCCATTGTCTATCTAACCCTTAGCCACAGAATCCCAATCCATCCCGCTTCCATTGTCTATCCTAACCAATTAGCCCAGAGAGATCCCTTCCACCTTCTGCCCCTTTCCCTTGTCATTCAACCACTAGCCACAGAGATCCGCTTCCATTGTCTATCTAACCACTTAGCCACAGAGAGATCCCGGCTTCCATTGTCTATCTAACCACTTAGCCACAGAGAGATCCCGCTTCCATTGTCTATCTAACCACTTAGCCACAGAGATCCCGGCTTCCATTGTCTATCTAACCACTTAGCCACAGGAGATCCTGCTTCCATTGTCATCAACCACTTACCATTAGAGATCCGCTCCAATCCTTATGTCTATCTAACCACTTAGCACAGAGAGATCCGGCTTCCATTTCTATTACATTAACCACTAGCCACAGAGAGATCCTGTCTGTCTAACCACTTAGCCACAGAGAGATCCCGCTTCCATTGTCTATCTAACCACTTAGCCACAGAGAGATCCTGCCTCCATTGTCTATCTAACCACTTAGCCACAGAGATCCGGCTTCCATTGTCTATCTAACCACTTAGCACAGAGAGATCCCGGCTTCCATTGTCTATCTAACCACTTAGCCACAGAGAGTCCTGGCTTCCATGCTATCACCACTTAGCCACAGAGATCCTGGCTTCCATTGTCTATCAACCACTTAGCCACAGAGAGATCCCGCTTCCATTGTCTTCTAACCACTTAGCCCAGAGAGATCCTGCTTCCATTGTCTATCTAACACTTAGCCCAGAGATCCTGCTTCCATTGTCTATCTAACCCTTAGCCACAGAGAGATCCCGGCTTCCATTGTCTATCTAACCACTTAGCCACAGAGAGATCCCGCTTCCATTGTCTATCTAACCACTTAGCCACAGAGAGAGATCCCAGGTCATCCTGTCATTACTTAACCACTTAGCCACTAGAGACCCGATCGCTTCCATTGTCTATCTAACCACTTAGCCACAGAGAGTCCCCGTTCCATTGTCTATCTAACCACTTAGCCACAGAGAGATCCCGCTTCCATCCCGCTTCCATTGTCTATCTAACCACTTAGCCACAGAGAGATCCCGCTTCCATTGTCTATCTAACCACTTAGCCACAGAGAGATCCGCGCTTCCATTGTCTATCTAACCACTTAGCCACAGAGAGTCCGCTTCATTGTCTATCTAACCACTTAGCCACAAGATCCTGCTTCCATTGCACAACCACTTAGCCACGAATCCGGCTCTCCATTGTCTATCTAACCACTTAGCCACAGGAGATCCGGCTTCCATTGTCTATCTAACCACTTAGCCACAGAGAGATCCCGCTTCCATCATCAACCCTGACGAAACTTCCATTGTCTATCTAACCACTTAGCCACAGAGATCTCCTGCTTCCATTGTCTATCTAACCACTTACTACAGAAGATCCCCGCTTCCATTGTCTATCTAACCACTTAGCCACAGAGAGATCCCTGCTTCCATTGTCTATCTAACCACTTAGCCACAGAGAGATCCCGCTTCCATTGTCTATCTAACCACTTAGCCACAGAGATCCCGCTTCCATTGTCTATCTAACCACTTAGCCACAGAGAGATCCTGGCTTCCATTGTCTATCTAACCACTTAGCCACAGAGATCCGGCTTCCATTTCTATCTAACCACTTAGCCCAGGATCCTGCTTCCATTGTCTATCTAACCACTTAGCCACAGAGAGATCCTGGCTTCCATTGTCTATCTAACCACTTAGCCACAGAGATCCCGGCTTCCATTGTCTATCTAACCACTTAGCCACGAGAGATCCCGGCTCATTGTCTATCTAACCCTTAGCCACAGAGAGAATCCCGCTTCCATTGTCTATCTAACCACTTAGCCACAGAGAGATCCGGCTTCTTCATCTCCACGAAGTCCTTCATTGTCTATCTAACCACTTAGCCACAGAGAGATCCGCTTCCATTGTCTATCTAACCACTTAGCCAGAGAGATCCCGCTTCCATTGTCTTCAACTTCACTGAGCCACAGAGATCCCGCTTCCATTGTTCATCTAACACTTAGCCACAGAGAGATCCCCTTCCATTGCTATCTAACCACTAGCCACAGAGATCCCGGCTTCCATTGTCTATCTAACCATTAGCCAGAGATCCGCTTCCATTGTCTATCTAACCACTTAGCCACAGAGATCGGCTTCTTACAAGCTTGCCCAGAGATCCCTGCTTCCATTGTCTATCTAACCACTTAGCCACAGAGATCCGGCTTCATTGTCATCAACACTTGCATGTCTTCCCATTGTCATCTAACCATTAGCACAGAGACCGCTTCCATTGTCTATCATCATTACCACAGCAGAGATCCCGGCTTCCATTGTCTATCTAACCACTTAGCCACAGAGAGATCCCGCTTCCATTGTCTATCTAACCACTTAGCCACAGAAGATCCGCTTCCATTGTCTATCTAACCACTTAGCCACAGAGATCCCCGCTTCCATTGTCTATCTAACCACTTAGCCACAGAGAGTCCTGCTTCCATTGTCTATCAACCACTTAGCCACAAGAACCCTTCCATTGTCATCTAACCATTGCCACAGAATCCGCTTCCATGCATCAACCATTACAAGAATCCGCCCATTGTCTTCAACCACTTAGCCAAGAGCGCTTATCTCAACCACTTGCACAGAACTGCTTCCATTGTCTATCAACCACTTGCTCGCTTCCATTGTCTATCTAACCACTTAGCCACAGAGAGATCCGCGCTTCCATTGTCTATCTAACCACTTAGCCACAGAGAGATCCCGGCTTCCATTGTCTATCTAACCACTTAGCCACAGAGATCCCCGCTTCCATTGTCTATCTAACCACTTAGCCACAGAGAGATCCTGGCTTCCATTGTCTATCTAACCACTTAGCCACAGAGAGATCCGCGCTTCCATTGTCTATCTAACCACTTAGCCACAGAGAGATCCAGCTTCCATTGTCTATCTAACCACTTAGCCACAGAGAGATCCCGGCTCCATTGTCTATCTAACCACTTAGCACAGAGATCCGGCTTCCATTGTCTATCTAACCACTTAGCCACAGAGAGATCCTGGCTTCCATTGTCTATCTAACCACTTAGCCACAGAGAGATCCCCCGCTTCCATTGTCTATCTAACCACTTAGCCACAGAGAGATCCGGCTTCCATTGTCTATCTAACCACTTAGCCACGAGAGATCCCGGCTTCCATTGTCTATCTAACCACTTAGCCACAGAGATCCGCTTCCATTGTCTATCAACCACTTAGCCACAGAGAGATCCCGCTTCCATTGTCTATCTAACCACTTAGCCACAGAGAGATCCCGGCTTCCATTGTCTATCTAACTTCTTATGCCACAGAGATCCGGCTCATTGTCTATCTAACCACTTAGCCACAGAGGATCCGGCTTCCATTGTCTATCTAACCACTTAGCCACAGAAGATCCGCTTCCATTGTCTATCTAACCACTTAGCCACAGAGAGATCCCGCTTCCATTGTCTATCTAACCACTTAGCCACAGAGAGATCCCGCTTCCATTGTCTATCTAACCACTTGCCACAGAGATCCGCTTCCATTGTCTATCTAACCACTTAGCCACAGAGAGATCCGGCTTCCATTGTCTATCTAACCACTTAGCCACAGAGAGATCCTCGCTTCCATTGTCTATCTAACCACTAGCCACAGAGAGATCCCGGCTTCCATTGTCTATCTAACCCTTAGCCAGAGAGATCCCGCTTCCATTGTCTATCTAACCACTTAGCCACAGAGAGATCCTGTTCCATTGTCTATCTAACCACTTAGCCACAGAGATCCCTTCCATTGTCTATCTAACCACTTAGCCACAGAGAGATCCCCTTCCATTGTCTATCAACCACTTAGCCACAGAGAGTCCTTCCATTGTCTATCAACCACTTAGCCACAGAGATCCGCTTCCATTGTCTATCTAACCACTTAGCCACAGAGATCCTGGCCATTGTCTATCTAACCATTAGCCACAGAGAGATCCGGCTTCATTGTCTATCTAACCACTTAGCCACAGAGATCCCCGCTTCCATTGTCTATCTAACCACTTAGCCACAGAGAGATCCCGCTTCCATTGTCTATCTAACCACTTAGCCACAGAAGATCCTTCATTGTCTATCTAACCACTTAGCCACAGAGAGAATCCGGCTTCCATTGTCTATCTAACCACTTAGCCACAGAGATCCCGCTTCCACTCTGCTTCCATTGTCTATCTAACCACTAGCCACAGAGAGATCCGCTTCCATTGTCTATCTAACCACTTAGCCACAGAGAGATCCCGGCTTCCATTGTCTATCTAACCACTTAGCCACAGAGAGATCCCGCTTCCATTGTCTATCTAACCATACCACAGAGAGATCGGCTTCCATTGTCTATCTAACCACTTAGCCACAGAGAGTTCCCGGCTTCCATTGTCTATCTAACCACTTAGCCACAGAGAATCGCCATTGTCTATCTAACCACTTAGCCACAGAGAGATCCTCGCTTCCATTGTCTATCTAACCACTTAGCCACAGAGATCCGCTTCCATTGTCTATCTAACCACTTAGCGAGAGATCCGCCATTGTCTCACCACTTAGCCACAGAGAGATCCCGCTAGTCTTCAACCTTAGCCACAGAGAGATCCCGCTTCCATTGTCTATCTACCACTTAGCCACAGAGAGATCCGCTTCCATTGCACAACCACTTAGCCACAGAGATCCGGCTTCCATTGTCTCTCTACCACTTAGCCACAGAGAGATCCCGCTTCCATTGCCCATCCCCTCCACTTAGCCACAGAGAGATCCGGCTTCCATTGCCTATCTACCACTTAGCCACAGAGAGATCCCGGCTTCCATTGCTTCAACTTAGCCACAGAAGATCCTTTGCTTCTCCACTTAGCCACAGAGATCCCGCTTCCATTGCTATCTAACCATAGCCA
This sequence comes from Arion vulgaris, assembly GCA_020796225.1. Classification (NCBI taxonomy): domain Eukaryota; kingdom Metazoa; phylum Mollusca; class Gastropoda; order Stylommatophora; family Arionidae; genus Arion; species Arion vulgaris. The sequence goes on from CM036767.1 coordinate 44,520,444, forward strand.
CAGAGATCCGGCTTCACACTTAGCCACAGAGAGATCCCGCTTCCATTGTCACATCCCAACCACTTAGCCACAGAGAGATCCCATTGTCTTCCACTTAGCCACAGAGAGATCCTTCCATTGTCTATCTAACCACTTAGCCACAGAGAGATCCCTTCCATTGTCTATCCACTTAGCCACAGAGATCCGGCTTCCACTTAACCACAGCAAGAGATCCGGCTTCCATTGTCTATCTAACCCTTAGCCACAGAGATCCGCCTTTCTTCTAACCACTTAGCCACAAAAGATCCCTTCAGTCTTCTACATTAGCCACAGAGATCCCCTTCATTGTCTATCTAACCTTGCACAGAGAGATCCGCTTCATTGTCTATCCCACTTAGCCACAGAGATCTGGCATGTCCACTTTACCTAGAGAGATCTTCATGTCTTCAACCACTTAGCCACGAGAGATCGCTTCCATTGTCATCTACCACTAGAGAGATCCTTCGCTTCAACTTAGCCACAGAGAGTCCCGCTTCCATTGTCTATCACCACTTAGCAGAGATCCGCTTCCATTGTCTATCTCAGCCACGAGAGATCGCTTCATTGTCTATCTACCACTTAGCCACAGAGAGATCCGGCTTCCAGTTGTATCTACCACTTAGCCACAAGAGATCGCTTCCTGTCTATCTAACCACTTAGCCACAGAGATCCGCTTCCATGTCTATCTAACCACTAGCAGAGATCCCGCTTCCATTTCATCTAACCTTAGCCACAGAGAGATCCCGGCTTCATTGCTATCTAACCACTAGCCACAGAGAGATCCTTCCATTGTCTATCTACCATTAGACAGAGATCCCGCTTCCATTGTCTATTAACCACTTAGAGAGATCCTTTTGTCTATCTCCACTTAGCCACAGAAGATCCCCATGCTTCTACCACTAGCCACAGAGAGATCCCCGCTTCCATTGCTCAACAGAGAGATCCCTTTTTCTTCACCATGCACAGAGGATCCCTTCCATTTCTACAACCACTTAGCCACAGAGATCCGCTTCCATTGGTCTCTACCACTTAGCCACAGAGAGATCCGGCTTCCATGTCTCTAACCACTTAGCCACGAGAGATCCTCCTTCCATTGCCGATCTACCACTTAGCCACAGAGAGATCGCTTCCACTCCATGTATCTACCACTTAGCCACAGAGAGATCCGGCTTCCTTGTCATCTACCATAGCCACAGAGATCCCTTCCATTGTCATCTACCACTTAGCCACAGAAGATCCCGGCTTCCATTGCTCAAACTACTAGCCACAGAGAGTCCGGCTTCCATTGCACAACCCTTAGCCACAGAGATCCGCTTCCAGATCTACCACTAGCCACAGAGAGATCCTTCCATTGCTATCTCCATTAGCCACAGAGATCCTTCCATTGCACTAACCCTTAGCCACAGAGATCCGGCTTCATTGGTCCTATCTAACCTAGCCACAGAGATCCCGCCCCTTTCATTGCATCTCCACTTAGCCACAGAGATCCCGCTTCCATTGTCTATCTTTTGACACAAGATTCCGCTTTTGTCAAACCCTTGCCAGAGGATCGCTTCATTGTCTCCCATGCACAGAGTCGGCTTCATTGTCTATCTAACCTTCCAGAAGTCCGCTTCATTGTCTATCTAACCACTTGTAAAGATCGGCTTGCATTTGTCTATCTTCCCATTTACAGCAGATGTGATTGCTTCTTCTATCTCCACTTAGACAGAGATCCGGTTCCATTGTCTTCTAACCATAGCCCAAGAGATCATTCTCATTGTCTTCTACACTTAGCCACAGAGATCCGTTCATTGTCTGTTATTTAGCCACAAGTGCAAGTTCCAGTTGTCTTCTTCACTTGTCGAGATCCCGCTTGCATGTCACTAACCATGGCCCGAGATGGCTTCATTGTCTATCTACCCAAGCCACAGAGATCAGCATTGTTCTTCTACCATAGCCACAGAAGTCCCGCTTCATTGTCTATCTAACCCTTTCTAGCCAAGAGTCCGCTTCCATGTCTATCTACCATTACACAGAAGTCCGTTCCATTGTCTATCTAACCATTTGACAAGAGATGCTTCATTGTCTATCTACCACTTAGCCACAGGATCCGTTCATTGCTATCAACCACTTAGACAAAGCATCCCTTCCATTGTCTATCTTACCTTTGACAAGATCCCGCTTCCATGTCTATCGAACCACTTAGCACAGAGATCCATCACATTTGTTATTCCCACCATTAAGCCCAGAGATCCCGGTTCCATTGCTATCTAACCACTTAGCACGAGATCCCAGCTTCCATTGTTATCTAACCATTAGCCACAGAGATCCTGCTTGCATTGTCACTAACACTTAGCCACAGGAGATCCCGCTATCTTCACTAGCAAGAGAATCCCCCTTCCATTGCTATCTAACCACTTAGCCACAGAGATGTTCCATTGTTACACACTTAGCCAAGAGATGTTCATTGTCTACAACCTTCAACACAGATCAATTATTTATTAAATTAGCCACAAGATCCTTCCATTTCTATCTAACCACTAGCTCAGGGTCGCTTCATTGTCTTCTACCTTGGCACAAGATCCATTCATTGTTATTAACACTAGACAGAGTCCCTTCCATTGTCTTCAATCCTTTGTCGCAGCAGTGTCCCCTTCATTGCGTCTAACCTAGACAAAGTCTAGAGCTCATTGTCTATCTAACCATTACCACAGAATCCGGCTTTCCAATCTAGTCTAACCACTTAGCACTAGAGATCCTGGCTTCCAATGTCTATCTACGCATTTAGCTCAGAGACTTAGATTCCCTTGCACGCTTTCATTGTCTATCTAACCACTTAGACAGAGGTCCGCTTCCATTGTCTATCTAACCTTAGCAAGAGACATCATGCTTCCATTGTACTATCTAACCACTTAGCCACAGAAGATCTGGCTTCCATTGTCTATCAACCGCTTAGCCACAGAGTCCAGCTTCATTGTCTATCTAACCACTTAGCCCGAGATCCATGCTTCATTGTCTATCAACCCTTAGTACAGAAGTCCAGCTTCATTGTTCTATCTAACCACTTAGCACAGAGATCATGCTGTTTCATTCTACCTAACCTTTAACTTGAGCCACGAGAGATCCCAGCTTCATTGTTCTATCTAACCTTAGCACAGGATGATCCTCGGCTTCCATTGTCTATCTAACTTAGCCACAGAAGTCCGCTTCATTGTCTATCAACCACTTACACAGAGATCCCTTCCATTGTCTATCTAACACTTAGCCACAGAGATCCCGCTTCCATTGTCTATAACCCTTAGCCACAGAGATCCCGGCCATTGTCTATCTAACCATAGCCACAGAGATCCCTGCATTGCTATCTAACCCTTAGCCACAGAGAATCCGGCTTCCATTGTCTATCAACCCTAGCAGAGAATCCCGCTTCCATTGTCTATCTAACCCTAACAGAGATCCGCTTCCATTGTACATCTAACCACTTAGCCACAGAGAGATCCTGGTTCATTGTCTTCTAACATTAGCCACAGAGAGATCCGCTCCATTGTCTATCTAACCATTAGCACAAGATCTGCTTCCATTGCTATCTAACCACTTGCTACAGAGACGTATCCACTTCCATTGTCTACTACCACTTAGCCACAGAGATCGGCTTCCATTGTCTATCTACCGACTAGACAGAGAGATCACTTCCATTGTCTATCTAACTCACTTAGCACAGAAGATCCGCTTCCATTGTCTATCTAACCATAGCCACAGAGATCCGCTTCCATTGTCTATCTAACCATTAGCCAGAGAAGATCCTAGGCTTCCATTGTCTATCTAACCACTTAGCCACAGAAGATCTTACATTGTCTATTAACCACTTAGCACAGAAGACTTCACGACTTCCATTGTCTATCTAACCACTTAGCCACAGAGATCCCGCTTCACTGCTATCCTAACCATTTGCCAGAGAGATCCCTTCCATTGTCTATCTACCACTTGCCACAGAGATCCCGGCTTCCATTGTCTATCTAACCACTTAGCCACAGAAGATCCCCTTCATTGTCTATCTAACCCTTAGCCACAGAGATCCCGCTTCCATTGTCTATCTAACCACTTAGCCACAGAGATCCCGCTTCATTGTCTATCTAACCACTTAGCCACAGAGAGTCCGGCTTCCATTGTCTATCTAACCACTTAGCCACAGAGATCCCGCTGCCATTGTCTATCTAACCACTTAGCCACAGAGAGATCCCGTCTTCCATTGTCTATCTAACCACTTAGCCACAGAGAGATCCCGGCTTCCATTGTCTATCTAACCACTTAGCCACAGAGATCCCGCTTCCATTGTCTATCTAACCACTTAGCCACAGAGAGATCTCCCCTTCCATTGTCTATCTAACCACTTAGCCACAGAGATCCCGCTTCCATTGTCTATCTAACCACTTAGCCACAGAGATCCCGCTCCATTGTCATCTAACCACTTAGCCACAGAGAGATCGGCTTCCATTGTCTATCTAACCATAGCCACAGAGATCCCGCTTCCATGCTATCTAACCACTTAGCCACAGAGATCCTTCCATTGTCTATCTAACCCTTAGCCACAGAGAGATCCGGCTTCCATTGTCTATCTAACCACTTAGCCACAGAAGATCCCCGCTTCCATTGTCTATCTAACCTTAGCCACAGAGAGATCCCCGCTTCCATTGTCTATCTAACCACTTAGCACAGAGAGATCGGCTTCCATTGTCTATCTAACCCTTACAGAAGATCCGCTCATTGCTATCTAACCCTTAGCCACGAGAGATCCGGCTTCCATTGTCTATCTAACCCATTAGCCACAGAGTAGTATCCACGGCTGTCCATTGTTATCTCAACGGCTTCATTAAGCCACAGAGGATCCGCTTCCATTGTCTGTCTAACCTGTACCACGAGAGATCCCCACTTCCATTGTCAATCTACCACTTAGCCACAGAAGATCCTGGCTTAGTCTATCTAACCCTTAGCCACAGAGATCCCGGCTTCCATTGTCTATCCTAACCACTTAGCCACAGAGATCCCGCTTCCATTGTCATATCTAACCACTTAGCCACAGAGAGATGGCTTCCATTGTCTATCTAACCACTTAGCCACAGAGAGATCCGGCTTCCATTGTCTATCTAACCACTTAGCCACAGAGATCCCGCTTCCATTGTCTATCTAACCACTTAGCCACAGAAGATCCGCTTCCATTGTCTATCTAACCATAGCCCAGAGAGATCCCGGCTTCCTGCACTTGTCTATCTAACCACTTAGCCACAAGAGATCCCGCTTCCATTGTCTATCTAACCACTTAGCCACAGAGATCCCGCTTCATTGTCTATCTAACCACTTAGCCACAGAGATCCAGCTGCATTGTCTATCTAACCACTTAGCCACAGAGATCCGCTTCCATTGTCTATCTAACCTTAGCCACAGAAGATCCGCTTCTTGTCTATCTAACCACTTAGCCACAGAGATCCGGCTTCCATTGTCTATCTAACCACTTAGCCACAGAGAGATCCCGCTTTCCTTTCTATCTAACCACTTAGCCACAGAGAGATCCCGCTTCCATTGTCTATCTAACCACTTAGCCACAGAATCCGGCTTCCATTGTCTATCTAACCACTTACAGAGATCCTTCATTGTCTATCTAACCACTTTGCCACAGAGATCCGGGTTCCATTGTCTATCTACCACTAGCCACAAGAGATCCCTTCATTGTCTATCAACACTTAGACAGAGATCCGGCTTCCATTGTCTATCTAACCACTTAGCCACAGAATCCTTCCATTGTCTATCTAACCACTTAGCCACAGAGATCCTCATTGTCTATCTAACCCTTAGCCACAGAGATCGGCTTCCATTGTCTATCTAACCACAAGATTATGCCACAGAGATCCGCTTCATTGTCTATCTAAACCATAGCCACAGAGATCCCGGTCATCTCCATTGTCTATCTAACCACTTACCACCAGAGATCCCTTCCATTGTCTATCTAACCTTAGCCACAGAGATCCCGCTTCCATTGTCTATCTAACCACTAACAGAGATCCTCCGCTTCCATTGTCTATCTAACCACTTAGCCACAGAGAGATCCCGGCTTCCATTGTCTATCTAACCACTTAGCCACAGAGAGATCCCGCTTCCATTGTCTATCTAACCACTTAGCCACAGAGATCCTGCCTTCCATTGTCCCCATCAACCTTAGCCACAGAAGATCCGGCTTCCATTGTCTATCTAACCACTTAGCCACAGAGAGATCCGGCTTCCATTGTCTATCTAACCATAGCCACAGAGATCCCTGCTCCATTGTCTATCTAACCACTTAGCCAGAGATCCGCTTCCATTGTCTATCTAACCATAGCCACAGAAGATCCGGCTTCCATTGTCTATCTAACCACTTAGCCACAGAGAGATCCCGCTTCCATTGTCTATCTAACCACTTAGCCACAGAGATCCCTGGCTTCCCTTGTCTATCTAACCATTAGCCACAGAGAATGGCTTCCTTGTCATCACCACTTAGCCACAAAAGATCCGCTTCCATTGTCTATCTAACCACTTAGCCACAGAGATCCGACTTCATTGTCTATCTAACCACTTAGCCACAGAGTCCTGGCTTCCTTGTCTATCTAACCACTTAGCCACAGAGAGATCCGGCCATTGTCTATCTAACCACTTAGCACAGAAAATCCAGCTTCCATTGTCTATCTAACACTTAGCCACAGAGATCAGCTTCCATTGTCTATCTAACCACTTAGCACAAGAGATCGCTTCCATTGTCTATCTAACCACTTGACAGAGTCCGGCTTCCATTGTCTATCTAACCACTTAGCCACAGAGTGATCCCGGCTTCCATTGTCTATCTACATTTAGCACAGGAGATCCTTATTTCTATCTAACCATAGCCACAGAGATCGGCTTCCATTGTCTATCTAACCATAGCCACAGAGATCAGCTTCCATTGTCTATCTAACCATTTGCAGAATCGCTTCATTGTCTTCTCCACTTGCACGAGATCCCGCTTCATTGTCTATCTAACCACAAGCCACAGAGTCCCGCTTCCCTTGTCTATCTAACCACTTAGCACAGAGTCCTCGTTCTTCCATTGTTATCTAACCATTAGCCACAGAGATCCCGCTTCCATTGTCTATCTAACCCTTGCCAAGAGATCCGCTTCATTGTCTATCTAACCACTTAGCCACAGAGGATCCCGGGTTCATTGTCTATCTAACCTTAGCCACAGAAGATCCGGCTTCCTTGTCTATTGACCTAGCCACAGAGATCGCTTCCATTGATCTATCTAACCCTTATTGCCACAGAGATCCGGGTTCCATTGTCTATCTAACCACTTAGCCACAGAGATCAGCTTCACTTAGTCACTAGATCCCTTATGCCCACAGATCCTTCATTGTTATCTAACCACTTAGCCACAGAATCCGCCATTGTCTATCAACCCTAGCACTAGAGATCCCAGCCATTGTCTACTAACCACTTTGCCACAGAAGATCTGCTTCCATTGTCTATCACCACTGAAAAGAGATCCCGCTTCCTTGCTATCTGAACCTTTAGCCACAGAGAGTCCCTATTATGGTGGCTTCCAACCAAGACCTGAGAATTCATGCAGATTGTCTTCAACCACTTAGCCACAGAGATCCGTCATTGTCTATCTAACCACTTAGCCACAGAGATCTGCTTCCATTGTCTATCTAACCTTAGCCACAGAGATCTGGCTTGCATTGTCTATCTAACCCTTAGGACAGAGATCCGCTTCCGTTGTCTTTAACCCTTAGCACAGAGAGATCCGCTTCCATTGCCTATCTAACCACTTAGCCACAGAGATCTGGCCATTGTCATCTAACCACTGAAGAATCTCCTTACATTTCTATCTAACCCTAGCCGCAGAGATCCCCTTCATTGTCTATCTAACCACTTAGCACAGAGATCCGCTTCCATTGTCTATCTAACCCTTAGCCACAGAGATCCCGGCTTCATTGTCTATCTAACCACTTAGCCACAGAGATCCGCTTCCATTATCTATCTAACCACTTAGCCACAGATGATCCCGGCTTCCATTGTCTATCTAACCACTTAGCCACAGAGAGATCCCGGTCTTGTCTATCTAACCACTAGCAGATCGGCTTCCATTGTCTATCTAACTAGACAGAGTCCCCTTCCATTGTCTATCTAACCTTAGAGAGATCCCGCTTCCATTGTCTATCTAACCATTAGCACAGAGATCCCGGCTTCCATTGTCTATCTACCACTAGCCACAGAGTCCATACTCTTGTCTATCACCACTTGGCCCGGAATCCTGTTCCATTGTCACTATAGCCACTTGCAGAGATCCCGCTTCCATTGCTATCAACATGCACGAGAGATCCTTCATTGTCTATCTAACCACTTAGCCACAGAGATGCTTCCCCTTGCCGAGATCCGGCTTCCATAGCCACAGAGATCCTGGCTTCCATGCCACAGAGATCCCACTTCCACTTATGACAGAGTCAACCAGCTCTAGCCACAGAGATCCGGGTTCCATTGTACACAGAGATCGTTCATAGCCACAGAGATCCCTTCCTGCACAAACCACCTAGAAGAGATCCCTTCATGCTACAAAGTCCTACTTATGCACAGAGAGATCGGCTTCACTCCGAGATCCAGCCACTTAGCCACAGAGATCGCTTCATAGCCACGAGAGATCCCTTAGCACTAAGTCCTTCATTGTCAGAGATCATCCCTGAATCCGCTTAGCCACAGAGATCCGCTTCACTTGTCGGATCGCTTCCAAGCCACAGAGATCCCGGCTTCGCATACACTACAGAGATCCTCGGCATGTCATCCACTTAGCCACAGAGATTCCTGGCCGCTTCCATGTGGTATCTAACCACTTAGCCACAGAGAGATCCCTTCCATTGGGTCTATTCCCTCACTTAGCCACAGAGATCCCGGCTTCACTTAGCCACAGAGATCCCGCTTCCATGCCACAGAGATCCGCTTCACTTAGCCACAGAGATCCTTACTTAGCCACAGAGAGATCTGGCTTCATTAGCTTCACTCACTTAGCCACAGAGATCCCGCTTCACTTCCAGTCCTTGGCTTCCCCCAGCCACAGAGATCCGCTTCCTTGCCCAGAGATCTGCCATAGCCACATGAAGATTAGCCACAGAGACCGCTTCCATGTGCAATCCCACTTAGCACAGAGATCCCGCGCTTATACAGAGATCCACTTACGAACCCACTTAGCCACGAGAAGATCCGGCTTCCACTTGCTACAGAGAGATCACTCCATAGCCACAGAGATCCGGCCATATGAAGATCTTCCACTTAGCCACAGAGATCCAGCTTCATAGATTGTCACATACTCAGGGCTGTGCGGTATATTTTCTCAGTATGATGCAAGTCTTCAAATGCCGCCCCTTAAATGTATTTTCTTTAAAATAACCTTTAATTGTGATTTTGATTTTGCTACGTATACCGTCCCTCTTACGGTGCCGCCTGATGCGGCCACCTCTCTGAATCATAACACTGCACGGCCCTGATCATACTTCTGTAAACCCACATCTCTGCGACTTCCAGCGATCTTATTAATTGTGTCTTCATTACCCATGTTCAGTTAACATACTGGACTTAATTGTCATTTAACCTAATATATAATGTTTGATTAGAAAACTGTCCTGATAACCACTTAACCAGGATTAAAATTCTGCAAAGTTCATTCTCTAACATTCTCAAATGTCAGTAGAGATTTGAGATCATAAATTGTCTTTCTTAAGCGTAGAGATAAGTTAATGAAATTATATGCCACAGTTTGACATTTACAGGTATTCTACTGACAACGTGCTGCTACTGGATTGGCTAGTTATATCTTGCAATTTGATCTAGGTATGTGTTTACGCATTGTCAATTTAGATTTTTGTCTCAGACTGGACAGTTTAAAAATTCATTTTGTAAACATTTATCATTTCTTTTCTAAACGAATATTTTCTATTCTTCTTCTTCTGGTCTTTAATTTTATCGAAATAGGGGGAAAACTGCAGTAAAACTATGAAGCAATGGAAGACTGTAGTAAAACTATGTAGCAATGGGAAGACTGTAGTAAAACTATGTAGCAATGGAAGACTGTAGTAAAACTATGTAGCAATGGAAGACTGTAGTAAAACTATGTAGCAATGGAAGACTGTAGTAAAACTATGTAGCAATGGAAGACTGTAGTAAAACTATGTAGCAATGGAAGACTGTAGTAAAACTATGTAGCAATGGAAGACTGTAGTAAAACTATGTAGCAATGGAAGACTGTAGTAAAACTATGTAGCAATGGAAGACTGTAGTAAAACTATGTAGCAATGGAAGACTGCAGTAAAACTATGTAGCAATGGAAGACTGAAGTAAAACTATGTAGCAATGGAAGACTGTAGTAAAACTATGAAGCAATGGAAGACTGTAGTAAAACTATGTAGCAATGGAAGACTGTAGTAAAACTATGTAGCAATGGAAGACTGTAGTAAAACTATGTAGCAATGGAAGACTGTAGTAAAACTATGTAGCAATGGAAGACTGTAGTAAAACTATGTAGCAATGGAAGACTGTAGTAAAACTATGTAGCAATGGAAGACTGTAGTAAAACTATGTAGCAATGGAAGACTGTAGTAAAACTATGAAGCAATGGAAGACTGTAGTAAAACTATGTAGCAATGGAAGACTGTAGTAAAACTATGTAGCAATGGAAGACTGTAGTAAAACTATGTAGCAATGGAAGACTGTAGTAAAACTATGTAGCAATGGAAGACTGTAGTAAAACTATGTAGCAATGGAAGACTGTAGTAAAACTATGTAGCAATGGAAAATTGTAGTAAAACTATGTAGCAGTGGAAGACTGTAGTAAAACTATGTAGCAAGGGAAGACTGTAGTAAAACTATGTAGCAATGGAAGACTGCAGTAAAACTATGTAGCAATGGAAGACTGCAGTAAAACTATGTAGCAATGGAAGACTGTAGTAAAACTATGTAGCAATGGAAAATTGTAGTAAAACTATGTAGCAGTGGAAGACTGTAGTAAAACTATGTAGCAAGGGAAGACTGTAGTAAAACTATGTAGCAATGACGAAACACGTAAAAAGTACTGTAGTTTTACAAAATACACAAACAATAACAATACACAGCAACGTTTCGATCAAAAGGCCTTTATCAAATAAAGGATACAAGAGAGGTGAAGACTTTAGTTTTAACTTGTCTCGTTTCAGACAAATACATGTTATTTATTTTTATAATCTAATTTGCTGGGTTTTTTGCCAATTCCTCTATTCGTTCTTGTTTTACGTGATCTTATTTTTCTTTTTTCCATCTCTTATTTCCTCTCTTCGTTCTTTTTCCTATCTTCTGTACGTGTTTTTACCACTCCTCTATCCCTTCTTGTTTTTCCTATCTTCTGTACGTGTTTTTGCTACTCCTCTATTCCTTCTTGTTTTTCCTATCTTCTGTACGTGTTTTTGTCACTCCTCTATTCTTCTATTTCTATCTTCTGACTGTTTTTCCTCTCTATTCCTTCTTATTTTATTTTTGTACTGTTTACCACTCCTCTATCCCTTCTTGTTTTTCCTATCTTCTGTACGTGTTTTTACCACTCCTCTATCCCTTCTTGTTTTTCCTATCTTCTGTACGTGTTTTTGCTACTCCTCTATTCCTTCTTGTTTTTCCTATCTTCTGTACGTGTTTTTGTCACTTCCTCTATTCCTTCTTGTTTTTCCTATCTTCTGTACGTGTTTTGCTTTTGTCTCGGAGAAACCAACTCTCAATATTGTTATCTGAATGCCAAGAGCATTAACTCTAGCGATTATGTCAAAACTATACATAACACACCAAATACTGACTGACATCGAAAACTATAAGGAAGGGTAACTAGAGATGGGTTTTGTTATTAAAATTCAACAGTTATGTCGGAAATAAGCAGAGAACTGTAAACATTGTGGAGTGTAATCGGAACCTGGAGACATGGTATGATTTCTAATTGTTTGATCAGGTCATGAGATATTGAATTTAGAGTAATCAAAGATCAAGGTCGTTGCTGGGAGCGAATTCGAATTAGTTCAAATATAATAATAATTGTAGATTAATGGGTTTCTGTGGCCGGCGTGATGCTGACCATATCACCCATCGTGTGTCGACAGTCAATGAAAAATACAGGCCTAACACTGTATTGGCCTATATACCACGAGGTATGAAAGGGTTCCTTTATGGGTTTCTGTAGCGTAGAGGTTAGATGCTTGACACTCGCTTCAGATATACTAAGTTCGATCTCTCGTGGAGACACCTGTATATTTTTCCATAGATCCTTGATCTCAGTGTAGGTGAGATCAATTTCCTAGTCCTATCAGAGACGGACGATAATATGTTGATCTCGTGTTCAAGTTGAGCACTAAAGGAAAACTTGGCTGTTCAAATCAAGAAGAAAGGCTGGAAACAACACACGTCTGAGGCTGTCATTATCATTGCTTGCGATGGGCGGCTTGAATGATATCACAACTCTCCACTATATAGACACAACAATCCACCACAAAGAACATAAACAATCCACCACACATAGACATGAACAATCCCCCACATAGACATGAACAATCTTCCATACATAGAACTCAACTAATCCCCACACATAGACACTCAACAATCCACCACACATAGAATAACTAATCCCCACACATAGAAATGAACAATCTCCACCACACATAGAAATGAACTAATCTCCACACATAGAAACTGAACAATCCCACACATAGAAATGAACTAACCAACATGAAATGAACTAATCTCCACACATAGAAATGAACTAATCTCCACACATAGAAATGAACTAATTCCACATAGAAATGAACTAATCCCCACACATAGAAATGAACTAATCTCCACACATAGAAATGAACTAATTCTCCACACATAGAAATGAACTAATTCTCCACTAATACAATCCCACATAGAAATGAACTAATTCTCACACATAGAAATGAACTAATTCTCCACACATAGAAATGAACAACACATAGAAAACAATTTCCACAGAAATGAACAATCCCACATGAAATGAACTAATCTACAAAATGACAATCCACCGAAATGAACAACCACCATGAAATGAATAATCCCACATAGAAATGAACTAATCACAAGAAATAATAATTTACAAGAATGAACTAATTTCACATGAAATAAAATCTCACATGAAATAAATCTCATGAAATGAACATCTCCACACATGAAAAACTAATTCTCCAATGACAATTCACAAGAATAACTAACTCCTACAAAATGAATAACTTCACATCTAATACCTATCATCTACTTCTATGAAAGAGAATACACTATCGTGATGCTTGTAATTGAATAATTCATTGTGTGTCTGTTATCAGTCACTGTTGAACGGTCGTGAAAACGCAATGAGATATTGGCCGGTTAGTATCGATCATCTACTCAGCAGAAGCGGCGACGAGTGAGGGCGACTTGAAATCGACAAATATACTTGGTTTGTTATGTTTGTTTTGATTTATGTTTATTGTTGTCTGTTGGGAGTAAGCTAGAAGAAAGGGGAGCGTTAGAGAAGGAGGGAAAGTTAGAGAAAGTTAGTGAGAGTACGTGAGAAAGAGTGAGGTAGGTAGAAAGAGAGAGGACGGAGTGAAAGAGTGTAAGAGGGAGTAAGAGAGTTAAAGATAAAGTGAGATAAGAGTAGAGAGTCCGATAATTATAGAAAGAGAGAGAGGGGGAGGGAGAGAGAGAGGGAGAGAGAGAGAGAGAGAGAGAGAGAGGGAGGGGAGAGGGAGAGAAAGGGAGAGAGGGAGAGAGAGAGAGAGAGAGAGAGAGAGAGAGAGGGAGAGGGAGTTGAGAATGAGAGATAAGTATAGAGTGCGATAATTAGGGAATGATAGAGAAGAGAGAGACAGTTGAGAATGAGAGATGTGTTAGAGAGTGCGATAATGAGAGAATGAGAGGGGGAGAGAGGAGAGAGGTTGAGAGAGAATATTTTGAGAGCTGAGAGAGAATGATAGAGAGAAAGAAACAGAGTGAGAGAGGGAGCGAAAGATAATGAAAAACCTAGAAACAAAGAGAAGAACAAATATAAAACTGTGGAGGAATAGCTGAGAGTGAGAGAAACAAATAGTGCAACAGGTGAAATGTGAGAGAGGTTGAGCGAGACAGAGAGAAGAAAGTGAATGTGTGTGTGTGCATATATATAAAATAAATAATCTCTCTCGTACAGTTATACGTTACATAGAACCTGCAAGTAATTTCTCCATACCGCTCTATCCTGGGCAACTCGCTCAATCTCGTCCTTGTAATTTAGACCGATGTTTCTTGCCTCTCTCAGGAAAGTTCGCTTCAGGGCCTTCCAAGGCCGTCTTCTCTTTCTTGAACCTTTGCCTCGCCTTCAATGCCAGCTTTGGTATCCTTTGATCAATTCTCCATCTTCTCCTTCTTATAACAGTTGTTACTAGCACATATATATATATATAGTAAAGTTTTAAAGAAGTAAAGGATACTGTTTTCATATGATAATTGATATTAGTGACTACAGTAGTAGGTTAGTATGTCTCATTGAGACCATCAGCACACAATGAAAACCGCAGTAGCGTAGTTGTTAGTGCACTTGTTTCTTAGCCGTGGGGTTAACTCCACAGGAGGCATGGAACATTCGTTGGATAGTAACGACACTCAGGTCGACCAAGCTTGAATCAGGTACCAGGACAAGGACTGGATAGTAAAGGCAACTGCCGTGATATTGATCAATTCCCATCATGTCCGACAGTTATGAATTATGAATAACAGTTTAACATGAATAAACTAGAATTGAAATACAGTTTAAACTGTAAAATATAGTAATGAAATAACAGTTTAAAATTAAATAACTGAAAAATTAATCAGTTTAAAATATGTAAAATAACAGAAATATAAATAACGTAAATAGAAAATAACTAGAATATATGAAATAACAGTTTAAAATATGTAAAATAACTAGAATAATATGAATAAAGTTAAAACATGTAAATAAACAGAAATTATGAAATAAATTAAAATATGTAAAATAACTAGAAATATGAAATAACAGTAAATATGTAAAATAACTAGAATATTATAAATAACAGTTTAACATGTAAAATAACTAGAATAATTATGAAATAACAGTTTAAAACATGTAAAATAACTAGAAAAATTAACAACTATTATGGTTTAGAAAACCAGCCAATCAAAGTAGCAATTGAGAAACTGCTGAACACTAATCTTGAACCACAACTGCTATATCTTTGTCAGATGCAAAAACAAGAGCTCTATTCACTGCATTCTAGAAAATTGTAATGTCTCCTTCTTCTTCTTCTCTTTCACCATTTACTTCTTTATAGAAGTGTTGGGGAGGGCGTGTAGGATCTGGTGTTTACTTGTTCCAAGACACTTTGTAAGCGATATTCATTTTCGTAAGGCTGTTCTTGATGCCGTCGCTTCATCTTTTGCGTGGTCTTCCTCTTGCTTTGTACTCGTTTTCTTTTTTGTGTTTGCTCTCTGTGTAGGCGATACCATGGCATTCTGGTCAGGTGTCCAAACCATTTAATTTTTTGTTCTTTTATGAATTACATGACTGGTTTCACATCCAATCTTCTTCTGATTTCTTCATTTCTAATTTTGTCTCTTATTATTGTCACACCTGCAGCTCTTCTAAGACACCACATCTCTGTCGTTATGATTTTCCGCTCATTAGCTTCTGTTATTGGCATGTTGACACTATCATAGTGTTGGCCAGACTTATTCAACCTGCAGCTTTCTGGAATCATTTATGTTGATTTCGCTCTGCTTCGTTATGGCATGTTTGCATGGAACATATGTTGGACTTTTGTCACACCTGCAGCTCTTCTAAGACACCTCATCTCTGTCGTTATGATTTCCGCTATTAGCGCTGTTATTGGCCATGTTTGACACTGGTAACATAGTGTTGTCCATCATATCGTTGTAATGTCTACGGACCATAAGTCTGAACTATGTAACCAACATGTGGATGGCATGCAATAAATATCACCTTATTGTGAAATTCTAAGAGATAAAACAACAGACTGACTTGGCAAGTAAAATATTTGCAGAAGTTGAACTAGATGTAAAGTATGAAGCTAGGTGATCGTCTTTCATGCCCAAGGTACAGGTCCGCTTCCTCGTGGCGCCATCAGGATATTTTTCCAGAGATCCCTAAACTGGTTGTAGGTGATATCAGTTCTAGTCCTATCGGAGACGGACGATAAAATGTAGGTTCCGTGTTCAATTTGAGCATGTAAAAGAACCCATGTCAGTTCAAAATCGAAAATAGAAAGCAGAAAAGCCGCTGCCCGGGAAAAATTCACTAGAAAAAATTAAAAATAAAATTTCTACAAAAATATCTTCACCATCTTCAAAATTACATCAGGGCACTCGCCGGTGCTACGGGTTCTTCACTGCAGCTGTGAAAGAGATCCAAGCACACGTGGTTGCTCACTGAAGTTCAGTGATGATGGTCCTATCAATCAATCAATCAATCAATCAATCAATGATTACATGAATCAGAAAGCCACCGTTCCTAACACAGAGCGATTACCATAATATGAACAGATTAGGACAAATATGCAAACAAATATTGATTAATCAACATCGTACTGGCGTGTTGGGCCGATAAAGGCTGCTGGATTTGTTCAGGCATAGATCGGAGCACCTCATGTCCGGAGTCCTATGATGATAGTTTTCCTATAACTGATAGGACAAGTCGTTATTATACGCATCAGAACAGGACGCAATCAACTCCGCATGTATACAAAGTTCAAGATTGGCAATTCAATCATTCGTACATGTGGATAAGTACCCCAGACTTCAGAGCACATATTTCAAGACTGCCCTAAACATTTTCTAATGAAACAATCTCGCTAGCAGAGTGAATAAAAAACTTGTGGAAAAGCTACAGACCTCTGTGAACTAACAACAAAAAACATGTAGAAAAATGGCACATACCTCTGTGAACTAAGCATAAAAGACAGTAAAGTTTATACAAGAGACAACATTGAATATAAAGATAATATTTCAAGCGAACAAAATGAAGAAAATATGGACTGATTGATAATTCAAATTTAATGGAAATTGTGCGAAACTAATCAATAATTTCACTGATTATAAAATATCTGATTTATAAATTCAAACTGATTGATATAAAATTATTATGATTGAAGATACATTGAAACTAATATTAGAAAGAGCATTTGTTTATGTTTCTATAGAACATAATGTTTGGAAAATATCATTTCTCATGGGAATTGCATCGTTGATTCTTAGGAGCGATTTGGGAATACAGAACATTGGATTCAGCACGACGTTGGACGTGATTGCTAGACAAAAACTGTGTTTAGATGGGCAAATTTTGATGTTGTAATGCACGCTTCTAAGTTGAGACAGATGCTGCATATATTTCTGATTCATAATTCGATTGATTGATGTGCAATTGCTTTCTATTTGTCTTGATTTATTGATTGAATTTGCAAAGTGGGGTTTCGTGTGAAGGTTGGTTTATTAGATTGTGTAATCATTTCAAAGCGAATGCGATTCTCTGAGACAGGTAGCAGAAAGCTTAATTAAATATATATCTCAGACGCAGAATTGAACTGTTGTCTTTCACAGATGTCCATTTAATTTTATCAGCCGTGTGTAGTTAAATCAGCCATGTGCAGTTATATCAGCCGTGTGCAGTTATATCAGCCATGTGCAGTTAAATCAGCCGTGTGCAGTTATATCAGCCGCGTGTAGTTATATCAGCCGTGTGCAGGTAGAATAACGGAGGAAAAGCAGATCGGATATTTCCTTGGAAACTAGAATTAGGTTGGGACTGGAGGGTTTGAGTACTAGGTTGTTTTCTTGTTCACCTTCTATTAAATTCAGAGGGTAGTATTTTAGCCTCTGAATGATTTTGCGTGAAGGTTTGCTTTCCTTATAACAAGTGTCCCTGACCATTCAGCTCTACTCTGACTTTAGAAATATTTCTAATTTAAAACCCCAAGTAAGGGATCAGAGTTCTCTGTCATCCAACAATACACCAAGAATGTTTGCTCTAAACAGGCTTCGACCAGGAATTTCACAGAACGGTATCACTAGCGCAGAGTGTTGTCAACTTCACTATCGGCGATACCGAGTACTCTAGTGACTCTCAGAGCTATGCCGGCACGAGGCTTGTGCTCCTGACGGAGTCATCCAATACGGGCCGGTTCGGATAAGGGAAAATAGAGTAAACTAGTGTCGCAGTGCTGCAGGTTAAGGCCAGGTTTCACAACACTGTCTTAGAGTGGGAGGAGCAGGAGGGTAACTAGTGTCGCAGTCATGCAAGTTAAGACCAGGTTTCACAACACTGTCTTAGAGTGGGAGGAGCAGGAGGGTAACTAGTGTCGCAGTCATGCAAGTTAAGACCAGGTTTCACAACACTGTCTTAGAGGAAGGGAGCAGGAGGGTAACTAGTGTCACAGTCATGCAAGTTAAGACCAGGTTTCACAACACTGTCTTAGAGTGGAAGGAGCAGGAGGGTAACTAGTGTCGCAGTCATGCAAGTTAAGACCAGGTTTCACAACACTGTTTTAGAGTGGAAGGAGCAGGAGGGTAAACTAGTATCGAGTGCTGCAGGTTAAGGCCAGGTCTCACAACACTGTCTTAGGGTGGGAGGAGCAGGAGAGTAACTAGTGTCGCAGTCATGCAAGTTAAGACCAGGTTTCACAACACTGTCTTAGAGTGGAAGGAGCAGGAGGGTAAACTAGTACCGCAGTCCTGCAAGTAAAGGCCAGGTCTGACAACACTGTCTTAGAGTGGGAGGAGGAGGGTTAGCTGGTACGGAAACAACTAGATTCGGTATTTATTTGAACCAGTGGCGGCTCGTGCTAATTTTTGGTGGTGGGGCCAGACAAATGTTTGTTGAAAATCATGGTATTGGATTAGGTTATATTTTTATTTATACAAAAATAAATACACGTTACACATTATTTTTGGTGGGGCCCGGCCCACTAGCCCTTAATAACGAGCCGCAATTGATTTAAACCAATCCACATCAATTGATATATTGCAAGAGTTTGAATTGAAGATTGGAGTGGCCAGAAAAGAACAGTACAACAGGTCAATGAGTAGATTCATCAATCAAAATTGAACTGGTACGGTTAGTCTCTGGACACTGTTGGAGATATTGCGAAGGAGATCGGATCACCTATGGGCATGTCCGAATTGCAATGAAGATATTCCAAACTGAAACTGAATTACTCAAATAATTAATAAATATATTTTAAGATAAACTTTACAATTAGACCACACAGGTTATCTTTAAATGAGGAATATCATTGACTAAACTATGAGACATCAAATATTTGAGATCATGTCTAGTTTCTTTCACTAAACTATGAGACATCAAATATTTGAGATCATGTCTAGTTTCTTTCACTAAACTATGAGACATCAAATATTTGAGATCATGTCTAGTTTCTTTCACTAAACTATGAGACATCAAATATTTGAGATCATGTCTAGTTTCTTTCACTAAACTATGAGACATCAAATATTTGAGATCATGTCTAGTTTCTTTCACTAAACTATAAGACATCAAATATTTGAGATCATGTCTAGTTTCTTTCACTAAACTATGAGACATCAAATATTTGAGATCATGTCTAGTTTCTTTCACTAAACTATGAGACATCAAATATTTGAGATCATGTCTAGTTTCTTTCACTAAACTATGAGACATCAAATATTTGAGATCATGTCTAGTTTCTTTCACTAAACTATGAGACATCAAATATTTGAGATCATGTCTGGTTTCTTTCACTAAACTATGAGACATCAAATATTTGAGATCATGTCTAGTTTCTTTCACTAAACTATGAGACATCAAATATTTGAGATCATGTCTAGTTTCTTTCACTAAACTATGAGACATCAAATATTTGAGATCATGTCTAGTTTCTTTCACTAAACTATGAGACATCAAATATTTGAGATCATGTCTAGTTTCTTTCACTAAACTATGAGACATCAAATATTTGAGATCATGTCTAGTTTCTTTCACTAAACTATGAGACATCAAATATTTGAGATCATGTCTAGTTTCTTTCACTAAACTATGAGACATCAAATATTTGAGATCATGTCTAGTTTCTTTCACTAAACTATGAGACATCAAATATTTGAGATCATGTCTAGTTTCTTTCACTAAACTATGAGACATCAAATATTTGAGATCATGTCTAGTTTCTTTCACTAAACTATAAGACATCAAATATTTGAGATCATGTCTAGTTTCTTTCACTAAACTATGAGACATCAAATATTTGAGATCATGTCTAGTTTCTTTCACTAAACTATGAGACATCAAATATTTGAGATCATGTCTAGTTTCTTTCACTAAACTATAAGACATCAAATATTTGAGATCATGTCTAGTTTCTTTCACTAAACTATGAGACATCAAATATTTGAGATCATGTCTAGTTTCTTTCACTAAACTATGAGACAACAAATATTTGAGATCATGTCTAGTTTCTTTCACTAAACTATGAGACATCAAATATTTGAGATCATGTCTAGTTTCTTTCACTAAACTATGAGACATCAAATATTTGAGATCATGTCTAGTTTCTTTCACTAAACTATGAGACAACAAATATTTGAGATCATGTCTAGTTTCTTTCACTAAACTATGAGACATCAAATATTTGAGATCATGTCTAGTTTCTTTCACTAAACTATGAGACATCAAATATTTGAGATCATGTCTAGTTTCTTTCACTAAACTATGAGACATCAAATATTTGAGATCATGTCTAGTTTCTTTCACTAAACTATGAGACATCAAATATTTGAGATCATGTCTAGTTTCTTTCACTAAACTATGAGACATCAAATATTTGAGATCATGTCTAGTTTCTTCACTAAACTATGAGACATCAAATATTTGAGATCATGTCTAGTTTCTTCAGTGTTTCTAATTCTTCTTCTTCTTCTTCTTCAAACTCTTCGTATCGACAACTGGTTAACCACTGTTTGTGATATTTATGTGATCTGAGCTTAAAAGCGATTGTTCGTTGCTCCAGCTATGCACCTACAAGTAGATAGTTTGTTCCTTTCGTGTCAAAGGCGGCACATAGGGCAGAGGTTTTAGATCTCCATGTAATGCGGTTCGTTGCTAGCAGTTGGAGATCTTGTATGGTTTTACATCCCAATAGTTTACTTTCTTGTTGGATGGTTCTTCGAAGAGTGGTCTTTGGTCTTCCACGTTTTCTTTTCCCAACTGGTGACCACATAAGGACTTGTTGATTTAGTCTCTTTTCGTCAGATCTAAGAACATGACCTAAATATTTCCACCTTCGTTTCCTTATAATATTTGATATGGGTTGTTGGTGTGTTCTATCTCTCACTGTGTTGTTAGAAACGAAATCACTCCATTTGACTTTTAATAACTTTCGGAGACATTTATTCTCAAAGCTGTCCAGTTTCTTATCAATTTTCTTTGTGAGTAGATAGCATATCCGATTTCTGTGACGCTTTTTATTTACTAGAGTAGCTTCCTTAGGCCCCTACCTCACTCGCCTCTTACGACATGCCTTGTAGATCTCAGTGTTACTATTATTTGCTCCCCTTGCAAGCCCAGACAGCACACGAGCGGTTTACAGTGTTTACTGATAACTTTAGGAGTCCGGACATATTCATACCTGCTGTCAACCCCAGCAGACGGCGAAGACTGTGTATGCTGACTGTTCCCGTAGCACTCTAGTTACTCATGCATCTAAACTGTAATGTCTCACTTCACTCCTTGATTCTCTTTATTTCTCCTCATTGCAGATTAATAGATCGTGCGTCATAATTTTCTTGATTACAACAAAACATATCTTGTTTTTATTTCTGGTTTGTTGGCCCGCCTGTCCAGCGTGTTCGTAGCGCGTTAGATGCCGGGTGACAAACCCCCTGTGAGTACAGCTCAATTCCGTGTGCTGGCAGAAAAACCACAGGTTCTCCAAATTTACGGTGTTCGTGGCACCGAACGGAAGGGTTACTTCTTTGCGTTCGTTCTTTACGACCAATTGTAATCACTCTTTGTGATATGTTTGATCTTTGCCAAGAACGTGTATACGTTGCACATTGGTTTGGTAGGCCCCTAAACGCATAGACTTCTACACGTTTAGGAAGGGTTACGATATACATCGCACTAAGCATCATAGATGAAAGCTCAAATGCTTCTAGATAGGGAAAAAAAAATAATTTTGGTTTGTTTTATAAATCAACCTTAATTCGTATTTTAATATTTCTTATTTGTCTGCTTTGTTTTCCTTCTGTCTTCGTTATTATCAGTACATTTTATCAGTGCACATTCAACACAATAAAACTAGCAGTGTTTATCTAGAAATTCAAATACGAAAAAATGCAGAAATATAAGAGCAAAGAAAACATGAAAAACATGGATTGGATGCCGTAGACAGAAAAAGTAAATAACACATTTTAAAATATAGTTATTGACCTGCAATATTTATTGTCTTTTATTTAATTTAATTTAAGAAGATGAAAAAATGTCAGACGTAAAAATTTTTAATAAGGTCTGGTTTCTTCTGTTTGTCTACAACTTTCTTTCATGCATCCTTAATCTTCTATTCTTGTCATTCTCTTTCAGTGTTAAATAAAGATATACATGAGAAAAACGATGAAATAAACATTAACATCGACATTAGAAGAATTATCTCTTGTTTATATTATAACAGTTATTCCTCAACTTCTTCACATTTTCTTCTTCACATTTTCTTCTTCACATTTTCTTCCTACTGAAATTAAAATAACATTTGAAAATCGTGACATATTCTTTGCAGGGCTCCGCCATCAATCATCATATGAAACGAGTCGTTGTTTCTCAATGGACCACTTATACGTTCAGTAGTTTGCCATTGCTTTCAGATGAAACTACCGCCCGAGTGGTTACCGGGGCCCAAATTTGGGGTGTAAAGAATAGAACCAATGTTACCTGCCACGCATGTCGTAGGAAGCGACTAAGGAGGTTTGGCTGAAATCGGATGCATGTGTGTCCGCTAGGGAATGCTAACCTGAAACAAATGCTTGCAGAAAACAGATGCACCAGGCCGTAAGGCGCATAACATGGTGCAACGACCCTCACAATGTGGAATTGGATAACGGATTCGACGGTCGCCAATCTGCCTCGGAGATTTAGCCACACAGTAAGAATGTCAGACCTACCATCATGAGGGTGGTCAAAACTTACTACGGGAAGAGGTCGGCACAAACGGGAAGCAGAAATCATAGGAATTATATCCTACAGAACTTCACCAAGTATGCAGACTCAAGAAGAAATAGGTGGCCCACTTACACCAGCGTCCAAGACAAACTGTATGGCGTGGCTGATAATCTGAGGCAGACGGTTGCCTTTATTAGAGAATCTGAAATCCCAATCTAGTGAGAACGCAGAAGACGAAGAAGATGAGACTACAAAATTGAAAGAATCCTAATTAAATTAACGGAAGCAATGAATATGATAAGGAAGTAGACAGTCTATAAGAATTAGGAGATTCCGGAAAAAATAAACTACCAAACACAGCATTAGAACCAATCCTTATTTCTGACGGCATCCATTGCCTAGACCTACAATACGAGCACTTTTAGGAACACAATCATTGCTTTGAGAACGGTGAGAATTATTTTTACCGTTCGTAAAATCCTAGGAAAAATATGCTCTTAAACTTTTAAAAGCTGATGGTATGAAAGACCAGGAGGTTATGACAGACTGAGATGGTATGACATACTGAGATGGTATAACAAGTTGATATGGTATGACAGCTCGAAATTGTATAACAAGCTGAGATGGTATGACAGCTCGAAATGGTATGTCAGACTGAGAGAGTATGACAGAGTGACATGGTATGACAAACTGAGAAGGTATGACAGGATGAGATGGTATGACAGGATGAGATGGTATGACAGACTGAGAAGGTATGACAGACTGAGATGGTATGACAGACTGAGATGGTATGACAGACTGAGAAGGTATGACAGACTGAGATGGTATGACAGACTGAGATGGTATGACAGACTGTGATAGTATGACAGACTGAGATGGTATGACAGAGTGAGATGGTATGACAGACTGTGATGGTATGACAGATCGAGATGGTATGACAGACTAAGATGGTATGTCTGAGTGGCAAACATAGATATGTGGATAAGAACAGGACAGGAACTGATGCTGACTAACGTCAAGATGAGATAATGGCAGTGGGTCAGGCGTACCATACGGAAGACACAGTCAAGTGTCACTACATTAGTACTTGAGCCCGGAAAGGAAACAGTAAGAGAAACAGTAAAGGAAATAATAAATTGAAACAGTAAAGGAAATAATAAAGAGAAACAGTAAAGAGAAACAGTAAAGGAAAACAGTAAAGAGAAACAGTAAAGAGAAACAGTCAAGGAAAACAGTAAAGAGAAGCAGTAAAGGAAAACAGTAAAGGAAAACAGTAAAGAGAAACAGTAAAGAGAAACAGTAAGAGAAACAGTAAGGAAAACAGTAAAGAGCTCTACCCTAAACAGTCCTGGAGACGGAGCCTTCTTGTGAAACTGAATAGTGTCAGATTATTCTGGAAAGTCATGAAGAAAACGGCAAGATACCTTTGAAAGTGGAGAATAACTGTTGATGTCATATACTCCACGAGGAGCATATAGAACTATGGAAGTATGTAATAAACATCCTCAGTAACAGTTGTTACATTATCTCATCTCTTGACCATCATATTGAAGCTATCTCTTTCTCTCCGTCGCTCCATCCTCTTTCTCCTTCCTTTTCAGTTTATAAAGAGTGTAATAATACAAAAAAAAACATCCTCAGCAACTTTGGTTGAATTACCTCTTCTGTTGATCATCATGTTTCATTTCCTACTTGTATTGAAGACACCTCCCACAAGTTCGTTCTTCTACAAGGGCGGCCTCATTAGCTATGTGATATGTTACCACAAAAAAGAGTTGACACATGGAGGGCGTTGTTGATGATCTGATGACACCAGAGTTAGCCGGAAATGGAACCAGCCATTTTGAAACTCCAGAAACACCAATCATTATCAATACTTCCGGTCTGTCTAGAATTCTGATCACCTTTTTTTTTTCACCATGACAAAAAGAAAAATTCGTTTTATGCATTTTTATTTTAGATATTTGTATGTTGTTTTTGTCTATAATTTTTTTCTCTTGTTGTTGAAGAAGAAACACAGAGAAATCTGAACATATTTACAAGATGTGGAGAATTACGTTCTTTTTCTTCTCTCTCTATCTCTCTCGCCATCACCGCCCAGACCGATGTACCAGATTTCCCCATAAATTCTATTCATGTGGAAATCTGATTCTGCAGCCTTAGCATTGGTGTGTTTTACGTCACATATTCAGCACCATTTGGAGCTCTGGTGCTTATCCTTCGGCGATGTGTCCGGTTTCAGCCAGCGTTTACTCGGTTCGCTCTCCGTTCTGTAGACATCTAGTGTTTTTAGGTGTGGGTAGATATCCTCACGCCCAACCTCCTTAGCCGCCTCTTACGACATGCGTGGCAGGTAACAGTGGTTCTATTCTTTACACCCCAATTTGGGCCCGGTAACCACTCGAGCGCTTTTTCTTCGAGCGTTTCATATCGACCACTTGTAAACAACTTGGAGAATCTTGGTTCCGGACCTATGCCTTCCTAGGGATGAAGGATGAAGAGGAAAAAAGATATGTTATGTTATGCTATGTTATTCGATCGGCGTCATGGTACATTGGGCATTCTCATTCGTGCTTCGTCCTCCACTGCAGCAGCCATCCCAAAGTCTACTTGCTCACCGTACCCATGAGAAGTTGATCGCCCGAGTGGTTACCGGGGCCCAAATTTGGGGTTTAAAGAATAGAACCACTGTTACCTGCCATGCATGTCGTAAGAGGCGACTAAGGAGGTTTGGCTGAAATCGGATGCATGTGTCCTAAACGTGTAGAAGTCTATGCGTTTAGGGTCTACAAAACCAATGTGCAACGTATACACGTTCTTGGTAAAGATCAAACATATCACAAAGAGTGATTCAAATTGGTCGTAAAGAACGAACGCAAAGAAGAAGAAGAAGTTGATTAGTATATCTTCTCTCTCTACCACGAAGACGACACTGCCTGGCATGTCCAAACTTAGCTCCTAATTCTCTCTCTCGTTTCAAATCTTTAGGTATATTGAGAAATATGATAGCGCAGTAGCGTAGTTGTTAGTGAACTGGTCTCATAGGTGTGTGGTCCGGGTTCAAGTCCACAGTAGCCATGGAATATTTACCGACCATAACGGCTTTCTGGTCGACCCAGTCTGCATGGGTGTACCAGGAAAAGCACTGGGACGTAAAGCAGCCTGCGTGATGTTGACCACTTACAATTACAATATATCTCGTGGTGTAACAACGGGTCCTCTTTACTTGTACTTATGTTGGATAATACGTTGTGATAGTAGTAGTAGTAGTAGTAGTAGTAGTAGTTGTAGTAGTAGTTGTAGTAGTAGTAGTAGTAGTAGTAGTAGTAGTAGTTGTTGTTGTTGTAGTAGTTGTAGTAATAGTTGTAGTAGTAGTAGTAGTTGTAGTAGTAGTAGTAGTAGTAGTAGTGTAGTAGTAGTAGTAGTAGTAGTAGTAATGTTGTGTTGTAGTAATAGTTGTAGTAGTAGTAGTTGTTGTAGCAGTAGTAGAGTAGCTGTAGTAGTAGTAGTAGTAGTAGTAATAGTAGTAGTAGTAATAGCAGTAGCAGTAGCATTAGTAGTAGGCAGTAGCAGCAGTAGCAGCAGTACCATCAGTAGTAGTAGTAGTAGCAGTAGTAGGAGTAGTAGTATTAGTAGTAGTTGTAGTAGTAGTAGTTTTAGTAGCAGTTGTAGTAGTAGTAGCAGTAGTAGTATTAAAAGCAATATTTCTCTCTCTCTCTCTACAATAGAATCGTGTATATGTCTATGCTTACTGCTGCCATCGTCTATCATTACTCTTCCTTATCCCCTGACAAACACTGAGATATCTGCAATTGGTTGCAAGTTTGCGACAGCGGTGCCAGTCGTAGAAGTCAGTTAATGTTCCTGGAAGGAGAGAGCGCGTGAGAGTGTGAGCGAGTCAATAGCATTGTCTTCTTGAACTCTCATAAAACCGCGTGAGTAGCTAGCGAGTGGTTGCAACGTCCCGAGCGTTGCTGGATTTTTGTGGTGTAAGTCAGAAAACGGTGGATGGTACTTCAAAGCAAATAGTCTACTTAGTGTTACCACATTGATGGTAGTGTTATTTGTGGTTCACAGTTTATCTACATCTCTACAATTCGTAAGGATCTTGTACCACCACTTCAAACTATCAATTATTTCAAGATTCCAGCGTTTAGTGTTTTTTGTTTTCTCCCAACAGGTAAGTGTATAATGTCTTCGTTCTACTTTTTTATTTGAACACTGTATATCGACCACCTGTTAACCACTCTTTTTATTTGTATGTGATCTGAGCCTAAGAGCGATTGTACATTGTGTCAGTTACTCGCCTACAGGTAGGCCAGCACATTCGATTTCTGCGACGCTTTTATTTACTAGTGTAGCTTCCTTAGGCCCCTATCTCAGTCGCCTCTTACGACATGCCTTGTAGGTCGCAGTTTTGCTATTCTTTGCACCCCTTGAGGACCCCGGCAACACACAGGGGCGTATCTTCTTTAAAAATTCTTCTTCTTCTTCTTCTTCTACTTTTTCTTGCGTGTATCCGCTATGAACTCAGACGTAGTCAGTGCGTCTGGTATGACGCTTCTGACTGATTTTTGCGCGAAGGCCTCCTTTCCTTATTATCAGTGTCCCCCATCATACAAGCGTGCCTTCTCCAGCTTCATAAGTACCTCTTCTTATTATTTCTTCAGCGTCGCCGGTGCTATCAGTGACCACGACTCTCCATAACTTTCAGTCATTATTGTTATTGATCAGTTCCTTCATACGTGACGACTAGACGTATTCCTCGTGGAGCATAGAGCTTCAACAATTGTTCGTCGCTCTCTTTCAATCTCTGGTTGTTTCCTTTACGGTCTCCCACGATCGACGAGCACTCTTCAGTTCCTCAAGGAGACTTCGTCTCCAGGTCTGTTTAGGACGTCCTCTTTTTCGCTATCCTGCGGGTTCCACTCAAGCGCTTGTCTAGTGACACTCTAGGTATGTCCGTAGTATATGGTGGATCTGTCTACCGTAGGTGTGCCCGGCCCATCGCCATTTTCTCCTCAGGGTCATCATGGGTTCCTGTCCTGTTCTTATATACAGGTCTGTGTTTGTAACTCTATCAAACCATCTCAGTTTGAGAATCCACCGAAGACATTCATTGACAAAGGTCTGAATCGTTTTTTTTATTTAACTTGGTGACTCGCCATGTTTCCGAGCCATACAGCAACAACACAGATTTCACATTTGAGCTGAATATCTTGAGCTTTGTTTTAATGGAGATGGCAGTAGATTTCCACACATGTCAACATATGTTAACCCATTCACCATTATGAGCCGATGTACCGGCTCGTTGTATTTTTTGAGATGACGCAAATCCTGTATACCAGCTGATTCAGTTTTCATTGTAATATAAATGTTCTCAAAAGTGAACAAAATAGTTTCAGAGCGACAGTGTTACATCTTCTTACATCGTCTCAGGGGCGGCTTGTAGTCATTTTTCTTGGTGGGGCCAGACACAAATTTTCGGGGAAAAACATGGTTTTGGAGTATTTACTATTCCTGTCTATTCCGGGAAGCTTCCCCTTTCGATTATTGGTGGGGCCAGGCTCCAATGGCCCTTAATGACGAGCCGCCCCTGCATCGTCTAAAACCAAATGTTATATTCTTTATAATTTTGATTGATGGTTCAGAAGCGTAGTCACAAAAAAGAACTACTTGTGAAATGCGCTGCCTGCGAAAAGTTACCAACAACACCAGAACAGACAGAGTCACCAACATCAGCATAAGAAAGAAAGTTGACACAGAACCGTGATTGAATTACATTGAGAAACAAAGAATGAAGTGGTTTAGCCACTTAATAAGAATGCATCCAAACTCCACAGTATACATAGTCTTCTACAACAGAACACCAGGAAAGAAGGCAAGAGGAAGACAACGAAAAAGATGGTTAGATGACATAGCAGAATCCTGTCAAAAAGCAAAAATAACAATCACTCAAGCCACCAGAACTGCGGAAGACAAAAACAGAAAACTACAACACTGGGAAACAATCCGGTAACAATGTGACAACAAAAGAAGAAGAAGGAGTTCAGACCACCAGGATTGAATTTCGGTGAATAACCCTGTATATCTCGATCTATTTTTTATACAGTAAGATCTCAGCGGCAGTGCACGAACGTCGTAGCACCAACAAGGGTCCCAATAATAAACATTTTGTAACAATTTTAGTTTTGAACTATTTTTTTCCAGAACATCAGTATGCCTGCATATTCTCACAGATCTGTAACTGTTAAAGGTGCTTTTACGCGCTCAAATTGAAGACGGAACTAATGTTTTATCGTCCTTTTCCAACAGAACCAGGAACTCAATCTCACCTGCACTGAGATTAGGACTCTCTGGGCAAAATATTGCAATCTTTCAACGCGAGGAACAAACCGAATATCTTTACAGCGAGAGCCGAGCACTTTACCTACTCGTCCCAGACTACCCCCTCTCTCTGTCTCTCTCTTTATAATTTGATTGCTAAAATAAAAATAATTTATGATTTTCCACATAATAACTGAAATAGATTTAGACAAAGCTTGACACTGTTAAAGCTATTTCTACTATCTAATTTATGTTTATCGCAAGGGAGTTTTGTTTACATAAATTTCAAGACAGAAATTGAATTATATCACAACGTTACGATTGAGCAGTTAAAGAAATAAACAAGATTAGTCAAACATTTCATCATTTATTCTATTATCTAAATGTTAGTTTACTAACCTGTAATCGATAATCATCATTCTTTCATCTACATATTCTTCTTTCTTCTTACTAATCCCTGCTATCACATTAGCTAGTCAGAACATGAAGGCGTCAACTTTTAGTACAGCTCTTCTTATGTTATGTCCCTGCATACTCATAAAACTATAATCGTATCTTTAGTTACCTGTGAACATAAACTTCTGTTATGCTACTTTAGTTACCTGTGAACATAAACTTCTGTTATGCTACTTTAGTTACCTGTGAACATAAACTTATGTTATGCTACTTTAGTTACCTGTGAACATAAACTTCTGTTATGCTACTTTAGTTACCTGTGAACATAAACTTCTGTTAAGCTACTTTAGTTACCTGTGAACATAAACTTCTGTTATGCTACTTTAGTTACCTGTGAACATAAACCTGTATGCTACTTTAGAACCTGTGAACATAAAATTCTGTTAAGCTACTTTAGTTACCTGTGAATATAAACACCTGTTATGCTACTTTAGCAACCTGTGAACATAAACTCTGTTACTACTAGTTACCTATGAACATAAACACCTTTACGGAAGTTACCTATGAACATAAACACCTGTTACGGAAGTTACCTGTACATATAAACGTATGTTACTTTAGTTTTTATCAATCATATTAGAATTGTCATCATAGCACTCCGGATGTGTCCATAGGTGCTCCGGTTTCCACCTCAACAAATCCAGCAGTGCCAGCTGCCCAATACGCCAGTTTGATGTTGATTAATCAATACTTTTTTGTATATTTGGTATGTTGTTCTTCTCGGGTTGTACCAATATCAACACCAATCTCTCTCAATCTGAACAACGTCTGGGATGCACAACCCTGAAACACATCTTTTATAAAAGATATAATGGGTTAGGAATGTCATTTTGGTCCATTGCAGTTCCCTCTGATAGCGTAGCCTCGAGGGAAACGAACCAAATATTTTGGAGGAGAGACGAGTATCTTACCTCCCCACCACAGGCGATGTACGGAAACCTATAGATCTGAGGTGGTCAGACCGGATCAGATCAGATCTCGATAAAACCGTAGGGAGGGTGCAGTTTTTTTGTGTGTTTTTTTCGTCCGCTTTCAACTCAGACGAAGTTTCATCTCTGAAACTGATTTTTGCGTGAAAATCTGTTTTCCAATTTCTTACAATGGCAGCAGCGTGCACATTGTAAATTACTTTACACTGGCAGCGTGTGCTCAATGTACTCGTAATTAGTATTCCCTCGCCATACAGGCAGATTTTCTCCGACTTTAGAGGTACTCACGTTATCGTCTAGAGTAAGACCAGGGGACTCGAACAAATGCCGGACAGTAGGTTCGAACCCGAGCTATGAGGCGTCTCACAGCTAGCAGGTCGAGCTACTATCAACTTCTCTATGCAGTCCTCCAGGAGGCTGCAGTAATACTGGGTAAACGAGCGCTTTCTTCCCTTAATTGACAAAACTCCCCGCTACACAGACCCAAAATAAACAACAGATGGTTTTCTCTAAGTAATAATGATCAAATATGGTCTACTATAACTAAAAAGACTGGCCAATTGTTGACAAACTTCAAAAAGGATTAACTTTTGTTTAAACCACCAATAACGAATCAATGAATGAAGAAATTGGGTCAAGTTTACAATGACGAACATGAAAGTTGTAAAATTTGAAAGAAGTGGAAATAAAGAAAGCATAACTATTTAAACAAGTTGTGTAAATATTCTGACATTTAAAAAATGTTGTACCACTCAAATAATCAATAATTGAATCAGATTCACTAGGTAGAATGTTTGTACGTGTTTTCGTAGGGGGCGGTAGGTGGTCAACGTGTCGTTGTGGTTGTCGTGGTAGGTGCACGTGTCGTGTGGTTGATGGCAACGTGTGTCGTTGGTAGGTGGCAACGTGTCGTGTGGTGTGCAACGTGTGTCGTGGTAGGTGGCAACGTGTGTTGTGTGGTAGGTGGCAACTGTGTTGTGTGTGTGGTAGGTGGCAACGTGTGTCGTGTGGTAGGTGGCAACGTGTGTCGTGTGGTAGGTGGCAACGTGTGTCGTGTGGTAGGTGGCAACGTGTGTCGTGTTGTAGGTGGCAACGTGTGTCGTGTGGTAGGTGGCAACGTGTGTCGTGTGGTAGGTGGCAACGTGTGTCGTGTGGTAGGTGGCAACGTGTCGTGTGTAGGTGACAACGTGTTCGTGTGGTAGGTGGCAACGTGTCGTGTTGTAGGTGACAACGTGTGCGTGTGGTTGATGACAACGTGTGTCGTGTTGTAGGTGGCAACGTGTGTCGTGTGGTTGATGGCAACGTGTGTCGTGTGGTTGATGGCAACGTGTGTGTGGTAGTGGCAACGTGTGTTGTATGGTAGGTGGCAACGTGTCGTGTTGTAGGTGACAACGTGTTCGTTTGTAGGTGACAACGTGTGTCGTTTTAGGTAACAACGTTGTCGTCGTTGTGGTGACAACGTGTGTCGTGTTGTAGGTGACGTCGTGTGGTTGATGGCAACGTGTGTCGTGTGGTAGGTGGCAACGTGTGTCGTGTGGTTGATGGCAACGTGTGTCGTGTGGTAGGTGGCAACGTGTGTCGTATGGTAGGTGGCAACGTGTGTTGTATGGTAGGTGGCAACGTGTGTCGTGTTGTAGGTGACAACGTGTGTCGTGTTGTAGGTGACGTCGTGTGGTTGATGGCAACGTGTGTTGTGTGGTAGGTAGCAACGTGTGTAGGTGGGAACGTGTGTAGGTGGGAACGTGTGTAGGTGGCAACGTGTGTCATGTGGTAGTTGGTACGTACGTTCTCTTTAAACATGTCTATTGCTAACTGGTGTGTCTAAATTTCTTACGCTATTCTTGTGAGTGATAGATCTAGAGCCGTTCTCTTTAGACCTAGTTCTCTACGTGTATACATGCCCCTGGATTTTTACTGTAGGCATGTCTTTTACCTCTTGACTCGCCGGTGCTCAGTGTGCACTGCCGCTGAGATCTTCGTGTAGAAGAATCGACACTCATGGTTACTCATCGAAATGCATTATGATTATCCTATCAATCAATCAATCCTACCTTCTTACGTGTAGCCATGTCTCCCAGTCTTCTTACGTGTAGCCATGCCTCCTAGTCTTCACGTGTAGCATGTCTCCAGTCTTCTTACTGTAGCATGCCTCTAGTCTTCTTACGTGTAGAATTTTCTCCAGTCTTCTTACGTGTAGCATGTCTTAGTCTTTACGTGTAGACATGTTAGTCTTCTTACGTGTAGCCATGTCTTACGTGTATGTGTGTCCTGTTTTACGTGTAGACATGTCTTAGTATATATGTTGTCCGTCTTATGCGTGTAGACATGTCTTACGTGTATGTGTTTGTCCTTTTCTTATTTCGTATATACATGGCTCATTACGTGAGACATGCTTTTCAAGTTGAACATGTATTTCATTGACAATCAAAAATATAATTTTCGTCCTTTACAGACCTTAGGTGAAGGACAACTCTTATTCTAGACCACAACTTTGCAGAGGAAGAGAGTCAAATCCCTTTCCTCAATTGTGGAACATCGTATGGATTGAACTAACAACCCTCTTGAGTTCGTGTGATAGCAATGCTTATCTATACAACTCTCAGTGACTACTCTTCATAACCTATTTCTCTTGTGTCATAGGTAGACAATCGCTTATCTGACACAACTCTCAGTGACTACTCTTTCTATAGACCTCATTTCTCTTGTGTCATAGGTAGACAATCGCTTATCTGACACAACTCTCAGTGACTACTCTTTCTATAGACCTCATTTCTCTTGTGTCATAGGTAGACAATCGCTTATCTGACACAACTCTCAGTGACTACTCTTTCTATAAACCTCATTTCTCTTGTGTCATAGGTAGACAATCGCTTATCTGACACAACTCTCAGTGACTACTCTTTCTATAGACCTCATTTCTCTTGTGTCATAGGTATATACACGTTTCTCTAGACCTGTCTCTAATTTATTGTTCTCTCTCTCTCTCTCTCTCTCTGAATGTCCAACTTCTCTAGCGTCTATTTTTCAGTCTCTCATCTTAATTTTCTCACCGTTATCATAATCATCACCCTTTCCTTTCACAAACAAAAAATCTTGCTACCATTATTCCTTTTCTTTTTGTTCTTCTTGTTATATTCATTATCTTATCTTATCTTAACCACATTTGCGTGAAGCGTCGTTGGGAGAGTTAGTTTTCTATCTTGTGCCAGTGTGTTGCGCTTGACGTTGTCAGTCCATGCTTTCGCAGGGACTCTGAGATGTTATCTATCCATCTTGTTCTTGGCCTGCCTCGTGCTCTGCGCCCGGAGTGTCGATTATTATAGGCACGTGATGGTAGTAAATGTGGTTCCATTCTCATTAAATGGCCGAACCACTTGATTCTTTGCTTCTCGATGGACTGTATGCATGGTATAGTACCAACGATGCTTCTGATATTCTCGTTTCTCACTCTATCTCGCCTTGTAACGTTGACAGCTTTTCGTAGACATCTCATTTCACATGTTGTAATCTTTCTTTCTTGTGTCTTAGTCAGGGCCATGTTTGGCACTGATAGCAGAGAGTTGGAATAAATATACAGTTTATCAGTTGTCGTTTGACTGTCATGTTAATGCTTGGATGTTTTAATAGTGGTGACAGTTGGTATGTCACTGCATTTGCCTTCTGGCATCTAGTCTCGATTTCTCTGTCCATCTTTCATCTGCTGTGAAAATACTCCCGAGATATTTGAATTCTGGAGTCTGTTGTATTTTGACATTATTCACGTGTATATTTAGTTGACCTGTTGACCTGCTTATTGTCATGACTTCTGTTTGGAGGTGTTAATTTTCATGTCATATTTTTCGCATGTGGCTTGCAGGGCATTTATGTGTTGTTGAAGTTTGTGTTCGTTGTTGTAAATTATACTCTGATCATCTGCAAAGAGTAGTTCAACCACAATTAATTCAGGTGTAGTCATGATGCCTAATTTTTTTGCGGGAAGGTATGCTTTCCTTATCATCAGTGTCCCTTGCCATTCAGTCGAACCTTACTCCAACTTCAGATGTACTTGTAATTTAGATCATCATGTCAATGTTTCCTGTAGTCCAAGCGTGTATCTAGACGGACAACCTACCTTCGAAGAGACAGTCTAGCAGTTGAAGCGACAGTCTAGCAGTTGAAGCGACAGTCTAGCAGTTGAAGCGATAATCTAGCAGTCGAAGGGACAGTCTACCTGTCAAAGCGACAATCTACCTGTCCTAGCGACAATCTACATGACGAAGCGACAATCTACCGACGAAGCGACAATCTACCTGTCAAAGCGACAATCTACCTGTCAAAGCGACAATCTACCTGTCAAAGCCACAATCTACCTGTCAAAGCAACAATCTACCTGTCAAAGCAACAATCTACCTGTCAAAGTGGCAATCTACCTATCAAAGCGACAATCTACCTGTCAAAGCGACAATCTACATGTCAAAGCGACAATCTACCTGTCAAAGCGACAATCTACCTGTCAAAGCGACAATCTACCTGTCAAAGCGACAATCTACCTGTCAAAGTGACAATCTGCCTGTCAAAGTGACAATCTACCTGTCAAAGTGACAATCTGCCTGTCAAAGCCACAATCTACCTGTCAAAGCGACAATCTACCTGTCAAAGCGACAATCTACCTGTCAAAGTGACAATCTACCTGTCAAAGTGACAATCTACCTGTCAAAACGACAATCTACCTGTCAAAGTGACAATCTACCTGTCAAAGCGACAATCTACCTGTCAAAGCGACAATCTACCTGTCAAAGCGACAATCTACCTGTCAAAGCGACAATCTGCCTGTCAAAGCGACAATCTACCTGTCAAAGCGACAATCTACCTGTCAAAGCGACAATCTACCTGTCAAAGCGACAATCTACCTGTCAAAGCGACAATCTACCTGTCAAAGCGCCTGTCAAAGCGACAATCTGTAACTCTCTTCTTCTTCTTCTTAAACGTTCCATTTCGACAACTTGTTAACCACTCTTTGTGATTTGTATATGATCTGAGCCTAGAGTGATTGCACTGTGCAGTTATTCACCTACAAGTAGGTCAGCACATTCGATTCCTGCGCTGCTTTTTTATTTGATAGGGTGCCTCCTAGGAAATAATGAAATCAGAAAAATGTCTGGTCAACCACTAATAACAACTGTTATAAGAAGGAGAAGATGGAGATATGTTGACACATCTTGAGAAGAAATGTCTGTCAACAATAACAACTGTTATAGAAGGAGAAGATGGGATATGTTGGACACTTGAGAAGAAATGATCAAGAATATCAAAGCAGGCATTGAAGTGATACAAGAGAGGATGTCATAAGGAGACCCTGAAACGAAATTTGTTGAAAGAGGCAGGGAATATCGGTCTCAGTTCCATGAAGGAGATTGAACGAGTTGCCAAGGCTAGAGCAGTATGGAGAAATTGCTTACAGGCCCTATGTAACGTTTAACTGTAGGAGAGGAATTATTATTATTATTATTATTCCCTACGTCCTACATCAGTCGCCTCTTAATACATGTCTTGTAGGTCGCAGTGGTACTATTCTTTGCTTCATTCCGGGCCCCTGCACCACGCTGTCGGAATTACCTGTATAAAAGTGCATACTATATGTATAAATATAACATACTGCACATATTAAACAGACAAACTATATGTTGTTACAGACAATATGCCTTTTATAGACCAGTCAATGCACATACGTCAACCGATAATCTCGTTGACAAAAGAGACTGCTATTTTTGCCAGATTTACATTTCACAACCTACATTTTCTCAAAAAGTTAATTGAATTATTACATTCGTTATTTCGAGGCATCTACTTAGTTATTTTGTCCTTATTGTTATTATTATTTTTTTTTTATTTCGTAGAAACGTTTTTGTTTACTGTCAATTATTTTTGTTGATGTGTGTTATAATAGTTTTATGACGGAGACTTTAGAAAAGTTACGGGTTTTTTTTACAGTGGCGGCTTGTCATTAACGGTCAGTGAGGCCGAGCCCCACCAAAAATAATGTGTAACATGTATTTATTATTTTATAAATTGAAATATATTGTTTATTGTCTATTGTCTATTCCCAGGTGGAAGATGTAGTTGGCTGTCCACTCTTGATGTTAAGCGTAGGGATGGGAGCTTTAATTTGCGTTCTAGGGCTGGATGAATCGCCCTTGTTGTGTTGTATCCGTGTTTATGTAGTGTGGTCTTGATATTGTCTATCCATCTTTTTCTTGGTCTTCCATTAGCTCTAGTACCCGATCTCTTTTTTATTGTATGCTGTTGTTGGTGGTTGGTTGTATTTCATTCTCATTAAATGTCCAAACCACTGCATTTGTTGTCTTTCGATGTATTCGGTGCATGAAATTATGCCCACTCTACTTCTGATGTCCTCATTTCGTAGTCTGTCTTTCCTGGTGACTCCACTGCCTTCCTCAAAGCATTTAATTTCCACGTGGTGAGCTTTCTGTGATGTGTTACTGTAAGAGACCAGGTTTGGCACTGGTAACAAAGTGTTGGTAGGAAAATACTTTATCATCGGTCTTTTCATTTCCATCTTGATCTTTGGGTGTTGTAGTAATGGTGCCAGCTGGTAGGTCATTGCATTTGCTTTTTGACACCTTGTCTCTATTTCTCTATCGAGTTTCCCGTCCTGTGTGAAAATGCTGCCTAAATATTTGAATTCAGAAACTTACTTTACTCTGGTGTTGTCTATTTGTATGTTTGCTTGGCTTGGTGTTCTGCTTATTTTCATGGTCTCGGTCTTTTGTTTGTTGATTTTCATGTCTTACTTTCTACATGCTATTAGCAGTGAATTCATGGGATGTTGTAGCTGATCTTCATCTTCATAGATTAAACTTTGGTCGTCCGCGAAAAGCAATTCGTTGATTTGGTTGTTTAATTGGTCAACGTGATCATTGTCTATGTCAATAAGGACTTTTCTGCACTGTGCCTCTTTCACTATTCTGTCAATATATATATTGAAGAGAAGAGATGAGAGCACACCTTATTGAAATATAACCTAACTCAAAACCATGATTTCTCCGAACATTATGGCTGACCCTACCAATAAAAATGAACACGAGCCGCCACTGTTTTTTAAAATTATTTTCAATTTCACACGCAAGAGGAGGGGAGGGATTGTAAATAAGTAGTTATAGAAGATCGAAAGGCGAAGGATTGACTTAATTGCACGGGGTTTCCCCATATGCCATCTGAGGAGAGCATTGCACAAAGCATGAACTCCGTAGCTCCAGCAACAATCCTTGGGATCTCATGAAAAAAGTGAACATGTGTCTCGGTTCGGATTCGTACACATAACCTTCAGTACTATAAGGCAAACGAGTTAACCACTTCACCGAAGAAACCATCATGTAGTTATAGAGTTGGTGTGTAAACATGTAGTTACAGAGTTGGTATGTAAACATGTTGTTATAGAGCTGGTGTGTAAACAAGTTACAGAGCTGGTGTGTAAACAAGTAATCATGGTTTGGCTTCGTAATTGAAGATGAACACTATTTCTTATGTGTGCCGACAGTTAACCCAACTGTAACTACCCAACTGTAACTGTAAACAATACTTACGAATTAAGGAAGGAATGTTAGCGAGAAAGAACGATTTTTTGGCTTTCAAATACTACGGTTTAAGTAATATGAGGGCTTCATTACTTCGCATCATTGCAACATTATGTTGTATGTGATACATTTGTGAATATCCATTTAAATGCTCTAAAAACAATCAAAAGATTGCTTTGCATCGGGATATCTCCATTTGAGAAACTTGTTCCAGCTACGCCGAACCAACACATCCTTATCTGTGAGTATTGCACAAAGCACGAACTTCGTAGCTCCGGAAACAGTACCAGTGATTCCTGTGAGAAAAAAAATAACTTTCAAACAGAACGGAGTGCCCTGGATTCGAACCTACGACTTTGAGAATGAAATGCAGCGGTTTAACCACTTAGAAGAATGTTCTTTATTTATTCAGTGAATATCCACTATTGTATAACATTAGTTATGTGATTGATTGATTGATTGATTGATTGATTGATTGATTGATTGATTGATTGATTGAATCATCATCATTGCACTTCGGTGAGTATCCATGTTTGCTCCTATTTCTTTCTTACACAGACAGATCTCAGTGAAAGTACATGATCCCCGCAACAATAGCAAGGACCCCAGATGTCATTATTTATGTGAGAGAGAGAGAGAGAGAGACAGGGAAGAGAGAAAGATAAAAAGGAAAAGAATGAGAGAGTAAGACAGATAAGAGAGAGAAAACAACTGGAATATTTTAGTTCAGAAAAGCATGAATAGAAAAAGAAAGAAAAACAGAATGTGTACAGAAAACATGTCAAAGAAGAAGAATGACTTAGAAATAATGTGAAGTAAAAAGAGAGAAAAACGGACAAAAATAAAAAGAGAGAAATATGTTAAGGAGTAATTCTGCCTGGGCCGTGATAGCATGAAATTATAAGGCTGATTAAACATGGTCCGCTTTGCTTGGCTTCCAACTAAGCATTACATCAGCTTAACTTAAATCGTTGCAAACAAATTAACGGTAAGATGTTTTTCTCTTGATGCAGCGCAGAGACAAATGGTTCAGCTTCATGTGCTGTTATATTTTCAGCCTCCAGCTAACAGCTTTCTATGTATATTACATTCTTCTTCAGCTTTCAGCTCCCAACGGAGCACAGGTCTTCAACAAACTTCTTCCAGCTCTTTATCTCTTTTGCCATCTATTCCAATTCTTTCCATGTTTTATCTATCCTTTTAATATCAGCCTCCATCTCTCTTCACCAGGTCTGTATATGTCTTCCCATACTCCTACGGGTTCCAAAACAGTGCTTGTCTTGCAATGCTTTCAGTTGGCCTTCTCAAAGTATGTCCTATCCATCGCCAGCGTCTCTTCCTGAGCTCTTTCTCCCTGGTATCTACCTTAGTTCTTTCTCTGAGTTCCTCCTTTGTAACCTTATCATACTATCTGAGTCCCTCTATTCTACGTATTCATCCATTTATGAAAGTCTGTAGTTTTCTGTTGGTTTCTTTTGTTGTCTTCCATGTTTCCCAGACATAGAACAGCACTGACTCACATTTGATTGAAAGATTCTCAGCTTTGTGTTTGTTTTGATCTCCTTTTACTTCCATATCTTACTCAATGCAATAAAGTTTCCCTTGCTTTTTGTATTCTTATCTTGACATCTTTATTTGTTCCCGCTCCTCTGTATGTATAGTATATATTATATAAATTACATTAACTTTGATTAAGCGTCGGTCCATCTCAAGTTAAGCGCGTAAAAGAATCATTCCCAGTTCAGAAATCGAGAAGAGCAGGCTGAAAAGCCGCTGCCCATGCAAAATTCATTAGAAAGATTGTTTTTTAATTCCTACAAAATATTTCCACTATCTTCTAAATTAGATAAGGGACCGTCGCCAGTGCTACGGAGTTCGTGAACTGCCGCTGAGATCTTGCTGTGTAAGAAAGAGATTGGAGCACACATAGTTACTCACTGAAGTGTAATGATGATGATCCAATCAATCAGTTAATTAATAAATCTGATTGTATCCTGCACAGCTGTGATAGAGCCGCAGTAAAGTAGTTGTTATTCAACTCGCTTCTTAAACTAGTGGTCCGGGGTTCAATCCCACTGTAGGCGTCGAATATTTTACCTACCGTAACTTCTGTCAGGTCGACCCAACTTTAATTGTATACCAGGAAAAGTACTGGGAAGTAAAGGCGGCCGGCGTGATGTTGATCACATTACCCATCGTGTGCCGACGGTCAATGAAAAATACGAACCTAACACCTTATTACCCAATATACTTTGAGGCATACAAAAATAGTTTCTTTACTTTTTATAACTGTGATTCTATCTGACATAACTGTGGTTCTATCTGACATAAGGATTCTATCTGACATCTGGATTCTATCTGAAAACTGAAGTTGGGAACAACTAAAATTATGTAGACGAGGAAAGAGAGAGAGAGAGAGAGAGAGAGGAAACGATAAAGATAGTGAGAGAAATAGTGAGAACGAGATATGAATAATAAGTCCCTGTGCGTTAGTAAGAGAGAAGGATATAAATAGAGCGATAGAGAGAGATAGAGATATAGAGAAAGATATAGATCGTAAAAGTGAAACATGAATAAAGCTGTGTGTGCTAGAGAGAGTAGGACGGGGAGATTGAGATATAAATAAATGTTTGTGTGGGTGTGTGTGTGTGAGAGAGAGAGAGAAAGAGAAAGAAAGAGAGTGAGAGAGACTGATCTACTATGCTCAAAAACAAAAGCAACAAAAGATATGAAAGTTTAACATACGGATTTATAGAGTCAGCCAAGAGAGTCCATTGATAGAGTCAGCCAAGAGAGTCCATTTATAGAGTCAGCCAAGAGAGTCCATTTATAGTCAGCCAAGAGAGTCCATTTATAGAGTCAGCCAAGAGAGTCCATTTATAGAGTCAGCCAAGATAGTCCATTTATAGAGTCAGAAACCATAAGAGTCCATTTATAGAGTCTAATATTCTTTATTTATTCTTTGAATATAAATTATGTTATTAAATTATTCATAAGATTTAGAGAAAGAGAGGGAGAGTAAGAAGAGAGAGGGGGAGAGAGTAAGAGAGAAAGATGAATGTAGAGAAACAGAAAAAGAAAGAATAGAAAAATTAACTAAATTACATCGTTCCTTGGACAATTCTCGAAGTGCATTTTTCAACAATAAAAATAATTTTTCCTTCGTCAATGCATTAACTATTTGCTGAGAAAATTTGCAATTTAAAAAATGAAGAGTTATTTTACGAAAATATCAAAGAAAAAAATGAATTAAATAATTTGTTATCATTATTTTCTTGTTTAACTTTTGTTTGTTATTGCAGAAATAGAATAAGTACTCAAACAGACAAAAGTCTGATGACGCACTAGAAGCGAAGTTGTTCTTTAACGAGCAATTTTGATACATACAAGATAATGTGTGTAGCTGAAGCCGTTGTTAGTTCAAGTGTAACTTGACTTTGTTAGTAGAAGTGTAACTTGACTTTGTTGTTAATAGAAGTGTAACTTGACTTTGTTGTTAGTAGAAGTATAACTTGACTTTGTTAGTAGAAGTGTAACTTGACTTTGTTAGTAGAAGTATAACTTGACTTTGTTGTTAGTAGAAGTATAACTTGACTTTGTTAGTAGAAGTATAACTTGACTTTGTTGTTAGTAGAAGTATAAATTGACTTTGTTGTTAGTAGAAGTATAACTTGACTTTGTTAGTAGAAGTATAACTTGACTTTGTTGTTAGTAGAAGTATAACTTGACTTTGTTAGTAGAAGTATAACTTGACTTTGTTAGTAGAAGTGTAACTTGACTTTGTTAGGAGAAGTATAACTTGACTTTGTTGTTAGTAGAAGTGTAACTTGACTTTGTTGTAGTAAGTATAACTTGACTTTGTTGTTAGTAGAAGTATAACTTGACTTTGTTGTTAATAGAAATGTAACTTGATTTTGTTGTTAAGTAGAAGTATAACTTGACTTTGTTGTTAATAGAAGTATAACTTGACTTTGTTGTTAGTAGAAGTGTAACTTGACTTTGTTGTTAGTAGAAGTAACTTGATTTTGTTGTTAGTAGAAGTATAACTTGACTTTGTTGTTAGTATAAATATAACTTGACTTTGTTGTTAGTAGAAGTATAACTTGACTTTGTTGTTAATAGAAGTATAACTTGACTTTGTTGTTAGTAGAAGTATAACTTGACTTTGTTAGTAGAAATGTAACTTGACTTTGTTGTTAGTAGAAGTATAACTTGACTTTGTTGTTAGTAGAAGTATAACTTGACTTTGTTAGTAAAGTTAACTTGACTTTGTTAGTAAAGTTAACTTGACTTTGTTAGTAGAAGTATAACTTGACTTTGTTGTTAGTAGAAGTATAACTTGACTTTGTTGTTAGTAGAAGTATAACTTGACTTTGTTGTTAGTAGAAGTATAACTTGACTTTGTTGTTAGTAAAAGTATAACTTGACTTTGTTGTTAGTAAAAGTATAACTTGACTTTGTTAGTAAAAGTATAACTTGACTTTGTTGTTAGTAGAAGTATAACTTGACTTTGTTAGTAGAAATATAACTTGACTTTGTTAGTAGAAGTGTAACTTGACTTTGTTGTTAGTAGAAGTATAACTTGACTTTGTTGTTAATAGAAATGTAACTTGACTTTGTTGTTAGTAGAAGTATAACTTGACTTTGTTGTTAGTAGAAGTATAACTTGACTTTGTTAGTAGAAGTATAACTTGACTTTGTTGTTAGTAGAAGTATAACTTGACTTTGTTGTTAGTGGAAGTATAACTTGACTTTGTTGTAAAGTATAACTTGACTTTGTTAGTAAAGTATAACTTGACTTGTTGTTAGTAGAAGTATAACTTGACTTTGTTGTTATAAAATTAACTTGATTTTGTTGTTAAAATATAACTTGACTTTGTTGTTAATAGAAATGTAACTTGACTTTGTTGTTAATAGAAGTGTAACTTGACTTTGTTAGTAGAAGTGTAACTTGACTTTGTTAGTAGAAGTGTAACTTGACTTTGTTAGTAGAAGTATAACTTGACTTTGTTGTTAGTAGAAGTATAACTTGACTTTGTTGTTAGTAGAAGTATAAATTGACTTTGTTGTTAGTAGAAGTATAACTTGACTTTGTTGTTAGTAGAAGTATAACTTGACTTTGTTGTTAGTAGAAGTATAACTTGACTTTGTTAGTAGAAGTATAACTTGACTTTGTTGTTAGTAGAAGTATAACTTGACTTTGTTAGTAGAAATATAACTTGACTTTGTTAGTAGAGTGTAATTGACTTTGTTGTTAGTAGAGTATAACTTGACTATGTTGTTAACAAATTAACGTTGACTTTGTTGAAGAAGTATAACTTGACTTTGTTGTTAGTAGAAGATAACTTGACTTTGTTGAAGTGGAAGTATAACTTCGCCTTTTTAGTAGAAGCTATAACCTGACTTTGTTAGTAGAGTCAACCGGCTTTGTTTTGTTAGTAGAGTATAACTTGACTTTTTGTTAATAGAAATGTAACTTGATTTTATTGTTAATAGAAATGTAACTTGACTTTGTTGTTAATAGAAATGTAACTTGACTTTGTTGTTAATAGAAGTGTAACTTGACTTTTAGTAAAGTGTAACTTGACTTTGTTAGTAAAGTATAACTTGACTTTGTTAGTAAAAGTATAACTTGACTTTGTTAGTAAAAGTATAACTTGACTTTGTTGTTAGTAGATGTATAACTTGACTTTGTTGTTAGTAGAAGTGTAACTTGACTTTGTTGTTAGTAGAAGTGTAACTTCACTTTGTTAGTAGAAGTATAACTTGACTTTGTTGTTAGTAGAAGTATAACTTGACTTTGTTAGTAGAAGTATAACTTGACTTTGTTGTTAGTAAAAGTGTAACTTGACTTTGTTAGTAAAAGTATAACTTGACTTTGTTAGTAAAAGTATAACTTGACTTTGTTGTTAGTAAAAGTATAACTTGACTTTGTTAGTAGAAGTATAACTTGACTTTGTTGTTAGTAGAAGTATAACTTGACTTTGTTAGTAGAAGTATAACTTGACTTTGTTAGTAGAAGTGTAACTTGACTTTGTTGTTAGAAGTTTAACTTGACTTTGTTAGTAGAAGTGTAACTTGACTTTGTTAGTAGAAGTGTAACTTGACTTTGTTGTTAGTAGAAGTTTAACTTGACTTTGTTAGTAGAAGTGTAACTTGACTTTGTTAGTAGAAGTATAACTTGACTTTGTTGTTAGTAGAAGTATAACTTGACTTTGTTGTTAGTAGAAGTGTAACTTGACTTTGTTAGTAGAAGTTTAA
The DNA here is from genome assembly GCA_020796225.1 of Arion vulgaris. Taxonomy (NCBI): domain Eukaryota; kingdom Metazoa; phylum Mollusca; class Gastropoda; order Stylommatophora; family Arionidae; genus Arion; species Arion vulgaris. The sequence continues at coordinate 44,565,236 of CM036767.1, forward strand.
CTTGACTTTGTTGTTAGTAGAAGTATAACTTGACTTTGTTGTTAGTAAAAGTATAACTTGACTTTGTTGTTAGTAGAAGTTTAACTTGACTTTGTTGTTAGTAGAAGTATAACTTGACTTTGTTGTTAGTAGAAATATAATTAATTACAACTTGGATTCTCCGAAATGAGTGAATTCGTATTTGTCATGTTTGTTGGCCTAGACTTCTAGACACTTTGATATAACCAAGACACGGTTCGTCTTTAGGTTGAAAGAAGCTTCAACTTCCCACATAAGAAAAAAACAAATAGATTCTCCCACCGTCGAAAGCAATCCGTGGCGCCCTCACTTCGCCAATTTTGGAGAACTTATAACCCATGACTGGTGCTTTCAGTGTTGTGTCAACGCCGAAATCAAGGATGAAGTGTCCTCTCCGTTTATGTATAGTCTGAGCAGCTGGTATGGGGAATGTGCCTTGCCCCTATTGCTTAAACTCCCTCTCTAACAAACTGTTTTCATACTGAATCACTGCAGGCGTCAACAATTTGCAGAGTTACTCTTGTCTTTGTTCCGGGGCACATGGGTGTCGTTGGCAATGAGAGAGCAGACAGGCTAGCTGGCTCTGCCGCTATATCAGAAGGCCAGCCAATGGACAGAGCTGACATCTTGAACGCTCTCATAGAGCGTGGCCGCAGAGAAGACCTTCATCTAAACCAATCCACGTCAACTACTAGATTGCGAGAACTGGGTTTGAAGATTGGTGTGGCAAGGAAAGAACGGTACAACAGGTATACGAGTAGGCTCATCAATCAAAATAGAACTGGTACGGTCAGACTCTGGACGCTGTTGGAGATATTACGAAGGAGATCGGAGCACCTATGGACATGTCCGGAGTGCAATGAAGATATTCCAAACTGAAACTGAAACTGAAAACTGTTTTCATCCAAAGGAAAGACAAAATTCACACTTAGAATTGAACAGTTTTCAGGGGGTGGCTGGGAGATGGAATATAATACACACAGAACAATCAACTTCCTTAGGGTCCCTTCCTTCAGATCTGTAGTCAAGTTTTACTCCTCTAGACTTCTACATAACCGTACTGACCAACACAGCAGTGGGCATTTTATATCAGGGGATACTTCTTTAGCATTTATCGCTACTCGAGCCCCTCCTCCCTTCCTCTACTACAATATATATAATAAAAAAAGTAATAGTTGTAACAGTTATAATATTAACAGTACGAGTAAAAGTAATAGTTGTAATAGTTATAATATTAACAGTACGAGTAAAAGTAATAGTTGTAATAGTTATAATATTAACAGTACGAGTAAAAGTAATAGTTGTAACAGTTATAATATTAACAGTACGAGTAAAAGTAATAGTTGTAATAGTTATAATATTAACAGTACGAGTAAAAGATAGCAAAATCTCTGGAGACCACAGAGATGTAGTTTTACAGAATGATGAAATCATGGACTGCTAAATTGACGAATGGTTGGTGAATGAGATTATGACTACAGAGAAAGCATTATCATCAATATAAGAAAGAGGCAGCCACCATTTTTCGGACATGTGGTGAGAAAGGTAGGTTTGGAACACATCGTGACAACCGGTAAAATCTAGGGGAGACAAGACAGAGGAAGATAGAAAGAGATATCATTTTGATAGCCTGACTTCATGCCACGGAAGAGTGTCAACGTCTGAGATGATAGCAAACGCCAGAGACAGAGATTTGTGGAGATCCATGATCGCTTACGCAAGCCGGCACGGCACCTAATGATGATGACGAGCAAAAGTAATATTAATAAGTGTTGTAGCATGTAGTAGTATTTCTTGTCTAATTCGTAAACATGCAATGTCTCCATCGACAATCGCACATTAAAACAAGTCAAAGACGTTAAATACATATTGAGCATTTTCTCAGCACACGGAAAAATAGCTAATGAAATCCAATACAGATGCAACAAAGCAAATCAAATGATAGGACGAATTTTAAAATGGAAATAGGTACCCATGAACATAAAAAGAGCAATGTTCAACAGAATCTTTCTCCCCACATTATGCTATCAGTGCCAAACCTGGACGCTGACAACAAATGATAGAAGAAAACTAGTCACGACAGAGATGAAGTGTCTAAGCAGAATGCTGGGAGTATCAAGAAGAGACCGGTTTAGAAATGAAGACATCAGGAAAAGTTGCTACAACATCAGTACTGAACTTCATCAAGAAACAACAAATTAAATGGTTCGGCCACATAAGCAGATTACCAACAGATAGTGCGCCTCAAAGAGCAATGTTGCTTCAATACAACGGATACAAAGCAATAGGCCTGCCACGCAAAAAATGGATCTAAGAGATAAAAGAGGCGTCGAAAGACAATATTTATGAAGCGCACACAAGGGCCCGTTCTAGAAATTTCTTCTTATCATGACGTGAGACAAAACAGGACTGAGAAAAAAAGAAGAAAATACAAATCGTTTTTATGGTAGTCAAGCCCAAGTTTAACATATCCCAAAGTACAAATTTCACAACACTTCTGTCAACGTGGAGACATTACAAAATCTGCATGTAATGCTGACAATTTTCTACGCCATGTCCTAAGGCAAATATAAATATTACAATCGCTGTTTTGTAAACGCTACTATTCAACGATAGATCCGTTCTTTTCAAGATGTTACTATTATTCGATCGAAAAATCTTTGCTTGTTTCTGTGTACCCGGCATTGCTCGGGTCGTATCATTTTTTTTAGTTCTTGTTCAGTTTTCTAGTTTCAACATATCTTCACGTTCCATGTATGTGTTCGTTTTAATTGTCTGTATTGCATACAAGACATTTTAATAAAGGTCTTGTTTCTTCTTCTTCTTTTTTGAACGCTCCACTTGTTCAAGTACTCTTTGCGATTTATATGGGATCTGAGCCTAAGAGCGATTGTACGTTGTGCTAGTTATGCGTCTACAAATAAGCCAGCACATCCTATTTCTGTTAAGCTTTTTATTTAATAGGTAGCTTCCTGGTCCTACATCAATCGCCTCTTACGACATGCCTTGTATGTCGCAGTAGTACTATTCTTTGCTTTCCTTGCAGGCTCCTGCCCCACATGGGCGGGTCTGTGTTCATATATTGTACATTTAATGGACAACAGTGATATATGTGTACATAGATACTATATATATATATATGTGTGTACATAGATACTATATATATATATATATGTGTACATAGATACTATATATATATATATATGTATGTATGTTTTGTTATGTTATGTTATATTATGCGATCGACGCCATGGCACATTGGACATTCCTATGCGTGCTCTGCCCTCCGCTGCAGCAGCATTCCCAAAGCTCACTTGCTAACAGTACCCATGAGAAGTTGATTACTATATCTTCTCTCTCTACCATGAAGACGACACTGTCTGGCATGTCCAAATTTAACGCCTAATTCTCGCACTCGTTCCTGTGTCTGAGACTCGGTCATTTCACATCTACCGCATTGATGGCATCGGCTCTGTCGATACTTCTGCCTCCTTGATTGGTGAGTGTGGATTTTGGGATGTTTTCTTCAGTGAAGGACGGAGGACGCATGGGAATGCCCATTGTGCCATGACGTCGATCGCTTAATAACATAGCATAACTTATGTGCGATAAAGTATTACCCTCTTATACGTGACCAGCAACATCGTTTTGAGGATGATGTGATGGTGTTGGTCATGTTAGTGATGGTGATGTTGATGCTGATGATGACGATGATAATGATGATGACGATGGTGATATTGATGATGATGATGTTGGAGATGATGATGATGATGTTGGGGATGTTAATAATGATGATGTCGATGATGATGATGATGTTGATGGTGATGATGATGATGTTGATGATGATGTTGATGGTGATGTTGATGATGATGATGGCGATAATGATGATTATGAGGATGTTGAAGATGATGATGACGATGTTGATGGTGATAATGATGATGATGATGTTGGGGTTGATGTTGATGATAATGATGATTATGATGATGACGATGATGATGATGATGATGTTGATGACGATGACGATGTTGATGATGATGATGATGACGATGATGATGATGATAATGATGACGACGATAAGAGTATACAAGAAACCAGTTCGAAAAAAAGAGATAATACCAACATATATCAACACTGAATAATCAATATGTTCTGTATACTATATATAGTGTACAGTACATCTACATATAGTTGTTCCATGGTGAAATCTATTCTAGTGCAAGGCAGTACAGAATATATATCATTGCTGTCCGTTGCTAGTGCTAGCTATCTATTATACAGTACATATATCAATTGTTGTATTTATGCATTCTTTCCCTGGCAGTCTAATTGTTCTGTCTTCTTATTTAGCAACTATTATTAGATCAATTTATGGTAAGTTTACACTGAATAGCTTTTCTTTTTGAGTGTAACTTCTAGGTTTTATGTAAGCTTTATGTAGGCTTTGTGTAGGCTTTGTGTAGGCTTTGTGTAGGCTACGTGTAGGCTTTGTGTAGGCTTTGTGTAGCTTTTGTAGCTTGTGTAGCTATGTGTAGGCTTTAGGCTGTTATGTGTAGGCTTTGTGTAGGCTTGTGTGCTATTGTGTAAGGCTTTGATGTAGTTTGTAAGCTTTTGTAGGCTTTTGTGAGCTATGTGTAAGCTTTGTGTAAGTATGTGTAAGCTTTATGTAGGCTTTGTGTAAGCTATGTGTAGGCTTTGTGTAAGCTTTGTGTAGGCTTTGTGTAAGCTATGTGTAAGCTTTATGTAGGCTTTGTGTAAGCTATGTGTAGGCTTTGTGTAGCTATGTGTAGGCTTTGTGTAGCTACGTGTAGGCAAGATGGTTATTGGCTAGTTATAGACAAATCTTAATCATGAGAGAAGGAGGTCGTTGTGGCTCGCATCTCGTTTCAAAGCTCCTCGGTTCGATCCCTAGTGTACCCATCGAGATATTTTTCATGAGATGCCTGATCTCAGTGTAGGTGCGATCAAGTTCTAGTCTTATCTAGACGGACGATAAAGCGAAGGACATTTAAACAAGACAGTGGGAAAATATATGTGCTTTTGAATATAAGTGTTTAGAAGAGTAATCCGTATATCATGGACAGAGAAGAGAACAAATAAATCTATCCAGAAAGAATTGAAAATCAAATAAAACTGACTGATGCTTCAGATAAGAAGGAGAACATGGAGGTATTTTAGACTTCTTTTACCAATCGTTGGCTTTCTATGAATTCATGGATAGTCTACATATTCTTCTTCTTTAGACACCCCATATCGACCACTTGCTAACTACTCTGTGTGATTTCTATGTGATCTGAGCCTAATAGCCATTGTACGCTGTGTCAGTTATACTCCTACAAGTAGACCAGCACATCCGATTTCTGCCACGCTATTTATTTTTAGGGTAGATTCCATAGGCCCCTACGTCAGCGCCTCTTACGACATGTCTTGTTGGTCGCAGTGGTACTATTATTTGCTTCCCTAATGGGCCCCGGCACCATACGGGTGGGTGGTTACTAGTAAAGTGTGTCATCCACTTCGCTATCGCGTCCCATTTTAAACATTAAAAAACACCAAGGGTTGGAAAAGACCACTTTGGAATTAGATATACAGTACCAACAAAGATATACAGTACCAACAAAGATATACAGTACCAACAAAGATAAAGATAACGGAGAAGATAGATTCAGGATGTAACTTATCCTTCCTTCCTTTCTTCCTTCCTTCCTTTCTTCCTTCCTTTCGTTCGCTTGAAATATTGTCTATATATCAATGTTGTCTCTTGTATCCTTCCTTCCTTTCGTTCACTTGAAATATTGCCTATATATTCAATGTTGTCTCTTGTATCCTTCCTTTCTTTCGTTCACTTGAAATATTGTCTATATATTCAATGTTGTCTCTTGTATAAACTTCACTTTCTTTAACTACAGTTCTCAAAGAGATCCGCGTAAATTACTGTCCAGTGTGATGTAACTGATGACTGCTGCAGTGGCGGGATATCTGGCATATCAGAGAGAGAGAGAGAGAGGGAGAGAGATTCCGAAAGACTGTTAGAATGGCAAATATCTGCTCAAGACACGCTATTTGATGATGATGATGATGATGATAAATCCTGCAACTACCCGCTTTACTGTCTATCGAATAACAAACCTCAGACTGATACAACAAATACTCTTATTAGCAATATGCCGGATAGTCATTTCCATGTCAAATATTATATAATTGACACAGTGGATCAGAAATGATCAGAACAAGCTATCAACTAACTACAAATATTTCAAGTATAATTGCAAACTTATAAAATATTTGTTGATTTCAAAAATCTACCCAAAAATAAAATTAAAAATAATTGTGGAAAAACTGCAATGTTGATTTAGTTAACTAGAATTTTAAACCTGGCAAGTTTCTAAATGTATATATTTGGCCAGGGAAAACATCAGTTTCAAGAGTCTAAAGTTGCCAAGTAGGCCTGTCAACAGACATGGCAGTTTGGACAAATTCCAATGTTGGTTGTGTATCAAGTCTGGGAGGAAGTCTGGCAGATTTGGAAGATTTTTATTATATCAGTATTGTTTACTCAATCAGATCATCAGTAACATAGTACTCTGTCAGTCACAGTAACATAGTACTCGGCCAGTCATAGTAACATAGTACTCGGTTAGTCAGTCACAGTAACATAATACTCTGTCAGTCATAGTAACATAATACTCGGTCAGTTAGTCACAGTAACATAGTACTCGGCCAGTCATAGTAACATACTACTCGGTCAGTCAGTCATAGTAACTCAGTAATCAGTCATTCGGTCACACAATTTCTGTAGTCACAGTACACTTATACTCAGTCAGTCACTCAGTCATACAATCTCTCTATTCACAGTACTCAATCAATCACTCAGTCACACAATCTCCCTATTCACATAACACATTCAATCAATCACAGACATACACATTTCTTGTTTACAGAACGCACTTAAATTCTTCCCCAAAAGCGACTAACTAATTGATGTGTTTGGTTACATGAGTCCCCCAAAGAAAAGCGTTCCATTCTGCCGCTAAAACGTAGACAGAATGAAATAAAAGCGGACTACCAATACCACCGAGGTCTTTCGCGTCTGCGTACAGCTCTTCCATCATGTACGCAGGAACTTGCCTGTGTTGTACAAACCATCAATGGTTGGGATCAAATGGGCGTTCAGTGTTTATGGCCAGTCTTGGGGTCAAACTTAGATCTAATCACCATCGATCAAACTTACCAGTAGAGAGTTTTTCCCACGCATGAGAACATGGTCTGTTGACGAGATACTCGAGTAGTGACGTGCCAGAACAATAGATGTATCATTGCAAATGTGTATCGTTGCAGAAATAGTAATATACGTTATATGCAGTGGCGGCTCGTGATCATTTTTAATGGTGGGGCCAGATATTTTTTCCGGATAAATCATGGTTTTTGGTTGCTATATTTTAATTTATAAAATAAAAAATACACGTTATACATTATTTTTGTGGGGCCGGCCCTATTGGCCCTTAATGACGAGCCGCCACTGGTTATATGTATCTGATAGTTGTTTTGGCAACCGTTCCTTGCCCGATTGTCCCAGGGAGGGCAGTTTCCTTTGGCTCTGAACGCAACTTTAGAATTTGCGCTTGGCCAACTTTCCCCAATAGGTTTCTCCGCGCTTTGCCTCATGTACGGTTTTCCCGCATACCTTCCCATGTAGCGTCACCATGTTGCGCTGCCGTGTAAACCGAGACTTTTTAATTCGTTACGCATCTTTGTTATTGATTCTAGTCTACAGCTGGCAATTTGTTTGCTGCCCTTTACTCATGGGGAGTTGGCCTTCTTTCCAATTTGATGCACCTCTCATCCCTTTCGTGTGCAGCCTTTCCCATCGGACCGGAAGCTGCTACTTATGGTAAGACTATTGTGGTCACCTCTACCGTCGCATTTACCGTGCCAAGGAACTGCTCTGACACGGAGCTTGACTCGTGCACCGAGTTTTCGTTCCACGTCTCGGCTTTGGGATGCACATCTCATCCCTTTAATTCTGTCATTTACTCCAGGGGGAGTTAGCATTTTGATCTCGGTCGATCCTACGCTGCTATTTGGTACTTTTTTAACTCGGGCAATTTTTAGCGGACATCGGCCAGGATATACGTGCGTTATTTAGGGATTTTCGGCCCCTGCATTGCTTTTCCGTGCATGCACTACTACCACTACCTGTAGCTCTCCCCGATCTCTGCCCCCTCCTTCCTTAGCCAGACCGGAACCTAAGTCCTAAGTCTGTTCCAGTGGCGGTAGGGGCAGGGTCTTGTTAGCGTACCCTTTCGCTAACCCTGGTACATGTTGCCGCCATGAGCCTTTGACCCTTTAACTTGTCTAGAATCTTTCTCCTTTGTTGACCTCTATCTCTCTTCCCCTGTATCTTGCCAGTTGTCACAATATATTCAAGTTTGTCACTTCTCATAATATATCTAAAGAATGTTGATTGTTTTTTCTGATCCGTTTCGTAAGCGATCTTGTTCTCTCCTGCTTTCTTGAGAACATTTATCATCTTTTTCTCTCCTGCTTTCTTGAGAACATGTGTCATCTTGTTCTTTCCTGCTTTCTTGAGAACATGTGTCATCTTGTTCTCTCCTGCTTTCTTGAGAACATTTATCATCTTTTTCTTTCCTGCTTTCTTGAGAACATTTGTCATCTTGTTCTCTCCTGCTTTCTTGAGAACATTTGTCATCTTGTTCTCTCCTGCTTTCTTGAGAACATTTATCATCTTTTTCTTTCCTGCTTTCTTGAGAACATTTGTCATCTTGTTCTTTCCTGCTTTCTTGAGAACATGTGTCATCTTGTTCTCTCCTGCTTTCTTGAGAACATTTGTCATCTTGTTCTCTCCTGCTTTCTTGAGAACATTTGTCATCTTGTTCTTTCCTGCTTTCTTGAGAACATGTGTCATCTTGTTCTCTCCTGCTTTCTTGAGAACATGTGTCATCTTGTTCTCTCCTGCTTTCTTGAGAACATTTATCATCTTTTTCTTTCCTGCTTTCTTGAGAACATTTGTCATCTTGTTCTTTCCTGCTTTCTTGAGAACATGTGTCATCTTGTTCTCTCCTGCTTTCTTGAGAACATGTGTCATCTTGTTCTCTCCTGCTTTCTTGAGAACATTTATCATCTTTTTCTTTCCTGCTTTCTTGAGAACATTTGTCATCTTGTTCTCTCCTGCTTTCTTGAGAACATTTATCATCTTTTTCTCTCCTGCTTTCTTGAGAACATGTGTCATCTTGTTCTCTCCTGCTTTCTTGAGAACATTTATCATCTTTTTCTCTCCTGCTTTCTTGAGAACATGTGTCATCTTGTTCTCTCCGCTTCTTGAGAACATGTATCATCTTTTTCTCTCCTGCTTTCTTGAGAACATTTATCATCTTGTTCTCTCCTGCTTTCTTGAGAACATGTGTCATCTTGTTCTCTCCTGCTTTCTTGAGAACATGTGTCATCTTTTCTTCCTGCTTTCTTGAGAACATTTGTCATCTTGTTCTCTCCTGCTTTCTTGAGAACATGTGTCATCTTGTTCTCTCCTGCTTTCTTGAGAACATGTGTCATCTTGTTCTCTCCTGCTTTCTTGAGAACATTTATCATCTTTTTCTTTCCTGCTTTCTTGAGAACATTTGTCATCTTGTTCTCTCCTGCTTTCTTGAGAACATGTGTCATCTTGTTCTCTCCTGCTTTCTTGAGAACATTTATCATCTTTTTCTCTCCTGCTTTCTTGAGAACATGTGTCATCTTGTTCTCTCCTGCTTTCTTGAGAACATTTATCATCTTTTTCTCTCCTGCTTTCTTGAGAACATGTGTCATCTTGTTCTCTCCTGCTTTCTTGAGAACATGTATCATCTTTTCTCTCCTGCTTTTGAGAACATTTATCATCTTTTTCTCTCCTGCTTTCTTGAGAACGTGTCATCTTGTTCTCTCCTGCTTTCTTGAGAACATTTATCATCTTTTTCTCTCCTGCTTTCTTGAGAACATGTGTCATCTTGTTCTCTCCTGCTTTCTTGAGAACATGTGTCATCTTGTTCTCTCCTGCTTTCTTGAGAACATGTGTCATCTTGTTCTCTCCTGCTTTCTTGAGAACATTTATAATCTTTTTCTTTCCTGCTTTCTTGAGAACATTTGTCATCTTGTTCTTTCCTGCTTTCTTGAGAACATTTGTCATATTTTTCTCTCCATGATATTCTCATCATTCTTCTATACAACTACATCTCTGTAGCATTTAATAATTTAACTATTCATGTAATTTATTGTCCATGATTCACATCCATATGGGAGAAGTGGTTTTACATCTAGCACTGTAATACTCTTTTTCTGGCGTGTATGTCGGTTATATTATTTAAAATACTGGCACAGACAGGAATCAAAGAAATCACATTCATGTGTGCACTTGGGCACGTCGTAGTCAGGGGTAGTGAACGAGCTAATACTGACACAGACAGGAATCAAAGAAATCACATTCATTTGTGCACTTGGGCAGGTCGTAGTCAGGGGTAGTGAACGAGCTAATAGATAAGCTGGCTCGGCTACGATAACACAGGGAACTGCATTAGACCTAAATGACATTCTTAACGCATTGAGAGAGTCTTTCCTAACAGATGAGTTTCAGGGTTGTGAATTCTAGTGGCTGACCAGATTGAGAGAGATGGATGTCAATAGTGATTCAGCCCGAAAAGAGCGAAAAACTAAATATGCAAAAAGATTGATTGATCAATATCGAACTGGAGTGTTGGGCTCCTGAACGCTGTTGAATTTGTTGAGGCAGGGATCCAAGCATCCATGGACATGTCCATGGTTGGTCGAAACGTTGCTGTATTTCGTCATTGTTTTTGTAATTTGTAAAACTACAGTACTTTGTAATTACGTGTTTGCCAATCAAATAGTTTTACTGCAGTTCCATATATATATACTGAATATTTGACATGTCCAGAGCTATCATGATAGTCCTCATATAACTGATAACTGAAAATATACATTTTCACGTCGTGTGCACAAAATGCGTTAAACCATTGCTTCTCAGCTCACACAGGAGAGCACAGTCTTGCAGGATATGTTCCGGTGTCTGTTCCGCCAGCTGAGACTGGCAGAGAACTGTTTAACTTATTCCTAGTCTATGTAAGTGTCTATAGCGTCTGCAGTGTATATGCACTATGAATCTAGCATCTGTGAGTTCCTGAAAGTCTTTTATTCTTTGTCAGAATATTACCTATTTGTTTTCTTTGTTTCTAACTCGTTCCATTTATTACCTGGTGAACACCTGAGAACCATTACTCTTGAAGAAATCGTTGCTAATTAGAAGAACACGTCGTGCAGATATTTCTAATAGCTTTTCACCATTTTCATTTTTTTTTTCAATGTTTTTATCATCACATTTGCTTAAATATTTTGTCAGTACTTTTCTATTGTTGCTTAACTTTTCTATTGTTGCTTAACTTTTCTATTGGCTTCCGGAAACAATAAATTACTTAACACAGGATTGGAACCACAAACTTTTATTTCTTAGGCACCCATTGCCTAGTCTCACAATATGATTTTTAAGAACGCAACCAGCTAGATCTTTAAAAAAGAGCTATACTGAGGAGTGTTTTCGTAAACGATTCGGCTGTGAAACACAGAATAATCAGGTCAGATTTCATCGAACAATGTTGCACAAACATATGCGATACGATTTTTGTGCTTGTATATTTGGACCTTTTAGTTAAGTACATAGTAGATCTATCCATAAAGAAAACTGGCTGATGTTACAAATAAGAATGAGAAAATTAAAGCATTTTGGATATATAAAGAGACATGAAAAAGAAGGAGGCATCCTGGAAGGAGGCATCCTGGAGATGAGAAGAACGGGATGACTAGATCAGTGTTTCCCAATCTTTTGTGCCATGCCCCACCAAAAGCTTTTCAGACATTCGTATGCCCCCTCTCCTCCTTTCCCCACCTTTTATTATTTTTTAAACTTCAGTAACGTGATTGAGAATCAACATTCATTTTTGTCAACAGGCATCCAAAAACCGATATATCGGTTTTGCAACATCATGACCATTAGTTAACTCTGAACGAGCCCATTGCCCCCTTAACGATGAAAATCCCCCTGTGGGGCGTGGGCCCCACGTTGGGAAACAGGGTACTAGATGAATCAGGACGTGTCTGATGAATTGAGCATAATGACTACTGAGACGAGACATCTGGTCTATGAGAGAAAGAAATTCCAAAGGACTGTTAGGATGGCAAAAATTATGTTCAAGACAAGCTATTTGACGTCTTATAGAAATCTTACACCCAATGAGAAACTCGAGAGAAGAATGCACCCAAACTCCACAGTATACAATCTTCTACAACAGAACACGAGGAAAGAAGGCAAGAGGAAGACCACAAAAAGATGGTTAGATGACATAGCAGAATCATGTCAAAGAGCAACAATCACACAAGCCACCAGAACAGTGCAAGACAAAAACAGAAAACCACAACACTGAGCAACAACCAGGTAGCAGTTTGACGACAAAAGAAGACAGAAAGAAAAAGAAGTAAAAACAGTTTTTTTAAACAAATATATATATATTACAAAATATGTTTGAAAACAAATAAAGATTATCATTACAAGAAATGTCTTCAAATAAAACAAGTATAACTTTTTTAAGAAACAAACAGTTCATAAAGACAGTTGTTAGGGTCAATGTAGTTATTTAAGTCATAAACGTTTAAGATTACACGTGCAAACACTTTTCTCAGACTGGCCTAGTTCCAGAACTGTCGGCATCTGTCAGAAAATGTTAGATGCATTCCTGGAGTTGAGACATTCTTGGAATAACATGCTCGTGAATGACGACTCGGTTTGTTGTTGTGTTTTCTAGTACTGCATATCGTCTTCTTGCGACATGATGTCGCCTGCTGCATAGCATGGCTTCATTCAACCACATATAATGTACTGTGTGTATCAATCAACCACATATACTATACTGTATGTATCAATCAACCACATATACTATACTGTATGTATCAATCAACCAGATATACTGTACTGTATGTATCAATCAACCAGATATACTATACTGTGTGTATCAATCAACCAGATATACTGTACTGTGTGTATCAATCAACCAGATATACTGTACTGTGTGTATCAATCAACCAGATATACTGTACTGTATGTATCAATCAACCAGATATACTGTACTGTATGTATCAATCAACCAGATATACTGTACTGTGTGTATCAATCAACCAGATATACTGTACTGTATGTATCAATCAACCAGATATACTGTACTGTATGTATCAATCAACCAGATATACTGTACTGTGTGTATCAATCAACCAGATATACTGTACTGTGTGTATCAATCAACCAGATATACTGTACTGTGTGTATCAATCAACCAGATATACTGTACTGTATGTATCAATCAACCAGATATACTATACTGTGTGTATCAATCAACCAGATATACTGTACGAGTATATCAACAGATGAAATAGTCAATATGGGATGTGAGTATATTCAGTGCGTTTCTAATGGAAGTTAGGATCTGGAGAGAAACTTAAAGCAAATAATAGAACCACTGTCTAACTTATAGTTGTGTAGGGTTTGTGGTTGATGTAGTTGGTGATATAGTGGTATCGATGGTGGTGGTAGAAGTAGTAGTAGTAGTGGTGGTGATGGTGGTGATGGTGGTGGCTTTCATGGTGACAACAAGGGTAGCGGTAGTAATAGTAGTATCAGTAGTAATAGTAGTATCAGTAGTAATAGTAGTACTAGTAGGAGTACTCCAATTTTTCTTAATCCATCCCTTCCTCTTGATGATTCCATTATCAGGTTTTACGCTCTTGCAGCTGGTGTAGTCGGCTTCATTCTCACAAAGTGGCCAAACCATTTGAGTCTCTTTTTCAATGAATCTAACAACAGGTGCTGTTCCGACTGTTCTTCTAATTTCCGCATTTCTCAAATAGTCTCTTGTTTGATTTATCGATTTCTTCAGTAATGTGACAATTTAACTGTTAAATAATTTAACAGCTAAATAATTTAACAGTTAAATTCTTCACAGCTGCAACGTTAAAGCTTGTAGACCAATTATTTCATTTGATATTATTTCATTCATCTTCGATATCTCCGCAAGATTAAGAACATCAGGTGATACGATAAGATAACCAACTCTGAAGTACTGCAACCTGCAAACCTGCCTAACATCTTGGATATACTCAGCAGTAGAAGGCTAAGATGCCTAGGGTATGTGAGAAGAATGGGCAACTGCCACATACCAAAACAAACGTTCTTCTATGACCTTTCGGGGAGGATAAGAGGCACCAAAACAGACCACTGCTCAGATATAAGGATGTTTGCAAAGGCTCGATGAAAAACGTTTCTATCGGTTCCAACAAATGGAGAAAAATACTTTCTGATGATCGAGTTATGCGGGAAACAACATTGGTGCAGAATCTTTTGAAAAGAGACTTAAGGATGAGCTGAAAGACAAGAGAGACAAACACAAACTCAGAAGTTGTCACAGTAAAACACTTGCCAATTGACCGCCGGTAAAGACAAGAGAGACAAGTGACAACTCAGAAGTTGTCACAGTAAAACACTTACCAATTGACCGTCTGTAAAGTTGAAAAGGCAATATTTATATAACTAACACAATCATCAATATTACACTTCAGAAATTAACCATTTGTTTTCTTATATCTTTCGTAAATAAGAAGATCACAAAAATACAATGAATGAACTAGCACTGGTTAATGTTGTCCTTGAGTTCACTGGTTAATGTTGTCCTTGAGTTCACTGGTTAATGTTGTCCTTGAGTTCACTGGTTAATGTTGTCCTTGAGTTCATTTTGAAAATAGTGAAAAATGTTATCTTCTCTTTTCGTTTCTCGAATTCTGTTTTGTCTCACAGCGTCAGTTTTGTCTCAAAGCGTCAGTTTTGTCTGACAGCGTCAGGATACGAAGAGATTTCTAGAATTGGCTTTTGTATGTGCTTCATAAACAGTGTGTTTTTTGCTGCCTCTGTTATCTCTTAGGTCCACCTTGCATTTACGGCCTTTTGCTTTTTGAAACACGCATGCACTCATGAGAAATGGTGTCGGAGTTTAATATTAATCTTTTAATTAATTATGTGTGGGCTGCGAGTTTGCTGCCTACTCGTGTCGATTGTTAATTGTCAAGGGTCCTTTTACGTGCTCAACTTGAATGTGAAATTTTCTTTGTAAAGTCCATCTTCAATAAGACTGGAGACTTGATCGCACCTACCTGGGGAGGAGGGGGAGGTCTCAATGGCGAAATGGTTGCGCCGTTTTATCGTCGTTATGGAGGCTGTGGGCTCGAATCCGGATCGAGTCAAATGTGCAATTTTATTCTAGAGATACCTAGGATTATTGTTGGAGCTACAGAGTACGTGCTTCGTGTAACACTCTCAGCAGATGGTGTGTCATTGCTCCTGACAGGGACGGGCCATATTGGATACCCAGTGCAATGAAGTAAATCATTCAGCTTTGGACCTCATTGAAATCAGAGATCTCTGGAAAAGTATCCCTATACAGGAACCAAGGGAGTAACATTAGAGCGAGAGACACTCACTTTACCTCCACATCCCGATCCTTTCCTGCGAGAAACGAACAGAATACTTGTGGAGCTAGAGGCGAGGATCTTACCTCCAAGCCACATCTAAAAATGTGGCACCCCTTGCACCCACTTGCACCGACTTGCACCGACTTGCACCCACTTGCACCGACTTGCACCCCTTGCACCCGCCTGTACCCACTTGCACCGACTTGACCGACTTGCACCGACTTGCACCGACTTGCACCCACTTGACCGCACGCACCCACTTGTACCCGACCTTGCCCGCACCGACTTGCACCGACTTGCACCGACTTTCCCCTTGTACCCACTTGCACCGACTTGCACCCACTTGTACCCGCCTGTACCCCTTGCACCGATTTCACCCGCACCCCGCACCCACTTGCACCGACTTGCACCCGCACCGACTTCACCGCACGCACCACGCACCGACTTGCACCCCTGACCAACTTCACCCACTTGCACCGACTTGACCCGCACCAACTTGCACCACTTGCACCGACTTGCACCCACTTGCACCGACAATAAGAATTTGTTGTCCAAGATTTAGGTTATTTCTCCACCATGTACATGCGCTTCTCTGCAAATCGATGAGGCAGTAGTCTGAGATGTCTTGGATGTCCTGTTCACCCGAGTGGTTACCGGGCCCAATTTGGGGTGTAAAGAATAGAACCACTGTTACCTGCCATGCATGTCGTAAGAGGCGATTAAGGAGGTTGGGCGTCGGGCTAGCTACCCCACACCGTAAAAACACTAGATGGCTACAGAACGGAGAGCGAACAGAGTAAATGCTGGCTGAAAGCAGGACACATCGCCGAAGGATAGGCACCAGAGTTCCAAATGGTGCTGAAGATGTAAAGCACACAAATGCTAAGGCTGCGTGAATCAGATTTCCACATGAATAGAATTTACGGGGAGGTCTGGTACATCGGTCTGGGTGGTGATCGAGAGAGAGAGGGAATGTCCTATTGAAAAATTGGCAATGATTTATATAATAAATTTATATTTAAGATTTATAGTAATACTGACACTGTTCCAGTAATACTGACAATGTTCCAGTAATACTGACAATGTTCCAGTAATACTAACAATGTTTCAGTAATACTGACAATGTTCCAGTAATACTGACAATGTTCCAGTAATACTGACAATGTTTGATCAGCTAGCTACATAAGGCAACAGCATCGCACCAGCTTTTAGAAGAGAATTGGTCATTTGTGTTTTCAGTGTGCATAAAAGTTGAATCTGATTCCTTCTTTCTTTTTTTCGTTAGCTCGATATATTGTTTTGAACAAAGAGGGGTGTGGCCGAATTATTAAGTGCGTTGGTGGGTTTCAGACGTAAATGCCCTGTGTTTGATCACAGTGAGCTATAAACTCATAGGATACGTGGATTCACACGGAACATTTGCTGTGTGTTCGTTAACTAAAGATTCTAAAAACGAAAGTTTGACTTTACTGTCCTATGTTTTCCCACAGCCAACTATAAACTTATGGGCATGCGGACACAGGTAAAAATTATGGAAAATCAGACCACAGCCGGTCACGTGACCTCGCATTCCAGTATTGTTGTATATAGACGAATTCATTTTAAAATCAACAAAAATGCTAAATCGAACTTAACAACAAGTTAAGTTTAACAATAAGGAATATCAATGTTATGAATATTTTCCGCAATAAATAAGCAGACTCACATAATTGATTAAAATTGAAAAAAGCTTGCAGTGTTCTATCAAACATATATACATTCCAGCCCCCAATTTAAACTAGGTCAGGGTTTCCCGTGTGTCCGCAGGCCCATAAGTTTATAGTTGACTGTGGCTTGATCCCTCAGTTAAATCCAAAATTGTTTCTATTAGGGAGAAAATTAAACCGATGACTTGCACACGCGTGGCAACAGCATCATGCAAGAGGCTGTAATTATTTACCCTATAGAAACCCCAGTATATTCTCAAAAATGGGACGAAAGCGCTATAATATCAGTCGTTGACAGAACTATGGTTTTAATCTTCAGTGTTTTATCTTCTACACCTCAAACTGAAGTCCGTGTAGTTTTCTTTCCAGTGTTGTTTCACTAGACCAGCGTGATTGTACGTCACTGTATCATATGCGGAGCCATCTTGAAATGTGGGCTCTGCAATTGGGAGTAGCTTTTAGTTATACAGTGGATACCAGCCCACTGTGGCATTCTAGCAAATGAAAATGCTGACAAACTTGCAAGGGCTGGAGGGAGTCTAACACAACACCCCCCAACACAAAAACTTACAGAAGCAAAGACTCTCCTGAAAATCTCCTGAAAAATGATGTGGAGAAAAACATATAGAGGACACAATCGAGAGCACGATAAATACACTAAACAGAGAAAAGCATAGATCACAGTCTTCAGACTAAGAACGGAACACGGCAGTCTCAGAACACACGCCATTAGAATGAATCTCAGGAACTCGGTTGCCTGCACCTGTGGAGCACCAAAGCAGTCCCCAGAGCACATCCTGCAAGACTGCCCCAGACTGAGCAGCGTGAGAATGGAAATCTGGCCAGTAGGGACAACACTTCAGAACAAACTATGGGGGACCGGTGAAGACCTCGATCGCATCGCCCTGTTTATAACACATACTGGAGTAGTCGCATAGCAGAAGTTGAATGCAGAAGAAGAAGAAGAAGAAGAAGAAGAAGAAGGGTGTGTTTGTTCATATGTGGCATTAACTGAATTGCTAATCTTGAATTGTGTACACATGTCTGCAGATTATTATGTTACATGTTCTGATGCGCAGAATGACAACTTGTTCTAATCTACTCATAATTTCCTGGTCGTCTCGCATTAGTATTAGTTGCTTTCTGATTGATTCAATCATCCTTTTCTTTTGATGATGGATAACTAGAGCATCCGGTTGCTCATCTACAGAACCGTCGCACCTGATTACCAGAAACAACGTTTGTCATTGCAGTAACTTAAACCTGTTTGTAATGTTCCATCTAGTTCCTCAGTCTTTTAAACACTTAGATTCACAGCAGATAAGATTATACATTTTTTAGGAAGAAACCTCAAAGAAAATAAATATATCTTCTGTTTTAATTTCAACTTACTTTTTCGTTTAGTGCCATTCGTATACATCTCACTTTGTAAGGAGCTATTTTCGTTCCCCAAAACCTTCCTGCGTCTGACACGTCTTCTGTTCTGGCGTCCCAAACATACGTCATGCAATCAGGGACGTGAAATGGGTAATTACCTTTTGCTTTTGTTGGTTTTAAATGACTTGCAAATTGTATCTCTATTTGAGAGCAAGTGCATGTAGATAGAGTTTGAAGTAATAGACTCACTTCCAGGGTCTGTGAGTAGAGTTTCAAAGTTTCACCAAAAACTGAAGACTGTATATAGTGGCGCCATGAACAAGTTACAACACCTAAGATCAGGTGTTCTTATCTTAGTGTTACCTGTCAAGTTTTTCCTACAGATTTTATCCCTTATTTTACTTCTTTAGTCAACTGTTAGATCAACGATTCTAAAAGTGTGCACAACTAGCTCCTTCTTCTTCTTCTTCTTTTGTCGTCACACTGCTACCGGGTTGTTTCCCAGTATCGTGGTTTTCTGTTTTTGTCTTGCGCTGTTCTGGTGGCTTGTGTGATTGTTATCTTTGCTCTTTCACAGGATTCTGCTACGCCGTCTAACCATCTTTTCCGTGGTCTTCCTTTGCCTTCTTTCCCGATGTTCTGTTGTAGAAGACTCTGTATACTGTGGAGTTTGGATGCATTCTTATTAAGTGGCCAAACCACTTCATTCTTTGTTTATCTATGTAATTCAAGCACGGTTTTGTGTCAACTTTCTTTCTTATGTTGATGTTAGTGATTCTGTCTTTTCTTGTGTTGTTGGTAACTTTTTGCAGGCAACGCATTTCACATGTAGTTATTTTTGTGACTGCTCTTTGCTCAATGTCCATGTTTGGCTCTGGTAACACAAAGTAGGTATAACAATGCTGTTGATCATCTGTTGCTTAGCTGCCTGTGAAATTTTGGGTGCCTTAACAGTGGGGCTAGCTAGTAGGTTACAGCATTTGCTTTTTGCACTCTAGCCTCTATCTCTCTATCAAGTTTTCCGTCTTCTGTGAATATGCTTCCTATTTGAATTCTTTCACTTGGTTTATTTTAGTGCCATTGACTCTTGCCCGAGTGGTTGCCGGGGCCCAAATTTGGGGTGTAAAGAATATAACCACTGTTACCTGCCATGCATGTCGTAAGAGGCGACTAAGGATGTTTGGCCGAAATCAGATGTACATGTCCTAAACGTGTAGGTCTATGTGTTTAGGGGCCTACCAAACCAATGTACAACGTATACACGTTCTTGGCAAAGATCAAACATATCACAAAGATTGATTAGAATTGGTCGTAAAGAATGAACGCAAATAAGAAGAAGTGCCATTGACATGGATGTCTAGATTATTGTGTTTTTTTCCCATATTCATTATTTCTGTGAATCCTAAGGGTCTCTGGAAAAGCTGCACTCATGAACAGAACGGCGCGGTCCGGACTCAAACCCACGTCCTTCGAGTCTTAGACAAAAACAGCAATGAAAAATTAATAGAAGAAAATAGTAGTCAAAGTTGCAGTTCTATGCTTCATTGACTCCTAGCATCATCATCAAGTGTCGTGCAGATCAAAGATCTCCAAAAATCTCTGCTCGTGATATTTGCTACCAACTCAGATGTTGATACTTATTCGTGAAATGAAGTCATTCTGCCTAATATTTTTTCTCTCTGCCTTCCTCTGTCGCATCTTCCTTCAATTTTACCGGTTGTCACAATGACTCCAAGTATACGCTTAATGAAACCCTGTTTTTACGTTCTTGTTCAGAATGAAATTTAGGGATCTAACACAAACTTATTATAATTGTATGCTACAAAACAGTGATACACAACTTATATTTCAGAACTTGCAGCAGTGAAAGATGTATTTTATCTATTCACCTGTTCTATTTTCCCAAAAAAATTCAACACTTAGTCATCAATCACAGTAAATTTCAAGGCACCACTTATACGTTCAGTAGTTTGTCATTGCTTTCTGAACGGTGGGGTATATTTTTAAAATTCGTAAAAATCCACGGGCATGAATTTGCTTCCAAAGTGCCTGCCGCTATGTGAGAAGACTAGACGTAATAACAAGTACAGACTTGTAGACTAGACGTAATAACAAGTACAGACTTGTAGACTAGACGTAATAACAAGTACAGACTTCTAGACTAGACTAATAACAAGTACAGACTTGTAGACTAGACGTAATAACAAGTACAGACTTGTAGACTAGACGTAATAACAAGTACAGACTTGTAGACTAGACGTAATAACAAGTACAGACTTGTAGACTAGACGTAATAACAAGTACAGACTTGTAGACTAGACGTAATAACAAGTACAGACTTGTAGACAAGAAACCCAGAAATACATCTGTGGGTTGTGAAGAAAGATACATGGAGTGACCAGACGACGTTGTCACGTTTGTGGATAATCTAATTTGGAGGACGCTGAAAGACAAACACCAAAGACAACAGTTAGTTAGTTTGTTCCTTTCGTGCCAAAGGCGGCACATAGAGAGAGACAACAGTTAGTTAGTTTGTTCCTTTCGTGCCAAAGGCGGCACATAGAGAGAGACAACAGTTAGTTAGTTTGTTCCTTTCGTGCCAAAGGCGGCACATAGAGAGAGACAACAGTTAGTTAGTTTGTTCCTTTCGTGCCAAAGGCGGCACATAGGGAGAGACAACAGTACTGTGGAGAAACACAACCAGATGATTTTGCTGGAATTATTTAACCTGGTGAAGTTGTTAGTATGACACTGGTTACAAAGTATATTTTAAAAATAAAATATTGCCTCTTCTTCTTATTCTTCTCTGCTCCCCGTGGAGCATAGGGCATCAATAGTTGTTCTCCACTTTTCCCGATCTCTTGCTGTTTTCTTTATGGTCTCACAGGATAGTCGAGTACTCATCAGTTCCTCAAGAAGACTTTGTCTCCAGGTCTGTTTAGGACGTCCCTTCTCCCGTTTTCCCTGCGAGTTCCACTCAAGCTCTTGTCTGGTGACACTCGACAGGTTCTTCCGTAGTGGATGTCCAACCCACCGCCATTTTCTCCACTTAATCTGGGTCATCAAGGGTTCATGTCCAGTTCTTATCCACAGATCTGTGTTTGCAACTCGGCCACACCATCTCAGTCTGAAAATACGCTGAAGATATCCGTTGATAAAGGTACGTTCGTATTGCTAGGCTAGGCGATGGGTGTCGTAAGAAATGAGGTTAAGTGGTTCAAATCCAGTGTTTGTCTATTTTGTTTGTTTGGAAGCTCTTAATACTTGCACACTGTTTATTTGTTGATCATATTCGTTGCTTCCTCTGGGGTTCTTGCAAAAAAAACTGCTTGTTCTCACCTTGATAAAAAAAAAACTGCTTGTTCTCACCTTGATAAAAAAAAAACTGCTTGTTCTCACCTTGATAAAAAAAACTGCTTGTTCTCACCTTGATAAAGGTAAAGGACATATGTATAACACAAGATTGTCATTAAAAGAGAATTATTGCTTCTCTAATGAGATGTTCAAGTGTCTAAAACATCGAAGTATTGTCTTCATTGCATCGGGTTTTATCCTATATAGCCCAGTCCCTTTCCCGAGAAATATTACGCCAGCTGCCGAGAGTATTGCACAAACGCGAACTCCGTACCTCCGACAAAGAACCTTAGAAAAGAATAAGGAGTTTAAGAACCATAGAAGAAGCACAGAAGCCAATGAATATGTAAGAACCCGTGGAAGCACCGAAACCAATGAATATGTAAGAACCCCGTGAAGCACCGAAACCAATGAATATGTAAGAACCCCGTGGAAGCACCCGAAACCAATGAATATGTAAGAACCCCGTGGGGAAGCACCGGAAGCCAATGAATATGAAGAAGAACCCCGTGGGAAGCACCGAAGCCAATGAATATGTAAGAACCCGAGGAAGCACCGAAACCAATGAATATGTAAGAACCCCGTGGGGAAGCACCGAAACCAATGAATATGTAAGAACCCCGTGGGAAAGCACCGAAGCCAATGAATATGTAAGAACCCCGTGGAAGCACCAAGCCAATGAATATGTAAGAACCCCGTGTGAAGCAACCGAAACCAATGAATATGTAAGAACCCCGTGGGGAAGCACCGAAGCCAATGAATATGTAAGAACCCCGTGGGGAAGCACCCGAAACCAATGAATATGAGCTTTAACTAGACAGTGAACAGATATTATAGGGGAAAAACACAAATAGCACAGGATTCTAACCCCAAACACCTTATTTCTGAAGGCACCCATTGCCTAGCCCTACAGACGAACGTTTTTAACAACGCAAACAGCTAGCACTTAGGTATCTCTTGATAAAATGCACACTAGAACAGAACGGCGTGGGCCGATTCGAACCCATGATCTTCTAAATGCAAGGCAATGGCTTAACCATGTAGCCACAGAGACACCCCTGTCCTATTTATAAAGCAGTGAAGCTTCATTCCCCAATTCTTGATGTCATTATCATAGTCGTCTCCTACCTTCTTCCTGATATCATCAGTAAATAATTAGGTACTTAAGTGACACACGAGACCACAGTCAGGGAGTCCAAACGTCTATGGATCAATGAGAAGACACAACAGGAAATCAAAGAGACAGACAAGAGGAAACTTCAACATCAGATTAACATCAGTTATATCCCTTTCATAAAAAATGAAATGTTCTGTAATCACATGTTGGTCACAGTAATTGTCTCCCCTTGTAGAGTTGCCATTACACGGTGATGTGGTGTCGTTTCTCTAATGGGGGTTTTTTGTGTAGAGGCAGATATTTCTATTGCATTTTACCATTTGTTGTTTTTGTAGCGCTTTTGTAGCGTTAGTTTCTGCAACATTCGCATTATTTCTGGCTTCTGTTGCATGGGTTTTTTTTTGTAGTGGTTGTTCTCCATGGTTTTTGTGGGGTGACTCTATGTTTTTATTTTGGTGGTTTCTGTTTTTTTAATTGGTGATTTCTGTATGGTTTTTTTTTTATTGGTGAGTTCTGTATAGTTTTTATTAGTGATTTCTCTTGATTATTTCTGGCTATTTTACAGTGGTAGTTTCTGTGAGGTTTTATAGAAGTTGTTCTGCATATTTTTACAATGGTCGTTTCTATATGGTCTTAGTAGGGGTGGTTTCTGTGTGATCTTGGTAGTGGTGGTTCCCATTGGTGGCTCGTAATCATTTTCTTTGGTGGTGAGGAGAAAAGTTTTGGGGAAAACATAGTTTTGGTTTAGGCTATATTTTAGTATTTAATATTATTTGTCTATTCAAAGAAGTGATCCCTCCTTTACTATAATATGTAGGCCACAACACGTCACATTGTCTAAACGTACATTGTCGTATATAGATATATATTGATGGAACAGGCGATTCCCTTAAATTATTCTATAATGGTTGGCTAATTAATTCTTTTGTTTTCTATTATGTGTATATATTGTTCAGTATTTACGTACCCGGACTAATTTTTAGTGCAATAACACCGTTAAACTGTGCACTGGCTTGGCCTCAAAAGAATTTCGTAACTGAATGAATTTAAATCACATATTTGTCTGTGTTAAATAACCAGTTGAGAGAGAGGTCAAATGTCACTATTTTAACATACCGTCTTCTTCTTCTTTTTCTTCTTTACATTCGTTCTTTACCACCAATTTTAATCACTCTTTGTGATATGTTTGATCTTTGCCATGAACGTGTATACGTTGCACATTGGTTTGTTAGGCCCCTAAACGCATATACTTCTACACATTTAGGAAAATGCATCCGATTTCACCAAACCACCTTAGTAGCCTCTTACGACATGCGTGGCAGGTAGCAATGGTTCTATTCTTTACACCCCAAATTTGGGTCCCGGTAACCACTCGGGTGAACACACTGTCTAAATAGAATATATTTCTACTGCCACTAAACAAAAACTGAGCCGTAAATGCATGATGTATACTAATTAGAGAGGAAAGATGCTGAATTTCAGACTGAATATGATATTTTAGCGTTATATATTCAACTCTTAATGATAATCAGTATCACTGTTAAAGTAATTATTATGAACAAATAATAAATAAAATAATAAATATACATTGCACATTATTTTTGGTGTTGCTCGGTCTTACTGGCCCTTAATGGCGAGCCGCTACTGGCGATTTCTGTGTGGTAGTGGTAGTGGTGGTTCCTGTATGGTCGTGGTAGTGGTGGTTCCTGTGTGGTCGTGGTAGGGGTGGTTCCTATGTGGTCGTGGTAGTGGTGGTTCCTGTGGGGTCGTGGTAGTGGTGGTTCCTGTGTGGTCGTGGTAGTGGTGGTTCCTGTGTGGTCGTGGTAGTGGTGGTTCCTGTGTTTAGAACACACAACTTTCAGAACGTAAAACAAACGTCACAGCTTAACGACGCAGCAGATTACCCGCCACCCTATCCATCCCGAAGATATATCTACTTAATTCCAGTATATCATAGTGTCAGATTTGATTAGATGTAAGTGAAACCGTCAGACCCGACCCATAGCCAAAATTAATTAAATAAAGATGCGCCGAATGTCGTGCTTAAACTCATAATGAACTATAGGTAGCTATCACACAAACAAATATTGAATCTCCCCACGACGCTTGATTTAATTAGTAATCAAGAGAAAATGGGGGGAGAAATATTTTGTTATCGTGAAGTAATCACTTGATGCAAACATACGCACGTATGCACGAACACGCACCCAAATTCGCTAGTTTCCCTTGTCTGTCTAGAGTATGCCGACGAAGCATTTTTTTTTAAAAACATATAGCGTGTCAGAGTTGTGTTTCACTTGGCTTTCCTTTGCGTGTCAGTTGGGATCTGGTTCCAGAGCTCTTCATTACAGCACCAGGGAGGTCTGCATTATGGAGATTGTTGAGAAATGTGGCTAGGTAGAGTGATGCATCCAGTGGATTCCGTAGGTGAATACATAGGTATGTAGATGAATGGATGGATGAATGTATGGATGTATGGATGGATGGATGGATGTATGGATGTATGGATGGATGGATGTATGGATGGATGAATGGATTGATAGGTGGATAGATGGATGGATGGATGGATAGATGGATGGATGGATGTATGGATGTATAGATGGATGAATGGATTGATAGGTGGATAGATGGATGGAGGGATAGATGGATGGATAGATGGATGGATGGATGGATGGTTGGATGGATGGATGGATGGACGGATGGATGGACGGATGTATGGATTGATGAATGGATGGATGGATGTATGGATTGATGAATGGATGGATGGATTGATGAATGGATGGATGGTTGGATGGATGGATTGATAGGTAGATGGATGGATGGATGTATGGATTGATGGATGGATGGCTGGATTGATGAATGGATGGATGGTTGGATGGATGGATTGATAGATAGATGGATGGATGGATGGATGGATGGATGGATGGATGGATGGATGGATGGATGGTTGGATGGATGGATGGTTGGTTGGATGGATGTATTGATTGGTAGATGGATGGATGGATTGATGGATGGATGGATAAATGGATGTATGGATTGTTAGGTGGATGTATGGATTGATAGGTGGATGGATGGATTGATAGGTGGATAGATGGATGGATGGATGTATGGATGTATAGATGGATGAATGGATTGATAGGTGGATAGATGGATGGATGGATAGATGGATGGATGGATGGATAGATGGATGTATGGATTGATAGCTGGATGAATGGATTGATAGATGGATA
The DNA here is from genome assembly GCA_020796225.1 of Arion vulgaris. Lineage (NCBI taxonomy): Eukaryota > Metazoa > Mollusca > Gastropoda > Stylommatophora > Arionidae > Arion > Arion vulgaris. The sequence goes on from CM036767.1 coordinate 44,591,605, forward strand.
GATGGATGGATGGATGGATGGATAGATGGATGGATGGATGATTGGATGAATGGATGGATGGATTGATAGGTAGATGGATGGATGGATGGATGGATGGATAGATGGATGGATAGATGGATGTATGGATGGATGTATAGATGGATGTATGTATGGATGGATGGATGTATGGATGTATAGATGGATGAATGGATTGATAGGTGGATAGATGGATGGATGGATGAATAGATGGATAGATGGATGTATGGATTGATAGGTGGATGAATGGATTAATAGGTGGATAGATGGATGGATGGATGGATGGATGGATGGATGGATGGATGGATGGATGGATGGATGGATAGATGGATGGATGGATGGTTGGATGGATGGATTGATGGATGGATGAATAGATGGATGAATGGATGGATGGATGGATGAATAGATGGATGGATGGATGGATGGATGAATGGATGGAGAAATGGATGGATGGAGAGATGGATGGAGGAATGGATAGATGGATAGATAGGTATTTAGGTAGGCGAGTATATTGTAAAGTTGCTAAAAATGTAAGCAATCTAGTTGTTATATTATATAGTTCTTTCTTTCTCGAATCCTGTATGCCTCACAGCGTCAGGTCAGGAAGAGATTTCTAAAACGGGCCTAGTATGCGCTTCGTAGATAGTCTCTTTCGTCGCCTCTGTTATCTCTGAGGTCCATCTTTGCGTGGCAGGCCTTTTGCTTTGTACCCATTGTATCGGAGCAGCATTGCTCTTTGGGTGCACTGTCTGATGGTAATCTGCTTACGTGACCGAACCATTTAATTTGTTGTTTCTTGATGAGGTCTAGTACTGATGTTGTACCCACTTTTTCCTGATGTCTTCATTTCTCAACCGGTCTCTTCTTGTTACACCAGCATTCTGCGTAGACACTTCATCTCTGTTGTGACTAGTTTTCTTCTATCGTTTGTTGTCAGCGTCCAGGTTTGGCACTGGTAACATAATGTGGGGAGAAAGATTGTGTTGAACATTGCTCTTTTTGTGTTCATGGTGACGTGTTTGCATCTTAAAATTGGCGCCATTTGCCCTATCATTTGATTTGCTTTGTTGCATCTGTGTTGAATTTCATTAGTTATTCTTCCATTTGCTGAAAAATGCTCCCCAGGTATGTGAAATATTTTACTTGATTTAGTAGATGATTATCGATGGAGATGTTGGTAGTGTTGGTAGAATTATGAAGAGATTATATAGTTGTTATATTATATTGTTGTTATATTATTAATATTATAATTATATTTATGAATGGATGAAGAAAGGGTTAGAGATGGACGGACTGACATACCTAGAAGGAATTAGTCACAGTTGTAGAACTGTAATGAGTAAGTAGAGATAACAGGTGGTGGGTGGGACAGGTGTATTGTATCGGTTGTATTATTTGAACGATAAATTGAAACAGTAAGTTGCGTGTTTATCATGTGCTTTGTTAATTTATCTTCTACGTCAGCGTTTCCCAAAGTGGGCGGTAGCGCCCTCCTGTGGGCACTGAAGCTTCCCAGGGGGGCGATGGTGGGTTCATAAGCATTTGGGGGCAGTTATTTTATCGTGATTTTGCGATTTAATAACCATTAAAAATTTGAATTCTGCATTTTAATTCCTTTTATGCCCGTCTTACACTATTCATTTTTTCATCAATTTTCTATTTCATGCATATAATCATTTGAAAATTGACCATGTATGACATAAATATATATATATCAATTTTCTATGTCAAAGTGAAAATAGAGCATATATATATGTATATGAGGGCGTTGGCAAAACTGTTATAATTGGGAGGGTGTTACATAGTTTATGTCATGCAAAGTGGACGAAGGGCCGAAAAAGTTTGGGAATCTATGTTCTACGTTGTCTTTCTCTTCTCCACTTTGTGGTGATGTCTCTCTCCATGATGGTCTTCTCCAACTCTTTGAACATATAGTTACAAGAATTGTTCATTTAAGGATTATCTTCATCACACATCGGATATGTTCATAATTGTTCCGATCTCCTCACAAGCATGTATTTCAGTGTGCTTAGACTAACAACCCCCGTTCTCTCTTTCTCTTTGTCGCGATCATCGCCCAGACTGATTTACCAGATCTACCCATAAATTCTATTCATGTGGAAATATGATTCATGCAGCCTTAGCATTGGTGTGTTTTAGGTCACATCTTCAGCACCATTTGGAGCTCTGGTGTTTATCCTTCGGCAATGTGTCCGGTTTCAGCCAGCGTTTACTCGGTTCGCTCTCCGTTCTGTAGCCATCTAATGTTTTTACGGTGTGGGGTAGCTAACCCACGCCCAACCTCCTTAGCGCCCTCTTACGACATGCGTGGTAGATAACAGTGGTTCTATTCTTCACATTCCATTTTGGGTCCCGGCAACCACTCGAGCGTACCCCCGTTCTATGTTGATTGATGTATCTACTGGGGTTTCTCTCATGGTTTTCCCGTCTTGCAGCAGCTATCGGTATGCACAACTTGCGCAACCAAGACAGAGAATACCATTTATCTTCTTAGTTGAAATCTGCAGAGCCTATATTTTTTCTTAGAGTAGAGTTTCCCAAACTGTGGTCCACGGACCCATGGAAGTCCTCGAGGGACCCACAGGGAGTCCACAAGCGCTCGTAGAAATATTATAATCTTTGACATGTCAAAAAGAAATATAATTTTTTGGTATAAAAACAGTGGTAAACTAATTACGTTGCGAAATCAAACGATCCGGACCAGAACGGAGTCTAAATGTCTGACAGAACAAATTGAAATGTCAATTAAAGATTCCCACAGTATGATAAATTGAGGTAGCTTGAATGTTGATGCAGTATAATAATAACTCCTTACCTAGAAGATTTTCATAAATAGAAGATTTTCATAAATAGAAATTTTCATAAATAGAAGATTTTCATAAATAGAAGATTTTCATAAATAGAAGATTTTCATAAATAGAAGATTTTCATAAATAGAAGATTTTCATAAATAGAAGATTTTCATAAATAGAAGATTTTCATAAATAGAAGATTTTCATAAATAGAAGATTTTCATAAATAGAAGATTTTCATAAATAGAAGATTTTCATAAATAGAAGATTTTCATAAATAGAAACTGCTAAGGTCCGCTGCAGGAAAATGCATTTAAAATGGAGTTCCGCGGTAATGCAAAGTTTGGAAACCGCTGCCTTAGAGCATCGATGATGCACATTCGGACATATAAAGGGACACGAAGGGTTGCAGAAAGACACTATGGAAGGAGGCATCCAGGCAAAGAGGAGAAGAGGAAGACCACGGAAAAGATGGATTCAGGATGTAACTGATTATTGACAGAGAAAAATATGATAGAGAAATTATGAAGGACTGTTAGAGTGGCCAAGTTCTTCTCAAGACAAGCTATATGATGATGATGATGATTTGCTAAACTATACAAGGAAATAGTAAAAGAGATTCAAGAAATAGCCATATAAACGTGATTATTTTTATTGTGTACAATCCTTCTCTTTCATTCCTTTTAAACATCAATGATGCCAGACTTAGACACGTCACATTTGACTAATCGTTTACATCAATCCGAACCAATTCTAGACGGGGGTCATTGATTCCAATTATACACGAATCCTGAAAGCCGATTAGCAACTTGCAACTTACGTCCGTTGTTATAAGTAGTTCGCAGTGAATAAATGTTATCTTTATAGAGATATTTGTTATTGATGTTATGTTCTCAGATTATGTATATACATATGTTGTAGATGACATGTTTGTGTATGTTGTCAGATTATATATTGCGCGTGTGTTGCGGGCTCTAAAGGAGAAAGAATAGTAACACTGCGACCTATAAGACCTTTCGTGAGATGCGACTGAGATAGGGGCCTAGGGAAGCTACCCTAGTTAAAAAAAAGGGGGGAAGTAGAAATTGGATGTGCTGGTCTACTTGTAGGTACATAACTGACACAACCTACAATAGCACAGATCACATACAGATCACAGTGAGTAGTTTAATAAATGGTCGATATGGAGCGTTCAAATAAGAACAAAATAGAATTTTATATAGATATAGTGGCGGTTCGTGATTAAGGGCCACTGGGGCCGGGCACCACCAAAAATAATGTGCGTGTAACGTGTATTTATTATTTTATAAATTAAAACATAACAACCCCAAACCATGATTTTCCCCAAAATTGTGTCTGCCCCACCAAAAAAATTATCATGAGCCGCCACTTATATATATATATATATATATATATATATATATATATATATATATGTAAATGACATGTTTACATAGATATGCTGTTAATGCTCTTTGATTATCAAGTGCACTAACCATTACTCTGAGAGCCGCAGCAGCGTAGTTTTCAGTGCACTCGCTTCTTGTGCATGTGGTCTAGGCGCAATTACACAGTAGGTGTGCAATATTTTTACGACCGTAAAGGCTTTCTGGTGTACCCAGCCTCAATTATAAGACTATACTAATAAACTCACTAGAAAGTAAAGGTGGACGGTGTGATGTTTACCAGATCACCCATCGTGTGTCGACGGTAAATAAACAAAAATATGTTTTTAAATACGTGTCTAGCGCAATATTCAGCAATGCACCTCGAGATATGAAGACGTGTACCTTTCTTTCATAACCACTACTCTATCGCTATTATTATGTATATTATGTAATGATTATAATGTTGCAATCGGATGATGTATAGCAAAGCAACATATAAAGCCAACATTTGTTGCCAACATTCTAAATAACATCAATGATGTTTTCAATGAGCTTGTCATTCCTTCCACTGACCTACTTTCCGATTGGTGAACTATAAATAGTTCAATGATTAAAGAGATAGTTACCACATGACATAGTTGCAGAAAACGATAATAATAATAATAATTCCTCTCGTACTGTTATATGTACATAGGGACTGCAAGTAATTTCTCCATACCGCTCTATCCTGGGCAACTCGTTCAATCTCCTCCATGGAACTGAGACCGATATTTCTTGCCTCTCTCAGCAAGTTCATTTCAGGGTCTCCTTATGACGTCCTCTCTTTCTTGAACCCTTTGCATCCCACTTAAATGCCTGCTTTGATATTCGTTGATCATTTCACCTCAAAAAAATATAATCCAAGCGATAGTCCAAGACAAAAGTCCGTTTCAGGACTATACCTGGATCAACCCAAAAATCCTTCTCCGGACTATACACACACACACACACCAGAATAAGCACAATACTAAACAACCAGACATTTGTATGGCTAGTCACAGATCACAGTGCCACACAAAGAAAAAAGAAAAATATGCTCTGATATAACCAAAAGTGATATCCGTCTTAAGTTGAAAGAGACGTGTCTCGGGTCACATCGAGACACCTAACAACCAAATCCATCACCTAACAACCAAATCCATCACCTAACAACCAAATCCATCACCTAACAACTAGATCCATCACCTAACAACCAAATCCATCACCTAACAACCAAATCCATCACCTAACAACCAGATCCATCACCTAACAACCAAATCCATCACCTAACAACTAAATCCATCACCTAACAACCAGATCCATCACCTAACAACCAAATCCATCACCTAACAACCAGATCCATCACCTAACAACCAGATCCATCACCTAACAACCAGATCCATCACCTCAACAACCAAGATCCATCACCTAACAACCAAATCCATCACCTAACAACCAAATCCATCACCTAAGAACCAAACAATAAACCTAAATTATTCTGTCATTCAAGACAAGCTCTAAAAGAAAACATCATCAAATACAAATTTCAAAGTCAACATGTAATGTAAACACCTCAACGATAAACAAGTCAATCTTCTACATCACCAACAAAAACACACTTTGAGAACATGATTTTCTCATGCAGAAACAGCGTGAAGCCGTCTAGATCAACTACAAGAGTCATTCAATTATATCAGAAACAATCTATCAACATCTAGCTGCAGGTTAGTCTATTCTTAGAGTGAACAAATACATTACAATTTTGTTTAATGTATATATCTATCCCAAGATGGCAATCATACAAATACTATATGTATACAAAAACCGACTTTCAAGTTTGCATTTTGCAATAATTTTGCACATTATCGATAGCAAAATATTCTTCAAATGATATAGAGCAATTATAAAGAAAATTTGAAAAGTGTGTGTGGATGTATGAGAATTATTTATAAATGTCGGCATCGATTTCATAGTGTTGTAACTTTGCGATTACAACCTGCACGGGAAAGTGACATTTAAAAGTAAGTTCGATTACCAAGTTCTTGTTTGTCGATATTGTGTGCGCGAGCGTGTATGTGGGTGTGGTAGAGTGGGAAATAGAAAGATAGTGTGTTAGTTTGTGTGTGGGAGAGAAGAGAGTTAGTGTGGTAGTGCGAAATTTATTGTTTTAGTTGGTTGGAGAAATGGAGAGATTGTGAATATGTGTTCGTAAAGAGAGAGGAGGGGGAGGGGGAGAGTATGTGTTAAAGTGTGTGTGTGTGTAGGGGAAGAGAGAAAGAATTTTTTAATGTGTGTGTGGTGAGAGAGAGAGAGAGAAGAAATATCTTATTAAAGTGTGTGTGTGAGAGAGAGAGAGAGAGAGATAGAAATTATTATGTGTGTGAGGTGAGAGAGAAAGAGGAGAACAATTTTATTCAAAGTGTGTGTGTGAGAGAGAAAGCAAGAGAAAGAATTTTATATCAGTGTGTAGAAGAGAAAGAAAGACAATTTTATAAATCGTGTGTGTGAGAGAGAGAGAGAAAAACACCCATCTTATATCAAATGCGTGTGTGTGTGAGAGAGAGAGAGAGAGAGAACCCATCTTTATTCAAAATCGTGTATTGTGAGAGAGAAGAGAGAAGAACACCCATCTTTATATCAAATGTGTGTGTGTGTGTGTGAGAGAGAGAAGAGAGAAAGAACACCCATCTTTATATCAAATGTGTGTGTGTGTGTGTGGAGAAGAAGAAGAGAAAGAACACCATCTTTATATCAAATGTGTGTGTGTGTGTGAGAGAGAGAAGAGAGAGAGAGAACACCCATCTTTATATCAAATGCGTGTGTGTGTGTGAGAGAGAGAAGAGAGAAAGAACACCCATCTTTATATCAAATGTGTGTGTGTGTGAGAAAAGAGATTGAGCTCTCCTCTGTATGTCTCTTCCACCAAAGATCCGACATTATGTGCAGAAATGGGCATCACAAAATTGACCGGCATGCTCAGTACTTGATCAACTAATAGCTAGTGACCACATCAGACTAGGAAATTAATAACAACAACGAAGTGTGCACCTCAGGAACTGAACTCATTACCCCTGGAGCTACAAGCGAACTGGCTAGAACAGATTCTCGGCATTAATAATCACAAACGTAGACACGAAACAGAAATATGACGAAAATGAAGACATGTTTCAATAAAGCAAAGCTACAATAAACGGCAGAAACCATCCCCTGAGGGACAAGAAACCATTCCCTGACGGACAAGAAACCATCACTGGGGAAGAAGAATTCATGGACAAAACCAACCATGGGTTAGATCACTCTGAGGGACAAGAAACCACCCCATGGGGTTGAAGAGATCACCCCCTGAGGGACAAGAAACCATTCCCTTATGTCAACAAATCATCCGCTGACAGACAAGAAAATAATCCCTCTTCATTCATTATTTCTTTGACAGACTGCAGTAATGCAACCTTTTTATCAAGGACTGGCCACTTAAGGGTAAAGTTCAAGTAGTAGTATGCCCCTTACGGAACGTTGCTTTTATCCCAGCCAGCATGAAAAACTCTCTGTCTCTAGTAAGTTTTCTCACTCCTCCGACGTCGTGTTCAATGTTTCTTTCTTTTTTTCTGCCACCTTTGTCTTGGTCGTGTCCTGCCTCGTACTCCAGGAACCATACCTTCCATTACCGTTCTCTTCAAGCCACTGTAAAAGTAAAAGTAAAAGTAAAGGAACCCTTTCATACCTCGTGGTATATAGGTCAATACAGTGTTAGGCTTTATTTTCATTGACCGTCGAGCACACGATGGGTGATGTGGTCAGCATCACGCCGGCCGCCTTCCACTTTTCCCAGTTGAGGCTGGGTCGACCTGAAAGCCGTCGCGGTCGGGAAAAATTCCACGCGCATTGTGGGAGCTGAACCCAGACCAACAGCCTTGAGAAGCGAGTTCACTAACAACTACGCTACCGCGGCTCTCTCAAGCCACTGTGGCGCGCCAAAATATTTCATCTTCCGAGACATGATATTATTTATAAAGCAATGCTCCTTAATATACAGGTCTTGTAGAGATGTCTGTTTTTCCTCTTCTTTGTCTAAGATGTTCTAAGAACGTTTCTGTAACATCTTGTTAAAAAGATGAAACTTTGTTATTCAATGTTTGTGTTATGGTGAAGTATGGTCTTGATAATCTCTGATTTCCTGGCTCTGATTTCTTTCATCTCATTGACTGTGCCTTATGTCCTGGTTTTAAAAAATTGGAACATATCAATTAATAAGATAATATAATGACCAAACTATATTAACACCATTGGCAAATAATTGATTGATTGATTGATTGATTGATTGATTGATTGATTGATTGATTATTGATTGATTGATTGATTGATTGATTGATTGATTGATTGATAGGGCCACCATGTATTTCGGTGAGTAACCATGTGTGCTCCGATATCTTTCTTACACAGGAAGATATCAACGACAGGGCACCGTAGAACCGGCGAGATAGTTTAGAAGTTGATAACAAATTTTTGAGGGAATTTTTTAAATCTTTGTAATGAATTGTGTCCGGGCACGGTTTTCCAGCCTGATCGTCTCGATTTTAAACTGCCAATGGTTCTGTTACGTATTCAACTTAAACACGGACCAGTGTTTTATCGTCCGTCTCTGATAGAACTAGGAACATGATCTCACCTACACTGATATCAGAGATATCTGGAAAAATATTATGATAGCTACATGAGAGGAGAAACCGGAATACCTTTAGAATGAGAGGCGATATCCTTATCTATACGCTTCAAAGACCACCATTGAAAAAATTAAGATCTACATAACAGAAATAATTCGGTAAATAATGAGACTGATGGAAGGTTGCATGTATTTTTTGTTAATTAGTGTTCCTCAGAAACTTGATATTGAAATGTTGGAAGACGTATTGACAGCTTGTTCCAAGAATTTCAACCCAACGGAGTTTTTCATAAGTATCCACACCAGTGGTGGTCCCAAAAAAAACTGAAATATTTAAACCGATCTCCCAAAAATATCTGCTAGTTAAAATTGTATACAGAAATGCTTTTAGTGAGCTCTTTGGCTGCTTTAGTAAACATTGCATTCTAACAACAAGACAGTTGTAGATTGGATTGATTATAAGTTGCGTTCTAACAACAAGACAGTTGTAGATTGAATTAATTATAAGTTGTGTTCTAGCAACAAGACAGTTGTAGATTGAATTAATTATAAGTTGTGTTCTAGCAACAAGACAGTTGTAGATTGGATTGATTATAAGTTGTGTTCTAACAACAAGACAGTTGTAGAAATTTAATTAATTATAAGTTGTGTTCTAGCAACAAGACAGTTGTAGATTGAATTAATTATAAGTTGTGTTCTAACAACAAGACAGTTGTAGATTGAATTAATTATAAGTTGTGTTCTAGCAACAAGACAGTTGTAGATTGGATTGATTATAAGTTGCGTTCTAACAACAAGACAGTTGTAGATTGAATTAATTATAAGTTGTGTTCTAACAACAAGACAGTTGTAGATTGAATTAATTATAAGTTGTGTTCTAACAACAAGACAGTTGTAGATTGAATTGATTATAAGTTGTGTTCTAACAACAAGACAGTTGTTGATTGGATTGATTATAAGTTGTGTTCTAACAACAAGACAGTTGTAGATTGGATTAATTATAAGTTGCGTTCTAACAACAAGACAGTTGTAGAATGAATTGATTATAAGTTGCGTTCTAACAACAAGACAGTTGTAGAATGAATTGATTATAAGTTGTGTTCTAACAACAAGACAGTTGTAGATTGAATTGATTATAAGTTGCGTTCTAACAACAAGACAGTTGTAGATTGAATTGATTATATGTGTGTTCCAAACAACAAGACAGTTGTAGATTGGGTTGATTAAAAGTTGTGTTCTAGCAACAAGACAGTTGTAGATTGAATTAATTATAAGTTGCGTTCTAGCAACAAGACAGTTGTTGATTGGATTGATTATAAGTTGTGTTCTAACAACAAGACAGTTGTAGATTGGATTAATTATAAGTTGCGTTCTAACAACAAGACAGTTGTAGAATGAATTGATTATAAGTTGCGTTCTAACAACAAGACAGTTGTAGAATGAATTGATTATAAGTTGTGTTCTAACAACAAGACAGTTGTAGATTGAATTGATTATAAGTTGCGTTCTAACAACAAGACAGTTGTAGATTGAATTGATTATATGTTGCGTTCTAACAACAAGACAGTTGTAGATTGAATTGATTATAAGTTGCGTTCTAACAACAAGACAGTTGTAGAATGAATTAATTATAAGTTGCGTTCTAGCAACAAGACAGTTGTTGATTGGATTGATTATAAGTTGTGTTCTAACAACAAGACAGTTGTAGATTGGATTAATTATAAGTTGCGTTCTAACAACAAGACAGTTGTAGAATGAATTGATTATAAGTTTTCGTTCTAACAACAAGACAGTTGTAGAATGAATTGATTATAAGTTGTGTTCTAACAACAAGACATTTGTAGATTGAATTGATTATAAGTTGCGTTCTAACAACAAGACAGTTGTAGATTGAATTGATTATAAGTTGCGTTCTAACAACAAGACAGTTGTAGATTGAATTGATTATAAGTTGTGTTCTAACAACAAGACAGTTGTAGATTGAATTAATTATAAGTTGCGTTCTAACAACAAGACAGTTGTAGATTGAATTGATTATAAGTTGTGTTCTAACAACAAGACAGTTGTAGAATGAATTAATTATAAGTTGCGTTCTAACAACAAGACAGTTGTAGATTGAATTGATTATAAGTTGTGTTCTAACAACAAGACAGTTGTTGATTGGATTGATTATAAGTTGTGTTCTAACAACAAGACAGTTGTAGATTGGATTAATTATAAGTTGCGTTCTAACAACAAGACAGTTGTAGAATGAATTGATTATAAGTTGCGTTCTAACAACAAGACAGTTGTAGAATGAATTGATTATAAGTTGTGTTCTAACAACAAGACAGTTGTAGATTGAATTGATTATAAGTTGCGTTCTAACAACAAGACAGTTGTAGATTGAATTGATTATATGTTGCGTTCTAACAACAAGACAGTTGTAGATTTAATTGATTATAAGTTGCGTTCTAACAACAAGACAGTTGTAGAATGAATTAATTATAAGTTGCGTTCTAGCAACAAGACAGTTGTTGATTGGATTGATTATAAGTTGTGTTCTAACAACAAGACAGTTGTAGATTGGATTAATTATAAGTTGCGTTCTAACAACAAGACAGTTGTAGAATGAATTGATTATAAGTTGCGTTCTAACAGCAAGACAGTTGTAGAATGAATTGATTATAAGTTGTGTTCTAACAACAAAACAGTTGTAGATGAATTGATTATAAGTTGCGTTCCCAACAACAAGACAGTTGTAGATTGAATTGATTATATGTTGCGTTCTAACAACAAGACAGTTGTAGATTGAATTGATTATAAGTTGCGTTCTAACAACAAGACAGTTGTAGAATGAATTAATTATAAGTTGCGTTCTAGCAACAAGACAGTTGTTGATTGGATTGATTATAAGTTGTGTTCTAACAACAAGACAGTTGTAGATTGGATTAATTATAAGTTGCGTTCTAACAACAAGACAGTTGTAGAATGAATTGATTATAAGTTGCGTTCTAACAACAAGACAGTTGTAGATTGAATTGATTATATGTTGCGTTCTAACAACAAGACAGTTGTAGATTGAATTGATTATAAGTTGCGTTCTAACAACAAGACAGTTGTAGAATGAATTAATTATAAGTTGCGTTCTAGCAACAAGACAGTTGTTGATTGGATTGATTATAAGTTGTGTTCTAACAACAAGACAGTTGTAGATTGGATTAATTATAAGTTGCGTTCTAACAACAAGACAGTTGTAGAATGAATTGATTATAAGTTGCGTTCTAACAACAAAACAGTTGTAGAATGAATTGATTATAAGTTGCGTTCTAACAACAAGACAGTTGTAGATTGAATTGATTATAAGTTGCGTTCTAACAACAAGACAGTTGTAGATTGAATTGATTATAAGTTGTGTTCTAACAACAAGACAGTTGTTGAATGAATTGATTATAAGTTGCGTTCTAACAACAAGACAGTTGTAGATTGGGAAATTTATTATAAGTTGTGTTCTAACAACAAGACAGTTGTAGATTGAATTAATTATAAGTTGCGTTCTAACAACAAGACAGTTGTAGATGAAATTTATTATAAGTTGTGTTCTAAACAACAAGACAGTTGTAGAATGAATTAATTATAAGTTGCGTTCTAACAACAAGACAGTTGTAGATTGAATTGATTATAAGTTGTGTTCTAACAACAAGACAGTTGTTGATTGGATTGATTATAAGTTGTGTTCTAACAACAAGACAGTTGTAGATTGGATTAATTATAAGTTGCGTTCTAACAACAAGACAGTTGTAGAATGAATTGATTATAAGTTGCGTTCTAACAACAAGACAGTTGTAGAATGAATTGATTATAAGTTGTGTTCTAACAACAAGACAGTTGTAGATTGAATTGATTATAAGTTGCGTTCTAACAACAAGACAGTTGTAGATTGAATTGATTATATGTTGCGTTCTAACAACAAGACAGTTGTAGATTGAATTGATTATAGGTTGCGTTCCTAACAACAAGACAGTTGTAGAATGAATTAATTATAAGTTGCGTTCTAGCAACAAGACAGTTGTTGATTGGATTGATTATAAGTTGTGTTCTAACAACAAGACAGTTGTAGATTGGATTAATTATAAGTTGCGTTCTAACAACAAGACAGTTGTAGAATGAATTGATTATAAGTTGCGTTCTAACAACAAGACAGTTGTAGAATGAATTGATTATAAGTTGTGTTCTAACAACAAGACAGTTGTAGATTGAATTGATTATAAGTTGCGTTCTAACAACAAGACAGTTGTAGATTGAATTGATTATAAGTTGCGTTCTAACAACAAGACAGTTGTAGATTGGGAAATTTATTATAAGTAGTGTTCTAACAACAAGACAGTTGTTGAATGAATTGATTATAAGTTGCGTTCTAACAACAAGACAGTTGTAGATTGAATTGATTATAAGTTGTGTTCTAACAACAAGACAGTTGTAGATTGAATTAATTATAAGTTGCGTTCTAACAACAAGACAGTTGTAGATTGAATTGATTATAAGTTGTGTTCTAACAACAAGACAGTTGTAGAATGAATTAATTATAAGTTTGTTCTAACAAAAGACAGTTGTAGATTGAATTGATTATAAGTTGTGTTCTAACAACAAGACAGTTGTAGATTGAATTGATTATAAGTTGCGTTCTAACAACAAGACAGTTGTAGATTGAATTGATTATAAGTTGTGTTCTAACAACAAGACAGTTGTAGATTGAATTGATTATAAGTTGTGTTCTAACAACAAGACAGTTGTAGATTGGATTGATTATAAGTTGTGTTCTAACAACAAGACAGTTGTAGATTGAATTAATTATAAGTTGTGTTCTAACAACAAGACAGTTGTAGATTGAATTAATTATAAGTTGTGTTCTAGCAACAAAACAGTTGTAGGTTGGATTGATTATAAGTTGCGTTCTAACAACAAGACAGTTGTAGATTGAATTGATTATAAGTTGTGTTCTAACAACAAGACAGTTGTAGATTGAATTAATTATAAGTTGTGTTCTAGCAACAAGAAAAGTTGTAGATTGGATTAATTATAAGTTGTGTTCTAGCAACAAGACAGTTGTAGATTGAATTGATTATAAGTTGCGTTCTAACAACAAGACAGTTGTAGATTGAATTAATTATAAGTTGTGTTCTAACAACAAGACAGTTGTAGATTGAATTAATTATAAGTTGTGTTCTAACAACAAGACAGTTGTAGAATGAATTGATTATAAGTTGTGTTCTAAAAAAAGACAGTTGTAGATTGAATTGATTATAAGTTTGCGTTCTAACAACAAGACAGTTGTAGATTGAATTGATTATATGTTGCGTTCTAACAACAAGACAGTTGTAGATTGAATTGATTATAAGTTGCGTTCTAACAACAAGACAGTTGTAGAATGAATTAATTATAAGTTGCGTTCTAGCAACAAGACAGTTGTTGATTGGATTGATTATAAGTTGTGTTCTAACAACAAGACAGTTGTAGATTGGATTAATTATAAGTTGCGTTCTAACAACAAGACAGTTGTAGAATGAATTGATTATAAGTTGCGTTCTAACAACAAGACAGTTGTAGAATGAATTGATTATAAGTTGTGTTCTAACAACAAGACATTTGTAGATTGAATTGATTATAAGTTGCGTTCTAACAACAAGACAGTTGTAGATTGAATTGATTATAAGTTGCGTTCTAACAACAAGACAGTTGTAGATTGAATTGATTATAAGTTGTGTTCTAACAACAAGACAGTTGTAGATTGAATTAATTATAAGTTGCGTTCTAACAACAAGACAGTTGTAGATTGAATTGATTATAAGTTGTGTTCTAACAACAAGACAGTTGTAGAATGAATTAATTATAAGTTGCGTTCTAACAACAAGACAGTTGTAGATTGAATTGATTATAAGTTGTGTTCTAACAACAAGACAGTTGTTGATTGGATTGATTATAAGTTGTGTTCTAACAACAAGACAGTTGTAGATTGGATTAATTATAAGTTGCGTTCTAACAACAAGACAGTTGTAGAATGAATTGATTATAAGTTGCGTTCTAACAACAAGACAGTTGTAGAATGAATTGATTATAAGTTGTGTTCTAACAACAAGACAGTTGTAGATTGAATTGATTATAAGTTGTGTTCTAACAACAAGACAGTTGTAGATTGAATTGATTATATGTTGCGTTCTAGCAACAAGACAGTTGTAGATTGAATTGATTATAAGTTGCGTTCTAACAACAAGACAGTTGTAGAATGAATTAATTATAAGTTGCGTTCTAGCAACAAGACAGTTGTTGATTGGATTGATTATAAGTTGTGTTCTAACAACAAGACAGTTGTAGATTGGATTAATTATAAGTTGCGTTCTAACAACAAGACAGTTGTAGAATGAATTGATTATAAGTTGCGTTCTAACAACAAGACAGTTGTAGAATGAATTGATTATAAGTTGTGTTCTAACAACAAGACAGTTGTAGATTGAATTGATTATAAGTTGCGTTCTAACAACAAGACAGTTGTAGATTGAATTGATTATATGTTGCGTTCTATAACAAGACAGTTGTAGATTGAATTGATTATAAGTTGCGTTCTAACAACAAGACAGTTGTAGAATGAATTAATTATAAGTTGCGTTCTAGCAACAAGACAGTTGTTGATTGGATTGATTATAAGTTGTGTTCTAACAACAAGACAGTTGTAGATTGGATTAATTATAAGTTGCGTTCTAACAACAAGACAGTTGTAGAATGAATTGATTATAAGTTGCGTTCTAACAACAAGACAGTTGTAGAATGAATTGATTATAAGTTGTGTTCTAACAACAAGACAGTTGTAGATTGAATTGATTATAAGTTGCGTTCTAACAACAAGACAGTTGTAGATTGAATTGATTATAAGTTGCGTTCTAACAACAAGACAGTTGTAGATTGAATTGATTATAAGTTGTGTTCTAACAACAAGACAGTTGTTGAATGAATTGATTATAAGTTGCGTTCTAACAACAAGACAGTTGTAGATTGAATTGATTATAAGTTGTGTTCTAACAACAAGACAGTTGTAGATTGAATTAATTATAAGTTGCTTTCTAACAACAAGACAGTTGTAGATTGAATTGATTATAAGTTGTGTTCTAACAACAAGACAGTTGTAGAATGAATTAATTATAAGTTGCGTTCTAACAACAAGACAGTTGTAGATTGAATTGATTATAAGTTGTGTTCTTTAAAAACAAGACAGTTGCTGATTGGATTGATTATAAGTTGTGTTCTAACAACAAGACAGTTGTAGATTGAATTAATTATAAGTTGCGTTCTAACAACAAGACAGTTGTAGAATGAATTGATTATAAGTTGATTCTAACAACAAGACAGTTGTAGAATGAATTGATTATAAGTTGTGTTCTAACAACAAGACAGTTGTAGATTGAATTGATTATAAGTTGCGTTCTAACAACAAGACAGTTGTAGATTGAATTGATTATATGTTGCGTTCTAACAACAAGACAGTTGTAGATTGAATTGATTATAAGTTGCGTTCTAACAACAAGACAGTTGTAGAATGAATTAATTATAAGTTGCGTTCTAGCAACAAGACAGTTGTTGATTGGATTGATTATAAGTTGTGTTCTAACAACAAGACAGTTGTAGATTGGATTAATTATAAGTTGCGTTCTAACAACAAGACAGTTGTAGAATGAATTGATTATAAGTTGTGTTCTAACAACAAGACAGTTGTAGAATGAATTGATTATAAGTTGTGTTCTAACAACAAGACAGTTGTAGATTGAATTGATTATAAGTTGCGTTCTAACAACAAGACAGTTGTAGATTGAATTGATTATAAGTTGCGTTCTAACAACAAGACAGTTGTAGATTGAATTGATTATAAGTTGAGTTCTAACAACAAGACAGTTGTTGAATGAATTGATTATAAGTTGCGTTCTAACAACAAGACAGTTGTAGATTGAATTGATTATAAGTTGTGTTCTAACAACAAGACAGTTGTAGATTGAATTAATTATAAGTTTTCGTTCTAACAACAAGACAGTTGTAGATTGAATTGATTATAAGTTGTGTTCTAACAACAAGACAGTTGTAGAATGAATTAATTATAAGTTGCGTTCTAACAACAAGACAGTTGTAGATTGAATTGATTATAAGTTGTGTTCTAACAACAAGACAGTTGTAGATTGAATTGATTATAAGTTGCGTTCTAACAACAAGACAGTTGTAGATTGGGAAATTTATTATAAGTTGTGTTCTAACAACAAGACAGTTGTAGATTGAATTGATTATAAGTTGCGTTCTAACAACAAGACAGTTGTAGATTGAATTGATTATAAGTTGTGTTCTAACAACAAGACAGTTGTAGATTGAATTGATTATAAGTTGTGTTCTAACAACAAGACAGTTGTAGATTGAATTGATTATAAGTTGTGTTCTAACAACAAGACAGTTGTAGATTGAATTGATTATAAGTTGCGTTCTAACAACAAGACAGTTGTAGATTGGAATGATTATAAGTTGCGTTCTAACAACAAGACAGTTGTAGATTGAATTGATTATAAGTTGTGTTCTAACAACAAGATAGTTGTAGATTGAATTAATTATAAGTTGCGTTCTAACAACAAGACAGTTGTAGATTGAATTGATTATAAGTTGTGTTCTAACAACAAGACAGTTGTAGATTGGATTGATTATAAGTTGTGTTCTAACAACAAGACAGTTGTAGATTGGATTAATTATAAGTTGTGTTCTAACAACAAGACAGTTGTAGATTGAATTGATTATAAGTTGTGTTCTAACAACAAGACAGTTGTAGAATGTATTAATTATAAGTTGTGTTCTAACAACAAGATAGTTGTAGATTGAATTGATTATAAGTTGCGTTCTAACAACAAGACAGTTGTAGAATGAATTGATTATATGTTGCGTTCTAACAACAAGATAGTTGTAGAATGAATTGATTATAAGTTGCGTTCTAACAACAAGACAGTTGTAGATTGAATTGATTATATGTTGCGTTCTAACAACAAGACAGTTGTAGAATGAATTGATTATAAGTTGCGTTCTAACAACAAGACAGTTGTAGAATGAATTAATTATGTGTGTTCTAACAACAAGACAGTTGTAGAATGAATTAATTATAAGTTGCGTTCTAGCAACAAGACAGTTGTAGAATGAATTGATTATAAGTTGTGTTCTAGCAACAAGACAGTTGTAGATTGAATTGATTATAAGTTTGTTCCTAGCAACAAGACAGTTGTAGATTGAATTAATTATAAGTTGCGTTCTAGCAACAAGACAGTTGTAGATTGGATTAATTATAAGTTGTGTTCTAACAACAAGACAGTTGTAGATTGAATTGATTATAAGTTGTGTTCTAGCAACAAGACAGTTGTTGAAATGAATTGATTATAAGTTGTGTTCTAACAACAAGACAGTTGTAGATTGGATTAATTATAAGTTGTGTTCTAACAACAAGACAGTTGTAGATTGGATTGATTATAAGTTGTGTTCTAACAACAAGACAGTTGTAGATTGAATTGATTATAAGTTGTGTTCTAACAACAAGACAGTTGTAGATTGAATTGATTATAAGTTGTGTTCTAACAACAAGACAGTTGTAGATTGAATTGATTATAAGTTGTGTTCTAACAACAAGACAGTTGTTGAATGAATTGATTATAAGTTGTGTTCTAGCAACAAGACAGTTGTAGATTGAATTGATTATAAGTTGCGTTCTAACAACAAGACAGTTGTAGATTGAATTGATTATAAGTTGCGTTCTAACAACAAGACAGTTGTAGATTGAATTGATTATAAGTTGTGTTCTAACAACAAGATAGTTGTAGATTGAATTGATTATAAGTTGCGTTCTAACAACAAGACAGTTGTAGAATGAATTGATTATATGTTGCGTTCTAACAACAAGATATTGTAGAATGATTGATTATAAGTTGCGTTCTAACAACAAGACAGTTGTAGATTGAATTGATTATATGTTGCGTTCTAACAACAAGACAGTTGTAGAATGAATTGATTATAAGTTGTGTTCTAACAACAAGACAGTTGTAGATTGAATTGATTATAAGTTGTGTTCTAACAACAAGACAGTTGTAGATTGAATTGATTATAAGTTGTGTTCTAACAACAAGACAGTTGTTGAATGAATTGATTATAAGTTGTGTTCTAGCAACAAGACAGTTGTAGATTGAATTGATTATAAGTTGTGTTCTAACAACAAGACAGTTGTAGAATGAATTGATTATAAGTTGTGTTCTAACAACAAGACAGTTGTAGATTGAATTGATTATAAGTTGTGTTCTAACAACAAGACAGTTGTAGATTGAATTGATTATAAGTTGTGTTCTAACAACAAGACAGTTGTAGATTGAATTGATTATAAGTTGTGTTCTAACAACAAGACAGTTGTTGAATGAATTGATTATAAGTTGTGTTCTAGCAACAAGACAGTTGTAGATTGAATTGATTATAAGTTGTGTTCTAACAACAAGACAGTTGTAGATTGAATTAATTATAAGTTGCGTTCTAACAACAAGACAGTTGTTGAATGAATTGATTATAAGTTGTGTTCTAACAACAAGACAGTTGTTGAATGAATTAATTATAAGTTGCGTTCTAGCAACAAGACAGTTGTAGATTGGATTGATTATAAGTTGCGTTCTAACAACAAGACAGTTGTAGATTGAATTGATTATAAGTTGTGTTCTAACAACAAGACAGTTGTAGATTGAATTAATTATAAGTTGTGTTCTAACAACAAGACAGTTGTAGATTGAATTGATTATAAGTTGTGTTCTAACAACAAGACAGTTGTTGAATGAATTGATTATAAGTTGCGTTCTAACAACAAGACAGTTGTAGATTGAATTAATTATAAGTTGCGTTCTAGCAACAAGACAGTTGTAGATTGGATTGATTATAAGTTGTGTTCTAACAACAAGACAGTTGTAGATTGAATTGATTATAAGTTGTGTTCTAACAACAAGACAATTGTAGATTGGATTGATTATAAGTTGCGTTCTAACAACAAGACAGTTGTAGATTGGATTGATTATAAGTTGCGTTCTAACAACAAGACAGTTGTAGATTGAATTGATTATAAGTTGTGTTCTAACAACAAGACAGTTGTAGATTGAATTGATTATAAGTTGCGTTCTAGCAACAAGACAGTTGTAGATTGAATTGATTATAAGTTGTGTTCTAACAACAAGAAAGTTGTAGATTGGATTAATTATAAGTTGTGTTCTAACAACAAGACAGTTGTAGAATGAATTAATTATAAGTTGCGTTCTAGCAACAAGATAGTTGTAGATTGAATTAATTATAAGTTGCGTTCTAACAACTTGCTCTAGTCACAGCGTTTTAAGTTTCATACAAAATGAATCTCTGTTATATCACGTCTTATATAAGGTCATGTGTGCGTCTGTAGCTTAAGCGGCAGTAAGCTCGATCACAACCCATACGTACCTGGTTCAAACTCCGCGGCGGGCAAGTTTGAAACCAAATTAGTTCCATTGATTTTACGAATTATAAAAATAGACCTCACCGTTCAGAAAGCAATGGCAAACTACTGAACGTATAAGTGGTGCCTAGAGAATCGCCTACTCGTTTACTATGGTTGATGGCTAAGTCCTGTAAAAGTTATGCCACGATTTTCATTGCATATAGGGTAATAAGGTGGTATTATGTATTTATCAGTGGCCGTCGGCACACGACGAGTGATGTGGTAAACATCACGAAGACAATCTTTACTTCATAACGCTTTTCCTGGTACCTATTTGAGGCTGGGTAGACCTGAGAGCCGTGACGTTGGAAAACAAATTCCACACCGACTGTGGAAGTTGAACCTGGACCCTTAGCCTAAGACGCGAGTTCACTAACAACTACACTACTGCGGTTTGCTGTAGTTCCAATACTTATCCATATCTCATCATGGCTGAAAGATCTACAGACGACAGGTTACTTTATTGCAACGGGTTTTCCCATACCGCTCTGCCCCCTCATCAGACACATAACACACCTCTGTCGAGATTATTGTACAAAGCACGAACTCGGTAGCATCTGTAACAATTCTAGGAATCTCAGGGAAATTCACCAGGTCAGCGATTCCCAAACTTTTCATTACCGTCGACCTCTTTATGTACAGTTTGCTGCCGCGAACACTTAAAAGTTTCAATATATGAAAATCTTCTAGCGATGGAGTTATTATTACAAAACACCAACAGTCACGCTGGCTTCAATTTCTCAGACTGCGGAAAACTTTAAATGATCTTTCATTTTGTCCTGTCAGACATTTAGACTCCGGTCTGATCCGTGTTCTTTGATTTCTCAGAGAAACTATTTTAGCACTGTTTTTATACATGATTTAAGCCCGTCTGCCCAGCGTGTTCGTAGCGCGTTGGACTACGGGTGACTATTCCTCTGTGTGTGCGCGTTCAATTCCACGGGATGGCAGAAAAAGCCTCAGATTCCACAGGATGAACCGAAGGGTTACGATGTCCATGGCACCGAGCCGAAGAGCTGAAAAGCTCAAGTGCTTCTGAATCGAAAAAAAAAAATACATGTTTTTAAATTTATTTTTGTCTTTGAAATGTCAAAGATCTTAATATTTCTTCAAGCGCTTGAGAACCCCTGTGAGTACCTCGCAGAACTCCGGGGATCCGCGGATTAAAGTTTGAGAAACGCTGCACTAGAGCACAGAACAGCATCGTCCAGATTTAGAACGGAAATACATCGGCGTAACCACTTAGTTACAGTGACCTCTATCTCATGAATATTATTATCATAAATTATTATTGCTTCTTCTTCTTCTTCAAACGCTTCATATCGACAACTTGTTAACCACTCTGTGTGATCTGTATGTGATCTGAGACTAAGAGAGATTGTACGTTGTGCCAGTTATGCGCCTACAAGTAGGCCAGCACATCCGATTTCTGCCACGCTTTTATTTACTAGGTAGTTTCCTTAGGCTCCTACCTCAGTCGCCTCTTACGACATGCCTTGTAGGTGACAGTGTTACTATTCTTTGCTCCTCTTACAACATGCCTTGTAGGTCGCAGTGTTACTATTCTTTGCTCCTCTTACAACATGCCTTGTAGGTGGCAGTGGTACTATTCTTTGCTTCCTTGCTGGCCCCCGGCACCACACATTGCTTCTTCAAAGATGATCATATTTAACATTACATTCTGAGATTCCCCTACTATTAGTTGCTCAGTGCGATGAAACAATTCTTGACAAAAAAACCTGAAACTTAACGATCCAAAGAAGACGCCCATTTGTAATGAGTTTTGTCTGATCGACTCTCACGGTTTAAAACTGTTATAAAAATATAACATGGGAGACAATCAGATTCCACGCTTCAAAACTATTATAAAAATACATCATGGGAGACAATAAAATTCGAATAATGAAATCTGTGAAGCTACTCAAAAACCATTTATATAATTTTGATGATAAATATTGAGTTAGAATTTGTGGGGTTACTGTTGGGGAAATATTGATTGATTGAAAGAACTAAAATTATAGACATCTAGAAAATTGTAAAATATTGAAAAGAGATTGAGTCGAGAGAAGAGAGATTGGAAAAGAGAAAGAGAATATGTGAGAGAAGCTAGGCGCACCTTCGCAACACTAGCAGTCCTTCAGAATCTCTCTCTCTCGGCCAGATGTCTCTCCGGCTAGATGCCAACTCCTCTGCTACCGTCCTACTTAAATCATCTATCCCATTCTGAATATATTATCTCCGTGGTCTTCCTCTTCTCCGCTTTGCCAGAATGTCTCCCTCCTCAAAAGTCTTCTCCAGCCATTCATATTGTTGTATATATATCCAAAATGTTTCAATTTTCTCATTATTATTTGTAGCATAAGCCAAGTTTCTTTGAATTCGAGTTCTTTCTGGGTATATCTATATGCTCCCTTCTCTGTCTATGACATACGGAGAAAACTTCTGTAACATATTCAAAAGCATATATATGCTATTCCACTCATACATTATTACATGCTTCTTATATGTGTGACTTACATATACACTGAGGAGCATATGGCCGAATAGATTAGGGCGCGGCTCCCATGGTGGAGACAACTGTTCAATTCACGGTAAGCCAGGATTTTTATATGGAAGGTCAATGAGTTTTTCTATCTTGGGGCATAAAGAAAATTTGTAAACCAGAACAGCGGTGACTGCACTAGCTATGCAGCCGTTATATTACCCAGGCTCTGTGTTCTCCTGCACTACACTGCACTAGTCATGCAGCCGTTATATTACCCAGGCTCGTGTGTTCTCCCTGCACTACACTGCACTAGCTATGCAGCCGTTATATTACTCAGTCTCGTGTGTTCTCCCTGCACTACACTGCACTAGTCATGCAGCCGTTATATTACCCAGGCTCGTGTGTTCTCCCTGCACTACACTGCACTAGTCATGCAGCCGTTATATTACTCAGTCTCGTGTGTTCTCCCTGCACTACACTGCACTAGCTATGCAGCCGTTATATTACCCAGGCTCGTGTGTTCTCCTGCATACATGCACTAGTCATGCAGCCGTTATATTACTCAGTCTCGTGTGTTCTCCCTGCACTACACTGCACTAGTCATGCAGCCGTTATATTACCCAGTCTCGTGTGTTCTCCCTGCACTACACTGCACTAGTCATGCAGCCGTTATATTACCCAGTCTCGTGTGTTCTCCCTGCACTACACTGCACTAGTCATGCAGCCGTTATATTACTCAGTCTCGTGTGTTCTCCCTGCACTACACTGCACTAGTCATGCAGCCGTTATATTACTCAGTCTCGTGTGTTCTCCCTGTCCTATACTGCACTAAAAAGCGGTATTACACGGCAATCTATTTATTATTATTCCTCTTGGAACGTTCCGTACCGACCACTTCTTATACCAATCTTTGTGATTTGTATGTTATTCGAGCCCAAGAGCGACTGTACCTTGTGCCAGTTATGCGTCTACAAGTATACCAGGATATCAGATTTCTGCGGCGCTTTTTGTTTACTAGGGTAGCTTCCCTAGGCCCTTACCTCAGTTGCCTCTTACAACATGCCTTTTAGGTCACAGTGGTACTATTCTTTGCTTCCCTTTGCAAGACCCGGCAACACACGCGGGACGCAGGAAGTAGTCTTTTTGTTTGTCATTGTTTTTTTTTTTTTTTTTTTTAAAGTTCTTTTTTAAAACATATTTACTATATGATATTGTAAACGAGAAGCGTCGTCTGACCAAATAGATTAGAGCGCATTTCCCGCGTGGTGGAGACCTGTGTTCATGACCCAGTGATGTTTTTCTGTTGTAGGAATAAATTAAAAATCCTAACCTGAACAGCACCACGGCGACTGCACTAGCCATGCAGCCATTAAATGTATCAGGCGCCCCGCCCGCCCCCATGTCCGACACCGCCCTCAAATGAGTTACTACAGGCAGTACGACAGTTCGAAAATTTGTATTATAAACTGGTTGATATTGGGAACAGAAACAAAAAAACATTTCACCGATAGTTTGAAATTTCATTATTGTTTCAATCTGTGATTTCAGACTAAGACTAAACTGAATTTAGTCACATTTTAGTCAACTGGGAGTGCCGGAAATGACAACATTTTATGTCACAAATTCAATTTTCTTAACCAATTTGTTTTGCGAATATTTTGTAGTCTGCAGCTTTGGAAACTTTAAAAGGGGTTTAATAGCCGAAGGATTGACTTCATTGCACCGGGTTTTATCCAATACGGCTCGGTCCCTCTCCGCAGAAATGGCACGCCACCTGCCGAGAGTATTGCACAAAGCCCGAACTCCGTAGCTCCAGTAACATGCCTAGGGGTATCTGGGAAAAACTGAACTCGTGAACAGAATGGAGCGGTCCGGACTCGAACACAAGACTTTCGCCTCGCAAGGCAAAGGGATTAACCACTTAGCCTTAGAGACCCTCTTGGAAACTTTATTTTGTTATATGTTACTTTGAGTATGTTATCATTACTTTAGACTTACTGTTGTTACTTTGAATTTAGCTAAAATAATTGATAATAATTATGATAATTTGTACAAATTTTCTTTCTTTTGTCCTTCTCTGCTTTTTTCCCGTTAAGCGTCGCAAGATTAACTGATAATCGGTTTCCAAGATAATGTACGCTCGGTCGCTTGATATGTTGTGGTATTGTGGAGTTTTAAGATGTATGTAACTCCATTAACATATATTTTTTTCTTGGTCTGCCCCTTTCTCTTAATGATTCGATTTTCAGGCTGAACGCTCTTGCAACTGGTGTATTCGGGTTTCATTCCCATCAGGTGATCAAACCATTTGAGTCTCTGTTTTTCAGTGAATCTAACAACAGGTGTTGTTCCGACTGTTTTTCAATGAATCTAACAACAGGTGTTGTTCCGACTGTTTTTCAGTGAATCTAACAACAGGTGTTGTCCCGACTGTTCTTCTAAATTTGATCATTTCTTATTTTTTTCATTTATTTCAATTAACTTTTTTGGGAAAAGATGGACTAGTTTATAATTTGTAACAAAACGTGATTTCAGGGAGGAAAACGTGATTTCAGGGGGGAAAACGTGATTTCAGGGGGGAAACGTGATTTCATGGGGAAAACGTGATTCTGTTTGTAATTTTTTACTTTTAGATTTCATCTTCAAACTTTTCCATTGCCTTTATCACTCTTTCAGTCTTTTCATGTCTCTGTGGTGAACTGGTCAATTTGTTTCCCTTGCGTTCCGAATGTTGGTGATTCCAATCCGGACTGAGCTGTTCCCTTCACTTGTACTGCATTTTACTTATTCTCATAATGTTTCTGAAGCTCATAATGTGTGCAGTACTACCACTATCTGACGGGCCATTTCTGCAGAGAGGGACTGAGCGATGTGAGAAAGCCAGGTGCTATGCAGTCTATTTTTGGATTTTAATTACTTTTTTCATTTCCAAACTTTCTTTAAACGACTTTGTTAGATTTACAAACTTTTTATAAACTTTTTCTTTTTCAAACTTCAATAAGAACGTGAGCGTGCATACGTGCGTGGGAGTGTACGTGTGGGTGTGTGCGTGGGAGTGTACGTGTGGGTGTGTGCGTGGGAGTGTACGTGTGGGTGTGTGCGTGGGAGTGTACGTGTGGGTGTGTGCGTGGGAGTGTACGTGTGGGTGTGTGCGTGGGAGTGTACGTGTGGGTGTGTGCGTGTCTTCCCCCTGAACCTGGCAAAAGGTTACACCTCTTCAGTCTTGCCGTGCACCGTAGAGTATCATTATTCTCAAATTAACATTTAAATTTGATATTTACAAAATTACTATCAATGACAATTTGATCATCCATACATTTATTTATAAACTAGTTCAATATTACAAAACATGTGCGCAAATGTCCGCTTAATATTCAAGAGAAATCCAATTTGAAATAAAAATTAATAGCAGATTCAAATGAATGCAGAAACATTGAGAGGAGAGTGGTAAAAATAAAAGATATGAATCGCATATTAAACGGAACGAAAGGATGGATCAAATAAGGGAACAGAAAAACACGGATTACAATAACTAACTCTCTCTCTCTCTCGATCCTCTGATTACAATAACTGAATGACTCATCATAATCTTGTGCAGTTAATTGAATAAACGATTTTGGGAAGGGGGCGGTGTGTTGCCTGCTACAAAATGCAGGTCTAGTCATGGCGTATAATATGGCGCCCCTCTGACTGATTTGTTGGTGAAGACTTGTTTTCCGTATCACCAGTATTCCTTGCAATTCAGGAGAGTCTTATTCCAACTTCAGAGTGACTTGTAATTTAGATGCACAAGTTAAGGATCAGGGTTTGCTATAGTTCATAGTTTCCAAACTTTTTCGGCTCACCGCCCACTTTGCACAACATAAACTTTATAACGCCCCTTCCACATTATAACAGTTTGCTAACACTCCCACATGTATACATGTTCTATTTTCTCTTTGACATTGAAAATTGATATATATTTCTGTCATACATGGATGAAGTGAAAATTGCTGAAAAAATGGATCGTGTAAGACGGGCATAAGATGAATTAAAATGCTGAGTTTAAATTTTAAATGATTATTCAATAGCAAAATCACGAAAATAATTTATTTTAAAATATATATTATTAATTTCTTCTTAAGGAGCCACCGACCCCTAATCGCCTGAACACACCCAAATTCTTCTGAATCCACTATCGCCCCCTAGAACGCTTCAGCGCCCACTGGGGGCTGTACCGCCCACTTTATGAAACGCTGCTATAGTCCAACTACTTACTCCGTGTGTACACCGACAGTTGTTGTCTCAAGTTGGCTCATAATTTCCTCTTTTAACTTCGCAATAGGTGACCTCGGACTAATGTTAATGTCCTACAATGACTGAATGACTGATGGTAATGTCCTACAATGACTGAATGACTGATGTTAAAGTCCTACAATGATTGAATGACTGATGCTATTGTCCTAAAATGACTGAACGACTGATGTTATTGTCCTACAATGACTGATGTTATTGTCCTACAATGACTGATGTTATTGTCCTACAATGACTGAACGACTGATGTTATTGTCCTACAATGACTGATGTTATTGTCCTACAATGACTGATGTTATTGTCCTACAATGACTGAACGACTGATGTTATTGTCCTACAATGACTGAACGACTGATGTTATTGTCCTACAATGACTGAATGACTGATGTTAAAGTCCTACAATGACTGAATGACTGATGTTATTGTCCTACAATGACTGAATGACTGAATAACTGATGTTATTGTCCTACAATGACTGAACGACTGATATTAATGTCCTACAATGACTGAATGACTGATGACTGTAACCATGCAGTCACTGACTATTCTATACACTTACATTCATTGCGTCATCACACTAACAGGGCGTTTCCCTCAAGCCTCCTCCTATCTTGCTACCATAATTAATCTCTCCGTCACATCTTGAACAAATACCATGTTTGATCATGATGGTAAATAGATGGTAAGTCTGAACCGTGGTCGCCGGCAACATAAGGCCAACTAGCTCAGACTGGAAATCGAAAATTTATGTTTAATTGGGGGTGGTGCTGATTGTTATATATGTTTGATAGAACAACGTAAACGTTATTGCAATTGTATTCAATTCTATGCGATCATGGCTATGTATTGATGAAAAATGTTAATAATATTGATATTCCTTGAGTGTTAAACTTAACTTGTAACATAATGTAACCTTGATTTAACATGTTGTGTTGATTTTACAATTAATTAGTTTAAATACAACAATAATGGAATTCGAGGATCACGTGACTATTGTGGTCTTATTTTCTAAAATTTTTACTGAGCCCGCCGGCCGTTTGTTATCGGAGGTCACGCCCAAACCTATCCTGAGGTTAAAACTTGTATTTTATCCTGATATTTGGATATCTTTTAAGCAGGACATGGAGGGAAAACAGTATCAGAACTTATAGTTAGAACAAGATACAGAGTTGTGAAAGAACATGATTATCGACGCCTGTTGGTAAGGCACTTGATGATGATGTGTTAAGTTTTTGTTATGTTAGTGTCAGGGTTCGCAATGGAAGCAAAGAATAGTAACACTGTGACCTACAATGCATGTCGTAAGAGGCGACTGAGGGAAACTACCATAGTAAATAAACAGTATCGTAGAAATTGGATGTGCTGGCCTAATTGTAGGAGCATAACTGGCACAACGTACAATCGTTCTTAGGCTCAGATCACATACAAATCACAAAGAGTGGTTTAACAAGTGGTCGATATGGAGCGTTTGAAGAAGAAGAAGAAGAAAACGTTCTATTAGGACAGCCCTACCATTTCTTACTTTATCTCAACGGATCCTATCGGAGACGAACGATAAAGCGTAGTTCCGGGTTCAATTTGAACACGTAAAAGAACCCTTGGCAGTTCAAAATCGTGAAGAGAAGGCTGGACAGCCGCTGCCAAGCAAAATTTATTAGAAATATTCAAAAATAAAATTTTTAGATTTTCACAATCTTCTACATTACACCTTGGCCCTCGCCGGTGCTACTAAATTCGTCCACTGCGGTTGAGATCTTCCTGTGTAAGAAAGAGATCGGAGTACGCATTGTTACTTATCGAAGTGCAATGATGTTGATCCTATCTATCAATCAATCAATCAATCAATCAATCTATCAATCAATCAATCAATCAATCTCAACGGATACGCATTGCCCTACTTTATCTCAACGGATACTCATTGCCCTACTTTATCTCAACGGATACTCATTGCCCTACTTTATCTCAACGGATACTCATTGCCCTACTTTATCTCAACGGATGCTACTTGCCCTACTTTATCTCAACAGATACGCATTGCCCTACTTTAACGCAACGGATTCTTATTGCCCTATTTTATCTCAACGGGTACTTCTTCTTCTTCTTCTTGCGTTCGTTCTTTACGACCAATTTTAATCACTCTTTGTGATATGTTTGATCTTTGCCAAGAACGTGTATACGTTGCACATTGGTTTGGTAGGCCCATAAACGCATAGACTTCTACACGCTTAGGACACATGCATCCGATTTCAGCCTAACCTCCTTAGTCGCCTCTTACGACATGCGTGGCAGGTAACAGTGGTTCTATTCTTTACACCCCAAATTTGGGCCCCGGTAACCACTCGGGCGAACGGGTACTCATTGCCCTACTTTATCTCAACGGAAACGTTTATAATTGCCCTACTTTATCTCAACGGATACTCATTGCCCTACTTTATCTCAACGGATACATTTATCATTGTCCTATTTTATCTCAACGGATACATTTATCATTGCCCTACTTTATCTCAACGGAAACGTTGATCATTGCCCTACTTTATCTCATCGGATACTCATTGCCCTACTTTATCTCATCGGATACACATTGCCCTACTTTATCTCAACGGATACATTTATCATTGCCCTACTTTATCTCATCGGATACACATTGCCCTACTTTATCTCAACGGATACATTTATCATTGTCCTATTTTATCTCAACGGATACATTTATCATTGTCCTATATCAAATGTGAGATTACCCAACTAGTCAATATTATATCCTAGCGAAGGTACCACTCCGAAATCTCCGTCGCAATCTAGGTACTTTAACAACGCCACCACATCTAGCAAGCGATCGTCTGGAAGAATCAAACATCGCAAGGGAAGCTAATTCAATGTCTGTGTCCGTTAAACCGTGGTTAAATCACTTCTGGCGAGGAAATTTAACCATTAGTTATCGCCCATTTTCGTTTTATTTCTATTGCGTCGCGTCAAATAAATGTTCTTGTAGATGGCACTTTTATTCTGGGACTGGGGGAGAAGCAACACATATATTTCACCATTTTAAATCTCCTGAGACTCACTTTTTGAGAAAGAAAAAACATTAGACGGACAAAAACAAGTCTGTATATATATATATATATAAGGCAAATTGTGCGTATTTGTATGTGTCTGTCCTGTTGTTTAGCCAACTTATTGACATGCTGGGAACTTGAAATTTGGTAAGCGGGTAGCGTCTGTAGTGCGGAAATTATAACACTGAGCTATTGTTATTTCGTTACATCTTAAAAACTAACTTAATTACAAATTGGAGTGAATTTAAAAAAACCGAAAGTGTTGGGAATTATGGTTCCGTGGTCACTTTGGATGACATAGTAACAAATGCTATAGTAACAAATGTCATAGTAACAAATGTCATAGTAACAAATACTTTAGTAAAATGTACCATAGTTTTTTACTACTCTATGACATATCATAGTTTTTGTTTCCTACCTTATAAAATGCCATACTTTTTCATCATACTTCCCTCTAAAATACCATAGTTTCTAGGTACTACTCTCTGAAATAGCGTAGTTACAAATGCCATAGTTTCTTCATGCTATCCTCTGAAATACCATAGATAGTGCTAATCTGGTATATTTTGAGAAAAAAATCTCTATTATTGGTAATTTCGAAGTCAATATTTTCTAAATTAGTATTGTTTTTAATATCTTCATAACGAAGGTAATGTTATGTTGACATTTTGTTTTATCAGTGGATATAATCTTAGTTGTATTCATAATCAGAACAGAATGTTATGGTGTTCACTGCTTTTGTTTTAGCAGACAAGATTAGCTTATTCATCCATTAACTCTATTTTGAAGAAGAGACGTGTCACCTGCGGCGTAACTTAATTCTGAAATTATATTTCGACCAGTTATAAATGGATCAAAATGATTATGGTTTTGGTAAACATTGACATTTCTCATGATATTTTCCGCCATCATCATCATCAGGTGCCGTGCTGGCTGGAGTAGGCGATCATGGAACTCCACAAATCTCTGTCGTTGGTGTTTACTATCAACTCAGATGTTGACGCTCTACCGTGCCATGAAGTCAGCTTATCCTAAATTTTTCTCTGTCTTCCTCTGTCTCGTCTACCCTCGATTTTACCGGTTGTCACAATGTGTTCTAAACCTTCCCTCTTCATCACATGCCCGAAAAATGATGACTGCCTCTTTCTTATATTGATGATAAGCTTCTCTGTGTCTTGATCTCATTCAACACCTCAACATTAGATTTCCGTATTTTCTATTTTCCGTATTTTCTATTTTCCGTATTTCCATATTTTCCGTATTTTCATATTTCCATATTTCGTATTTTCCGTATTTTCCATATTTCCATATTTTCGTATTTTCCGTATTTTCCTATTTTCCGTATCGTGTTAAATAAATATGAAGATATGATGCAACCTTGTCTTGAAGTACAACCCCGAACCAGTCTGGTTGTACACGAAACTGGTTGTACGGTCAAAGTACGAGTACAAAAACAGTGACTGAAAACTGAAAATATGAAAATAGTTTAAAGCTGTTCGAGGTCTATTATATTGCTGTCTATGTTATGTCTGA
Source organism: Arion vulgaris (assembly GCA_020796225.1). Classification (NCBI taxonomy): domain Eukaryota; kingdom Metazoa; phylum Mollusca; class Gastropoda; order Stylommatophora; family Arionidae; genus Arion; species Arion vulgaris. Next base: position 44,623,402 of record CM036767.1, read on the forward strand.
CTGTCGAGATCTATTATATTGCTGTCTATGTTATGTCTGACTGTTCGAAATCTATTATATTGCTGTCTATGTTATGTCTGACTGTCGAGGTCTATTATATTGCTGTCTATGTTATGTCTGACTGTCGAGGTCTATTATACGCTGTCTAGTTATGTCTGACTGTTCGAGGTCTATTATATTGCGTATGTTTGTCTGACTGTTCGAGATCTATTATATTGCTGTCTATGTTATGCCTGACTGTTCGAGATCTATTATATTGCTGTCTAGTGTTAGCCTGACTGTTCGAGATCATTATATTCCCTGTCTATGTAGTGTCTGACTGTCGAGATCTATTATATTGCTTCATGTTATGTCTGACTGTCGAGACTCATTATATTGCTGTCATGTTATGTCTGACTGTCGAGGCTATATATTGCTGTCTATGTTATGTCTGACTGTCGAGGTCTATATATTGCTGTCTATATTATGTCTGACTGTTGGCCACAGATAACATAAGGCTGGCGAACTCAGGTAAAAATTCTATGAAATCAGACCAGAACCGTCGCGGGACTGCGCATTCCAGTATTGTTAAATAAAGACTAAATTTATGCTAAAATCAAGGTTATATTATGTTACAAATTAAGTTTAACAATAAGGAATTTCAATTTTATTAACATTTTTCATCCATAAATAACCATAGACTCGTAGAATTGTGTCAAATTGCAGAAAACCTTACAGTGTTCTATCAAATACATATAAAAACCAGCCTCCATTAAACAGGAATTTTAGTTTTCTCGTCCGAGTTAGTCTGCTTTATGTTTCCAGGAGCCACGACCAGCCCTGTAGAAAGTCGGAATTATTTTGCTTCTTTTGTATCATTTGCTTGCTAACGAACGGCCTTTTTGTCGAAACGTCACTGTGTGTTGTTTTTGTACTTTGTAAATAGACAGTATTCTGTTTTTACATGTTTCGCCATTGCTACATAGTTTTACTGTTTTACTGCAGTCTTCCCGTATATTGCTACATAGTTTACTGTTTACTGCAGTCTTTCCGCATATTGCTACATAGTTTTACTGTTTTACTCAGTCTTTCCGTATATTGCTACATAGTTTTACTGTTTTACTGCAGTCTTCGATATTGTACAGTAGTTTGAGCATTCACTGTTTACTAGCAGTCTTTCCGTATATTGCTCAATAGTTTACACTGAGTCTTTACTGCAGTCTTCCGTATATTGCTCATAGTTTACTGTTTTACTGCAGTCTTTCCGTATATTGCTACATGAGTTTTAGCAGTCTTCCGTATATTGCTACATAGTTTTACTGTTTTACTGCAGTCTTTCCGTATATTGCTACATAGTTTTACTGACAGTCTTCCTGATATTGCTACATAGTTTTACTGTTTTACTGCAGTCTTCCCGTATATTGCTACATAGTTTTACTGTTTTACTGCAGTCTTTCCGTATATTGCTACATAGTTTTACTGTTTTACTGCAGTCTTCCCGTATATTGCTACATAGTTTTACTGTTTTACTGCAGTCTTTCGATATTGCTACATAGTTTTACTGTTTACTGCAGTCTTCCGTATATTGCTACATAGTTTTACTGTTTTACTGCAGTCTTCCCGTATATTGCTACATAGTTTTACTGTTTTACTGCAGTCTTCCGATATTGCTACATAGTTTTACTGTTTTACTGCAGTCTCCGTATATTGCTACATAGTTTTACTGCAGTCTTCCGTATATTGCTACATAGTTACTGTTTTACTGCAGTCTTCCGTATATTGCAATGTTTTACTGCAGATCACCTGATATTGCATAAGTTTTACTATTTCTGAGTCTTACAATAATATCTGAACAGAAGCAACTCTGAAGACATAAGAAACTCTGAAGACAAAGAAACTGAAGACAAAGAAACTCTGAAGACAAGAAACTCTGAAGACATAAGAAACTCTGAAGACAAAGAAACTCTGAAGACATAAGAACCTGAAGACATAAGAAACTGAAGACAAAGAAACTCTGAAGACAAAGCAACCTGAAGACAGAGAACTCTGAAGACATGAACTGAAGAAGAAACTCTGAAGACAGAAGCAACTCTGAAGACATAAGAAACTCTGAGACAGAAGCAAATAAGACAAAGCAACTCTGAAGACATAAGAAACTCTGAAGACAGAAGCAAGTCTGAAGACATAAGAACTCTGAAGGACAGCGAAACTCTGAAGACAGAAGAAACTCTGAAGACATAAAAAATGTTCTGCTATTTCACTTACAAGACTTTCTTCCAGAAATCAATCGACCGTGTTGTAACCAATATTTGTTACCTCGGAAAACAACACCAAACCGTTCTGCTCTGTTGATCTATCGGTTTCAAAGCTCACCACAAAATAGCCAAGTAAAAATTTCTGAAACAACAAAGACGTTCTCACGTTGACTAGCACAAACAAGCTAGTTGTGCACCGTCTACCAATCGATACCTTGTGAGCTGGGTATATTCTCACTAGACCAAAACTGTAGCCCAGTGGTTCTTAAACTAATAGTTAATGTGGACCCCCTACAAATCTCTTTTGTTTCCGTGAACCCCTAACATATTCCATTTATGAAAATATTTAGAATGAAAAATCCCTGTTTTAACGTGACGTTTTAACAGCTTCTTCGCTGTGCGCGACCCCTTTTGAGTTCTGACTACGTTTTAAAATAGTTTCTATATTTTTTTCCTACGATAAACGTAATCAGAGAATGATTTTTACATAAGTGTGTGGTTATCAAGGATTTAAATCTATCAACATGCTCTTCAATAGTTCCATCAAATCTGTTTGCACCCATCAATTTGTGATTGTATTTTCAGAACATCATATGCAAGTTCTCTATTACCGTAAGACCTTCTCTTACTTTATACACATTTACTAAAAATGTATATCTAATTTCGTTTTTGCTATCATCGACCGGGTGTTGTCAGGACTCTCAAGGGGAGCAAAGAATATAACACTGAAACCTACAAGGCATGTCGTAAGAGACGACTAAGTTAGGGGTTGGGAAACTACCCTAGTAAATAGAAAGCATCGAAGAAATCGGATGTGCTGGCCTACTTGTAGGCGCATAACTGGCACAACGTATAATCGCTCGTAGACTCAGATCACATACAAATCACAAAGAATGGTGAACAAGTGGTCGGTACGGAACGCTCGAAGAAGATATTTGTGCTAACATGAAATACAGGAAAATAATTTCGAAATTTATCTTGCAAATCTTTCAAATGTTGTGTTTTAAAAAGTAGTGCCTGTTTTCACAGAAAATTCTTCAGTTTTGAGACTAAGACAGTTTATGAGTCTTGAAGATGTCTCAGATTTTGGGTACCATAGTAAATAGACAAATTCTTATGTTCTGCAACAGCTTGATATTAAAGAGAATTAGCTATTAAACAACATAGAGACAAGGAGAATTCGATATTTCTGACATATCGAAAGACATGAGTGCCTAGAGAAGATCATTTTGGAAGGAATGATACATGGAAGAAGAATGAGAGGAAGACCTTGAAGACGGTGGGTGCTAGATGTCATTGACGATCTGAGAATGACTGCTGCTGACGCCGGTCATCTTGCACAGAATATAAAGTTTTTCGGAACTGTTGTCATGGAGCCAAGTTCCGAAAGGGACTAGCTACTTGATGCTGATGATGATGATGATGATGATGATGATGATGATGATGCTGATGATGATGATGATGATGATGATGATGATGATGATGATGATGATGATGATGATGATGATGCTGCTGATGATGATGCTGATGATGATGATGATGATGATGATGATGATGCTGATGCTGATGATGATGATGATGATGATGTGATGATGATGATGATGATGATGATGATGATGATGCTGATGATGATGATGAGTAAATAGACAATGATGCCACAATCGTGACTTTCTAAATAATTTGTCGATCTTGCCTTCAACTTGAATAAAAAGCTTAACTCTAATTAAAACTTTAGGCTAGCATAATTAAATGAATGAAGTCCATCGATTCAAGTATATGAGAACATTCCTAACATCAGATGAAAGATGTGCAATTAAGATTAGAAGTAGAATAGCTCAAAAGAAAGCAGCTTTTATGAAAATGAAGAAGACACTATGCTTGAATTCACTACCAATGACACTGCGAAAACAAGTAATTTAGTGCTATATGGATCCAATACTTATGTATGTCAGCGAATCATAGACAATGTATAAGCAATCAATAAGATCACTGGAAGCCACAGAGATGTGGTTTTATAGCAGAGTAATGAAAAATGTCATGGACAGCGAAGAAAACAAATGAGGAGGTTTTAAATCAGGCCTGCATACAAAGAAACCTTATCAAAAGAATAAAAATCAGGCAATCAAGGTTCCTGGGGCTTATAATGCAAAGAAAATGTTTAGAACATTTGGTGACAACAGATAAAATTCAGGGAAGGAGAGATCGTGGAAGACAGGGGGAGAAGATGTTGGATGGCCTGACATCATGATTCGACAAAAGATCGACGTTTCAGAACAGATTAACTGCACCAAGGAGAGAGAGAGTTGTGGAGAGACATGATCGCCTACGCCAGCAGGCATGCTACTTGATTGAGTGAAATATAATTGAATGAAAACATCTGACAAATATACTAATTTGACTAACCAAGATGAATTACTCCAAGGTTTATTTGTTGATGGGAAACTATAACATAACACACACACTAAGGTCGTTGGTTATCATCTGGGATCTGTACTCGTAAATCCTACTTCTTCTTCTTTGCGATCGCTTTTTTGATGATTATACCGTTAGACGCGTTCTTATGATGAAATCGACTGTTGTCTGGAGCTCATCTCTAGTGCCATGTAGTTTTGAATGTAGTGTTGTGTTGTAGGGCCAGCATTCCTTTCTTGGGAGGACATACAGGGGCAGTCTTGCAGGACATGTTCTGTGGTTTGTTCAGCGGAGCCACAGGGCACAGAGGGGTTGGGGACAATCGCAGCCTGTGTAGGTGTTTGTTCAGTCTGTTATGACCTATCCTGAGTCGGAAGATGATAGTCTGTCCTTGTCGGTCAAGTGTGTGGTAGTCATCGTTGGATGGTTTAGGCTCTTTTCTAATGTCCATGATAGCTTTTTTTTCTTTCAAAGTATGTGATTTCATTATCTATTTGTTCACATTCTGCTCCCTTTTAGCAAGTTTGTCTGCCTTCTCGTTACCTGACACTCCGCAATGTGATGGTACCCACTGAAGTGTAACTCTTTTGTAGGTAGAGATCCTGCTGAGCTATTTTCTCAGGGATGGATGGTTACTCTGTAGGGCTTGCAAAACAGATAGTGCGTCTGTGAAAAATACCACTTGTTGGTGGTCAGAGTTGGAATTATTGATCATGATTGTAAATCCTACAGATAGATATGCCTAGCTATAACATCTTCAACGTCTCAGTGTTGTAGATGTTACGTGCTCGCCTCTCCTTCCAAAGATACTCGATTCGCTCCGTTGTGTACCACAGATTAAGAACCGTTGATGTAGCCAATCTAACAATACGTCACGTATTACGTGTTATTTCGAAGACAGCCCTCTATCTTCTCGTAACTGCGACCCATATTGATTAGGAAAACCTGCTTTTCTAGCACATTCTGAACGATTTCATTCTGTGACCTCTATCATATCAATATTATTTTACGTGTTCTATGTTTGTTGCCTTTCGTGTGGTTTCTGATTGTTATTTTGTTTGTTCTCATCTGCAGGGAAGTGTTATTTTAGTTACTCGATCCAAATAGACTAGTTTTTGTTATTTTTCGTATCTAGTTTCGTATCGAAAAACACTGTTTATGGAGCGCACACCAAAGCCCGTTCTTGAAATCTATATTACCCTGACGCTGTGAGGAAAAACAGGATTGGAAAAAAGAAGGAAAGAAAGTATCTCTCTCTGCGTTCCAGTATCTAGTTTTTCTTGGTCGTCGTCTGCAATCTCTGGCCATGCGCTTACTTGACTGTGGATCACAAACTGGGCAGTCAGCTTCAGATCTGTCAGGTTTCCCCAAAGATTAGTTTTTAGGACGACTGAGTGTGGCATCTTGCTTCTCAGCTCACTCAGGAGAGGATAGTCTTGCAGGACATGTTCTGGTGACTGTTCCGTCAGCTGACACTGGCAATTTCCAGTTCAATTACATTAGTTGCCTTGTAAGTTGCAACTTCTGCTATTTTAGTTGTCCTATGAGTTGCATATTCTGCTATTTTAGTTGTTCTATGAGTTGCATCTTCTGCTATATTAGTTCCAGTGTACATACAATGATTTGCTGTTCAAATGATACTTGTGATTAATATTGAATCCTTTCACTTGATATTCAAAGTCATGATTCAGCAATAACCAATTATATCTGAGACCATACTTCAGTATAAGTTAGTAGATGTGATAATGTAAATGTGAGGGATGTCAAATCAACATGTCGAATGTTGACGAAAATGAAAAGTAAATAAGTATCCTGGTAGTGGCACCAGTTTTTAGGACTGTAACAAATTTTGCTAAAACATCGCGTTGGAAAAACTAATCTTCTTCTTCGAAGGCTCCACATCAACCACCTGTTAACCACTCTTTGTGTGTAATCTGAGCCTACAAGCCATTGTACATTGTGCAGTTATGCGCCTACAAGTAGGCCAGAACACATCCAATTTCTGCTATGCTTTTATTTACTAGGTACCTTTCCTATGTTCTGCATTAATCGCCTCTTACGACATGCCTGTAGGTCGCAGTGGTACTATTCGTTTCTTCCCTTGCAGACTCCGGCACCAAGCGGGCGGAGAAACTAATCAAACTTGCACAGACTCCACTGACTCGCACTTGATGCTGGTCTTGTTTCTCAAACACGAGTATGCGTTACACGAATGAAAATCTCTGTGGCGTAGAGGTAATGAACTCAACTCTCTCTCTCCAAAGCTATACGGTTCGTGTCCCGCGTGGATGAATCGGAATACATTTCCAGGGATCACTGGTATTAGTGTAGGGGAGATAACTTCCTTGTACTATTGGAGACATACTTTAAAACGTAGGTCCCGTATTCCCGTATGTAGAGAAGGTCCATGCTGACTTCTGGTTGCCAACTATGGATCCATTCATTAAGATCGCAACCGCCCGGATGTTGTCGGGGCTTGCAAGGGGAAGCAAAGAATAGATACACTGCGACCTACAAGAATTGTTGTAAACGGCGACTGAGGTAGTGGGCCTGGGGAAGCTACCCTAGTAAATAAAAAGCGTCTCAGAAATCGGAGGTGATGACAAACTTGTAGGCGCATAACTATCTCAACGTACAATCGCTCTTAGACTCAGGTCACATAGATATCTCAAAGAGTTTTTAAACAAGAGGTCGTTATGGAGCGTTCGAAGAAGAAGAAATAGAAGAAGAAATAGAAGAAGAAATAGAAGAAGAAATACAAGAAGAAATAGAAGAAGAAATAGAAGAAGAAATAGAAGAAGAAATAGAAGAAGAAATAGAAGAAGAAGAAAAAGATCACAACGTAGATTTCATTTCAATTTTTTTTATTGATGTCTGCGTCCACCTCAACGGATAACTCTCTCCTCTCTCTCTCTTTCTATCTCTCTTTCTTTCTCTCTTTCTTTCTTTCTTTCTTTCTCTCTCCTCTACCCTCTCCGTCTCCTATCTATCTCTATCTCTCTCTGCCTATCTCCCTCTCTCTCCTCTCTCTCTCTCTCTCTCTCTTTCTCTCTCTCTCTCTCTCTCTCTCTGTCCTTTGTCAAATTGTTCTATGACAATACAAAACATAAACACTAGAAGAAGCATCGCTTATCGCATATGTTAATTCTGTTAATTAGAAATCTTACTTTCTCAAAATGAAAACCCCTCGTACCTGGCATATTTTCAGATTTATTGCTTGTTTTTTCCAAGACAATGTCCAATTTCTCAGTTATTATACTCCTTCTTAATTTAAAAGTTACTGCTTAAATTTATGATTTTTTCAACAAGATAAGCTGCTAATTCTTCTTCGTCTTTGCGTTCGTTCGTTACAACCAATTTTAATCACTCTTTGTGATATGTTTGATCATTGCCAAGAACGTGTATACGTTGCACATTGGTTTGGTAGGCCCTAAACGCATAGACTTCTACACGTTTAGGACACGTGCATCCGATTTCAGCCAAACCTCCTTAGTCGGCTCTTACGACATGCATAGCAGGTAACAGTGGTTCTATTCTTTACACCCCAAATTTGGGCCCCGGTAACCCTCGGGCGGACTGCTAATTATTTTGAACACGTTTGCTTAAGCACACACATGGTGTCACATTAATAATAACCTTTCATTGCAAGCAATGAAGACAATAGCATCAGACGTGTGCTTCTGTACCTCTCTGGTGTGTGCGGAGGTGACTGTAGTCATATTCTAGAACACAATCCCCTACCACAGGTGGGGCACACATGATCACGGTTAACCATGTGGGTGTTGTGTGTTCTGTCTTTTCGTGCAGCTCTTTGTATCTGTGCACGATGATTCTCAACCGATACGAGCCTCAACAATACGATGATTCTCAACTATGCGAGTTTATCTTGTGTTGTTACAGCGCCACATTTGGCGATCTTGCGCAAGGGATTCCCAGTACGTGGTGTCTATATCGAAGCATTTCAGAGACACTTTAAGAGTGTCTTTAATTTTTCTGTCCACCAGCAGAACGTCTGCCATCTTCAAGCTCGCCATACATCAACTGTTTTGGGATACGTTTATCAGACATCCGAGCACCGTGAACGGTCCATGTCACTTGGGCCTTCCGCAACAGTGTGTTGACGCTTGGAATCTTTGCTCTTATGGGAACTTCGGTATCTGGAATTTTGTCCTGCCAGTTTTTTTTAGTAGTCAGCTTATGTGGAAGTGGTTTAGTTTTCTTGCGTGTCTGCTATACACTATCCATGTTTCGCTGACGTACAGCAGGGTGGTTAGCACTATGGCCCGGTAAACTTTCAGCTTTGTGGCTACGCTTATCCCTTTCCACTCCCACGCAGTAACTCGGAGCCTTCTGAGCGCAGCACATTACAGTGGACTTCACAGACGATATATTTATGTCTAAATTAGAGGACCTGCACTTCACAGACGATATATTTATGTCTAAATTAGAGGACCTGCACTTCACAGACAATATATAAACATTAATTTGTTCATGTTATGGTGTGGTATGTTATACAAAATCATGTCATGGCACTTTGGACATGGTCTATGCCTGTTCCGCCCTCCACTGCAGTAGCCATCCTAGAGTGCACTTGCTCACCGTACACATGAGAAGATGATTAGTATATCTTCTTGTTGAGTAATTTGTTCATGCCAGGAAGATATCCTATAATTTTAATTTTATAGTTCAAAGGGATAGCATCTGTAGTTTAAGGGGGAAGGGGAAGGGGGGATGAGCTTGATCACAACCCAAGCGTTCCTGGTTGAAACTCCACGGCTGGTAGCTTGAATACAAATTCGTTTCCGTGGATTTTTAGGAACGGAAAAAAATTTCCTAACCGTTCAGAAAACAATGACAAACTACTGAACGTATAAGTGGCGGCCTGGAAAAATCGACGACTCGTTTACTGTGGTTGATAGCGAAGTCATGTTAAAGATTTTCTTATATGCCCCGATTTTCACTATTTTTCTGTTGGAGGTAGCATCCAACTAATTCTTCTGTCCGTAGCTCCCCATCCTGACACTCTGACATAAACTTGAGAATTATATTCATAAAATCTAATTAGTAACACGTATGCACAAACCTGTATCCTGTTGGGTAATATTCCCCGAGTTATCGAGTGTTTGCTGATGATTAATAACTCAAATCTATAAAAGTTTAATCTGACCTGATTATTCTGTGTTCAACATGACTCAGTGAAGTTCTTTTTTTTTTGGAGAGCTAGCTATTTGTGTTCTCAAAAACGTTTGTCTGTAGGGCTAGGAGTGGTGGGTATTTTTTTCAGAAATACACTTTTGTGGTGTTTGGTAATTTGTTTTTTCTGGAATCCCTTTCTTCTTCTGCGTTCAACTTCTGCGTTCAACTTCTGCGTTCAACTTCTGCTATGTGACTACTCCGTTATGTGTCATAAACAGGGTGGTGCGCTTGAGGTCTTCACCGGTTCTCCCATAGTTTGTTTTGTAGGGTTGTGTTTCTGTTGGTCAGATTACCATTCTCACACTGCTCAGTCTGTGGCAGTCTTGTAGGAAGTGCTCTGAGTACTCTTTGGTGCTCCACATGTGCAGACAGCCGAGTCCCTGAGACTCATTCTATGGAGATGTGCTCTGAGGCTGCAGTGTCCCATTCTACGTTTGAAAACTGTGGCCCTGAAGCCCCCTAATATTTGTCTATTTATTGAACATATTCATTGGCTTCGATGCTTCCCCTGGGGTTCTTAAAACTCTATATTCTCTTCTTTTAAAGCAATAATAAAAATGGCTTTGTAACAGAAACTGCAACAAAATCGAATAACGAATTGAAAAACTTATCTAAATATTAATAATAAGGTGCAGCCTACTATTCTATTGGGAACTGACAAGAAGATGAAGAAGATGAAGCCATAACATCCAAGAACAATTGAGGAATGTTCTAGATAAAGTGTATAGATTTATGGCAGATATACAGTATATTATCTGCAACAAATCGGAACAAATGCTAGAATATTGTTTTTATTGTTTACACAACAATGGAATGTTTACCATGAATATATAACTTATATTATTATTTTTATCCAAGACGGCCATATTCTTTCAATTGCTGCTGCCGTTGTGGAGAAAATGCTATCCGAAATGATGTGTTTTTCTGTTCTGTGTGATATAAACAGTTTCTGACAAGGGATAATGAATTTCATCAGATATGTCCCGAGAGACGGTCTGGAGGTTTCAGCTTAGACAGTTTGTGTCTCTGTGGCTGGCTTCTGTCTTCTTCGTCTGCAGAATAGACAGTTTGTGTCTCTGAGGCTGGTTTCTGTCTTCTTCATCTGCAAAACATGCAGTTATCTGGGTATAAGACTTTCAGAGTTTTTGTTGCAAAATCTATGTTAGATTGTCAATAGAAAAATAGAAATTTATTTCGCTTGTTTTGAGAGTTTTAAAGACGGGCAGTACAGGAGGATGATTTGAAGAGGAGATCTCATTATTGTGTGAAGATTGTCCGAAGACGGGTGATAGCCGCCAGACCATGTGTCTCTATTATATTCTTGTCCTTAGTGGCGCTTGTTTGGTCAGTATACGTCTGTACACTGATGTATTTGCGTCTGTGTCTAACGAGATTGGTTGTCTTGTGTCATTTTTCTTCTCATATCTGATTTTATCATCAACATTTTCTGTAGCAAGTTGATATGTCTCCCCACTACATCATCAACATTTTCTGTAGCAAGTAGATATGTCTCCCCACTTCATCATCAATATTTTCTGTAGCAAGTAGATATGTCTCCCCACTTCATCATCAATATTTTCTGTAGCAAGTAGATATGTCTCACAGCTTGATCACAAGACAGTCAACTTTTTTATCGTGGCATACACTTTACAGAATGTAGCCATCAACCACAGTAAACGAGTCGTTGATTTTCTAGGCACCACTTACACGTTCAGTAGTTTGTCATTGTTTTCTAAACGGCGAGGTCTATTTTTACCGTTTGCAAAAATCCACGGGAATGAATTTGTTTCCAAATTTGCCGCCGCGGAGTTTGAACCAGGTAGGCTTGGGTTGCAATCGAGCTCACTATCACTTAAGCTACAAACGCCCACCAGTCATATATTACACCTTTAGTATTATCAATCAAATATTATTCCTTGACGTGTTCTTCTCTTCACAATTATTGTGTTTTTTTTCACATTTTCTTGGTTTTATTTCATTATTTTCTTGTATCTATTTCACAATTTTCTTGTATCTATTTCACAATTTTCTTGTATCTATTTCACAATTTTCTGGTATCTATTTCACAATTTTCTTGCATCTATTTCACAATTTTCTTGTATCTATTTCACTATTTTCTGGTATCTATTTCACAATTTTCTTGTATTTATTTCACAATTTTCTGGTATTTATTTCACAATTTTCTGGTATCTATTTCACAATTTTCTTGTATCTATTTCACAATTTTCTGGTATCTATTTCACAATTTTCTGGTATCTATTTCACAATTTTCTGGTATTTATTTCACAATTTTCTGGTATCTATTTCACAATTTAATTTTCTGGTATTTGTTTCACAATATATTCTGATAGTTCTTCTTTGTTCATCTTGAAAACATGTTTTTGATCACGTGCTGTTACAGTCTCTAACAAGCATGTAACATCTAGGATTTCCTTCTTTGCTCATTCTTCTTCTACAGGCCTTATTTCAAGCTAGATTTTTAAATATTTTGTTTATCTCTACTAGAGTAATCAGACTGTTAAGATACAGCCTGTTATCAATGATCTGTAATAAATTAAATGAGAACTATCAAAGCAACACTGAGCACATGTCGCCATATGTTATTCGATCTGCTCCTCAACATATCCAGCAGCGTCTAGCGAACCATCACGATGATGATTAGAATATTTTTATGCCGCTCTTTTGGGGCGGTACCAATTTCGACATCCATCTCTCTCAATCTGCTCATCGACTAAGATTCGCAGTCCTGAAACTCCTCTGTTGGGGAAGACCCTCAAGGAGATGAAGTTTGCTCTTGACCAGTTCTGGGTTACGATTCCACTTTTATTTGGGAAGAAACGGAGAACGATAAAACAGATGACGACCATTCAAATAAATGAAATAGATAAGATGTAGATGTATGTTATGTTGACGAGAAAGATGTAGATGTATGTTATGTTGACAAGAAAGATGTAGATGTATGTTATGTTATGATGACGAGAAAGAGATGAGACAAACCTGGAACGTATAACGTCATCATCAGGTGCCGTACCAGCTGGCGTAGACGATCACGGATCTCCACAAATCTCTGTCTCTTGTGTTTGTTATCATCTCAGATGTTGTCGCTCTTCCATGCCATGAAGTCAGGCTATCTAAAAAATATTCTCTCTGTCTTACTCTGTCTCATCTACCCTAGTTTTTACCGGTTGTTACAATGTCTTCTTCTTCTTCTTCTTGCGTTCATTCTTTACGACCAATTTTAATCACTCTTGTGATATGTTTGATCTTTGCCAAGAACGTGTATACGTTGTACATTGGTTTGTAGGCCCCTAAACGCATAGACTTCTACACGTTTAGGACATGTGCATCCGATTTCAGCCAACTTTACAATGTGTTCTTCTTCTTCTTCTTCTTCAAGGAACGCTTCATATCGACCACTTGTTAACCACTCTGATTGATTTGTACGTGATCTAAGCACAAGAGCGGTTGTACCTTGTGCTAGTTATGCGCCTACAAGTAGGTCAGCACATCCGATTTCTGCGATGCTTTTTATTTACTAGGGCAGCTTTCCTAGGTCCTACACCAGTCGCCTCCTACGAAATGTCTTGTAGGTCGCAGTGGTACTATTCTTTGCTTCTTTTGCGTGTCCCGGCACCACACAGGCACAATTTGTTCTAAACCTCCCTTCCTCATCACATGTCTGAAATATGATGACTGCCTCCTGACGTATAATGTAAGACAGAATAATATGACAAGTATTTATTGAAGATTTGTGCTGCTAAAAGAACTGAAAGGATTAATATTATATTTTTCTTAATCAATATAACCCGACCGACTTGTGCTATTTTCTATTTGTTTGTTTGTTAAATCTGATTAATCGGTTTATGTTGCTATTTCTTGTCTCTCTTTTAATCTATGTTCCTTTTAGACAGAGCACGCAAGGAATGCTCAATATGTCATGACGTCGATCGCATAATATAACATAATAATATAACATAATAATATAACATAATAATATAACATAATAATATAACATAATAATATAACATAATAATATAACATAATAATATAACATAATAATATAACATAATAATATAACATATAAAAGGACAATCGTGACATATCCTTCACGGGACGTCACCATCAAGCACAGTAAACGAGTCGTTGATTTCCTAGACACCACTTATACGTTCAGTAGCTTACCATTGCTTTCTGAACGGTGATGTCAATTTTTAAATTTCGGAAAATTCCACGGGAATAAATTTGTTTCCCAAAATCTCGGCCGCGGTGTTTGAACCAGGTACACTTGGGTTGTGATTGAGCTCACTACCACTACGCCACAGACATGCACAAACATAACATAACATAACATAAAAAAATAACATATGCTATATAAAAAAAAACACAGATGAGTTTTAACAGAAGAATGCTTAGAATCCCGCGCATTCCTAGAAAGATGTTACTCATTCCTTTTTCTTAATTTACGTATTCCCAAAAATAGTGCCCCCCCCACTGTAACATATGCCAGCTCTTACTGCGAATGCTGTTGTAATTATGCTACATGGTGATGATGCCAACCTTCTAATTTCTTATCTTCGTTTTTCGAATAAGCAAACTTACTTCTAACCTAATCTTTGTGAAGACTTTGCTGTAATTCCAGCACAAGTGTCTTCTGTTGTTACACGTAGAACAAAGAAGAAATATCTGCATATTTCGGTGCAACAAGACAAGAGAAGGAGCTTTCAAACAAGCTCATCAACTTTTATCTCCTGTGCTATCACCAACACTTCACGTACCTCTGCCATTATGTGTTATTAGATTATCTATTCTTATATCTTTGTTGGTTTATATCTAGTTTATGATTATTATTTATGTAGTACTTGATAAAGTTGTTCAGGTCAGGAGTTGATTTTAAGAATGTCGTTTCTTTATCTTTCATTTTTAGTGAGCTTTGCTTGTGCCTTGCTGGAGCCAACAATGGAAAGCATACACTAGTTTGACGAGGGTTTTAGAGACAAAAGATTGATTTTATTGCTTCAGGTTTTACCTCATATAGCTCGGTCCTTCTCCGCAGAAATGGCATGCCACCTGCCGAGAGTATTGCACACAGCATGAACTCTGTAGCTCTGGCAACAACCCTGTGGGTCTTCGGGGGAAAATGCACTGGTGAACAGAACGGTGCGGTCCGTAACATGTGTTTAATCAACAAGTTACAGGCATCATCAGTATACATACCCTTGGTCATCTGTTGGGATAGAGTGGGTACCTATAGGTATGCATACCCTTGGTCATCTGTTGAGAGAGAGAGTGGGTACCTATAGGTATGCATACCCTTGGTCATCTGTTGGGAGAGAGTGGGTACCTATAGGTATGCATACCTTTGGTCATCTGTTGAGAGAGAGTGGGTACCTATAGGTATACATACCCTTGGTCATCTGTTGAGAGAGAGTGAGTACCTATAGGTATGCATACCCTTGTCATCTGTTGAGAGAGTGGTACCTATAGGTATGCATACTTTGGTGATATGTTGGGAGAGAGAGTGGGTACCTATAGGTATACATACCTTTCGTCATCTGTTGGGAGAGAGTGAGTACCTATAGGTATACATACCTTTCGTCATCTGTTGGGAGAGAGTGAGTACCTATAGGTATGCATACCCTTGGTCATCTGTTGGGAGAGAGTGGGTACCTATAGGTATCATACCCTTGTCATCTGTTGGGAGAGAGTGAGTACCTATAGGTATGCATACCATTGGTCATCTGTTGGGAGAGAGTGAGTACCTATAGGTATGCATACCATTGGTCATCTGTTGGGAGAGAGTGAGTACCTATAGGTATGCATACCCTTCGTCATCTGTTGGGAGAGAGTGGGTACCTATAGGTATGCATACCTTTTGTCATCTGTTGGGAGAGAGTGTTGGTATCTATAGGTATGCCAGGATTTCTATGCGTTGTTTCGTAAAGATAAATAGTTTCGTTTAGTCGTCAGTACCATCATCACTGACTATCACTGGACATCATCTGCACATCATCGAGACATCATCACCTACACATCATCACTGCATCATCCTGGAATCATCACTGACATCATCATGCCATCATCCTGGACATCATCCTGCATCATCACTGACATCATCACTGCACTCATCACTGCACATCATCATGGACATCATCACTGCATATCATCATGACACATCACACCATCATCATGAGACATCATCCTACAGTCATCACTACACATCATTACTACACATCATCTACACGTCATCACTGCCATCATCACTAGATATCATCACTGGACATCATCACTGACATCATCATGCACATCATCACTTGACATCATCATGGACATCATCACTGGACATCATCACTACACATCATCACTGGACATCATCACTGGACATCATCACTGAACATCATCACTGGACATCATCACGGACATCATCACTACATCATCACTGCACATCATCACTGCACATCATCACTACACATCATCACTGCACATCATCACTAGACATCATCACTGCACATCATCACTCACGTCATCACTGGACATCATCACTGACATCATCACTGAATCATCACTGCACATCATCACTGTACATCATCACTAACATCATCACTGGACATCATCACTGCACATCATCACTGGACATCATAACTGGACATCATCACTGACATCATCACTGGACATCATCACTAGACATCATCACTGGACATCATCACTAGACATCATCACTGCACATCATCACTGCACATCATCACTAGACATCATCACTGGACATCATCACTAGACATCATCACTGAACATCATCACTGCACATCATCACTGACATCATCACTGACATCATCATGCACGTCATCACTGCACATCATCACTGCACATCATCACTGGACATCATCACTACACATCATCACTGGACATCATCACTGGACATCATCACTGGACATCATCACTGCACATCATCACTGGACATCATCACTGGACATCATCATGCACGTCATCATCACGTCATCACTGGACATCATCATGACATCATCATGGACATCATCACTGACATCATTACTCATATTCACTGCACATCATCATGAATCATCACTGCATCATCACTGGATATCATCATGGACATCATCACTAAACATCACTGCACATCATAACTGCACATCATCTTACATATACTATTATCATCACTGCATCACATCACTGCTCATTCACTACACATCATCATTTAACATCATCACTGGACATCATCAATGCAGTCATCACTGGATCATCACTGGACATCATCTAGCATCATCACTGCACATCATCACTAGACATCATCCTGCACATCACCTACATCATCTGCACATCATCACTGGACATCATCACTGGACATCGTCATACATATCAGCCTGCCATTCACTGCCATCATCACTACACACATCACCTAGACATCATCACTGACATCATCACTGCCGTCATCACTGGACATCATCACTGGACATCACTAGACATCATCACTACAATCATCACAGACATCATACTGCACATCATTACTGATCATCACTGGACATCATCATCATATCATCACTGCACATCATCATGCACATCATCACTACATCATCACTGGACATCATCACTGGACATCATCACTGGACATCATCACTAGACATCATCACTACATATCATCACTACACATCATCACTAGACATCATCACTGGACATCATCACTGGATATCATCACTGGACATCATCACTGGACATCATCACTGGACATCATCACTGGACATCATCACTGGACATCATCACTGGACATCATCACTGGACGTCATCACTGCACGTCATCACTGGATATCATCACTGGATATCATCACTGGACATCATCACTGGACATCATCACTGCACATCATCACTGCACATCATTACTACACATTATCACTACACATCATCACTACACATCATCACTACACATCATCACTACACATCATCACTACACATCATCACTACACATCATCACTACACATCATCACTACACATCATCACTACACATCATCACTACATATCATCACTACACATCATCACTACACATCATCACTACACATCATCACTACACATCATCACTACACATCATCACTTCACATCATTACTACCACATCATTACTACACATCATCACTACACATCATCACTATACATCGAACCAATTGTACCACAAGTGATGATGATACGACGACTCAGTATGTCTCTAAACATAGGACGACTAACTACACCGGTTCTTTCTTGGTTTACTATTTATCTATGGTCATCAGTATAGTACTCTTGTCTAGCTACACCACATTTAACTTGGAGGAATTAATGGAGGAGCCTGGTTAGGGTTGTAGATTCACCACTATTACTTGAATCATTTACACAGCCTCTCTCTCTCTCTCTCTCTCTTAGGGAATGTATAATATCAGCCTGGTCCATTCCTCGTCCGCTTTTTAACAGCAACCAGACCTTCAAGCTTATCAGCGCGTTCATTCCTCCTTACACCTGCATGCCAAATAATAACAAATAACAGATAACGAATTATAATCTGAATAATCTTTTTATTTTACTGATTAACCCTAATCTCATATTTAAAATTAATCTTTACATTCTTTTTTTTTTTGGTCATATTTTCTCATATTTTTATAAAATATTACATTCTGAAAAAAATGTTAAGTTTGCATTGCGTGTTGGATGAATAACATAAGAGTCGACACCACTCAAGAAATTGTATGAGTTTTAAAAGTAAATAAATAATCGATATGGAAAAAAGGACATGGAAGATATTTGAAGAGAAATAGATATCAGACTTGAAGTCGCTAACTCGAAACATCGTTCTTAGCTTCTCATTGAAATTTGAGAACATTCAAAAGCAATCTACGAGTTCTGTATTTGCTGATCTCAACAGACTTTCAAATCCAAACTGATAGCATTGGAATTCATGAAAAATCACTAAAATTTCCTTCTATAGTTTGTAAAGTAGCTTAGATTTTTTTTTTAAGTCTGTAGTACATTTAACGAGGAAGTGGAAAAGCATATATGTACTTTCGAATATAAATGCTACAGAAGAGTCTCAGTATATCATAGGAGAGAGGAGATCAAATAGATCTATGCAACTCATGAAGAAACTCAAAATCAAAGAAAACTGGCTGATGTTACAAATGTTAAGAATGAGAAACTTGGGGTATTTTGGACATATAAAAAGACACCATTTGTTGGAAAGGACAATCGGGGTTAAAAGGGTTTACGAGAGAGAGATAGAGATAGAAAGAGAGAGAGAGAGAGAGAGAGAGAGAGAGAGAGGGATCTACATAGGAATATAAATGTTACATAAGTGTTACTGTTTACCATGGTTTACAGAGAAGAAAACAAAAATGTATTCAGACGAAGCCCAAAACAAGAATACTGACAGATGATACAAATAAGGATGAGAAAATTGAAGTATTTTAAATACAGATTGATTGATTGATTGATTGATTGATAGGTCCATCATCATTGCACTTCGGTGAGTAACCATGTGTGCTCCGATCTCTTTTTGCACAGAAAGATATCCGTAGCATCGGCGAGGGTTCCCAGTGTAATTTTAAAGATGGAGAAGATACTTCGTAGAAATTTTATTTTTAATCTTTTCTAATGAATTTTACCCGGGCAGCGTCTTTCCAGCATGCTCTTCTCGATTTTGAACTACCATGGGTTCTTTTACGTGCTCAAAATCAACACGAGATCTACATTTTATCGTCCGTCTCCGATAGTACAAGGAACTCGATCTCATCTACACTGAGATCAGGGGTCTCTGGAAAAATATCCAGATGGCTCCACGACGAGACGAACCTGGTTACCTCATCACGAGAGACGAGCACATAACCTCTGTAGCACATCGACCCCTAAAATATATAAGATGAAAACAATTATTGGGATATCACGCTGATGAAAACAATTATTGGGGAGGTATCACGGCCTGAGGGAGAAAACAATTATTGGAGGTATACGCCGATGAGAAGAAAGACTACGACAAAATTGGATTCAGGATTTAATAGATAATTTATACATGACGGTAGCGAAGGCGGAGCGACATCTGATCTACGAGTGAGAGAATTTTCGAATTACTTTTAGAGTGGCAAAACTCTGCTCAGGGCAAGTTTTTCAATGAAGGAAAGACCTCCAACGTTGAGATATTTATTTCTTTTCTTATCAAAAGGGTAAACTGCACGCAGTTTTGTAAGAAAAACTTTGACGAGGTACTCTTTCTGTTCTGCACTACTTAAGTAGGGTGGATGCTATCCAAGACTGATTGCTCTTAAATCTTCAGATATCTCAAGGAGTAGAGCCGCCTTTGTGGCGATTATCTTCTTCTTGTCGAGTGCAAATGCGGACTTAGCTGTTCCTCGGCCAGGATAAACTGGCAAAAACGAAATTGTTTGTTTTAGAAGATCCTTTGATACAGGATTTGTTGCGATATTCAATTCTTTTTGTGCATTTTTTTCTATCTTTACAGAAATTGATGCCACACAAGAACTCTTCCATGTTCTTATTAAGGTGGTTGCCCCCTACAACACTTCCATGTTCTTATTAAGGTGGTTGTCCCCCTACAACACTTCCATGTTCTTATTAAGGTGGTTGCCCCCTCCCTACACTTCCATGTTCTTATTAAGGTGGTTGTCCCCCCTACAACACTTCCATGTTCTTATTAAGGTGGTTGCCCTCCCACTAGAACACTCCCGTATTCTTATTAAGGTGGTTCCCTCCCTACAACACTTCCGTGTTCTTATTAAGGTGATTCCCCCTACCCCCTTTACAACACTTTTATGTTCTTATTAAGGTGGTTGCCCCCTACCCCCTTTACAACCACTTGTATGTTCTTATTAAGGTGGTTGCCCCCTACAACACTTCTATGTTCTTATTAAGGAGGTTGCCCCCTACAACACTTCCATGTTCTTATGAAGGTGGTTTCCCTCCCCCACTAGACCAATTCTACGTTCTTATTATGGTTGTTGGTCCCCCCTCCCACTAGAACACTCCTATGTTCTTATAAGGTTCCCTCCCCACTAGAACACTCCTATGTTCCTATTAATGTCCCTCCCCCCCCCAGAACAATCCTATGTTCTTATTAACGTCACTTATTCCCCCCCACCCCAGAACACTCCTATGTTCTTATTAATGTCGATGTCTCCTCCCCCACCCCCACTAGAACACTCCTATGTTCTTATTAAGGTTGTTGTTGTAATTATGTTTGGAGATTATATTTTCTTTGTTAACCCGGTATGAGAACCTGGCGCCTAATATGGCGCCTCTGACTGATGTTTACGTGAAATGTTCCTTTTCTTATCACCAAATTCCTCGCCATTCTGACGAGACTTATTTCGACTTCCGAGGTTCAGGCGGGTACGTTACTAAACTCACAACGTTTTTTTCTCTTCTTTATTTGCAGTTATGCAACCACTTCTGTGATCATTTTATCTGAATATTTGTGGGTTTTTAAAATCTGAATGTTGGTGATGGTTTATATACATCTTTGTAATGAATTTTGTGCGATTTAAACGTACATTATCTTCTTCTTCGCCTTTTTTGCGTTCGTTCTTTACGATCAACTTTAATCACTCTTTGTGATATGTTTGATCTTTGCCAAGAACGTGTATACGTTGCACATTGGTTTGGTAGGCCCCTAAACGCATAAGACTTCTACACGTTTAGGACACATGCATCCGATTTCAGCCAAACTTCTTAGTCGCCTCTTACGACATGCGTGGAAGGTAACAGTGGTTCTATTCTTTACACCCAAATTTGGGCCCCGGTAACCACTCGGGCGAACGTACATTATGATATGGTATTTATAACAAAGCTGATATATTTGCATACTTCGGTTCAGCGCATTCTATTTCGTGAAGCGTTTATTTCTAGCTCGTTCTCCTTGTTGTTTCACTATCTTACATTTTACTACTTAATCTCTTCGCTCACGTTATCATACGTCTTAACAGTTGCTTGCAACTTTTCATTGTTGCTTGCAACTTTTCATTGGTTGCTTGTCAACTTTTCATTGGTTGCTTGCTCATACTTCTTTCATTGGTTGCTTGCAACTTTTCATTGGTTGCTTGCAACTTTTCATTGGTCTCTTGTTGTTTTCTTTATAGCTTCCAGAATAGTTGAGCACCCTTCAGTTCCTCAAAAAGGCTTCTTTTCCATGTCTGTTTAGGATGTCCACTTTTTCGTTTTTCTTGCGGGTTCCATTCAAATGTTTGTCTATTGACACTAGATTGTGACTTCCGTAAGTGATGCCCGACACATCGGCATTTTATCCAAACGGAACATTTGCTAGGAAATAAATCACCTTTATCTCGAATTGTTCCCAAGCTGAGGATTTACAGCCTGTTCTTTTCTATTTCCACCTGCTAATGAATCTGTTCAGCGGCAAGCTTTAACATAGAACCTACATTTTATCGTCCGTCTTCGATAGGACTAGATCAACAATCACACCTACCCTGAGATCAGGATCCTGGCAAATAGCAAGATCTCTCCGAAAGGATGTTAACCCAGTACTTTGGAAGCACAAGTTCACCTGTGTATTTCCGGGGCCAGCAATGTGAACAAAGAATAGTACTGCGACCTACAAGGCATGCCGTAAGAGGTGACTGAAGTAGGGACATATGGAAGCTACCCTAGTAAATTAAAAAGAGTCGCAGAAATTGAATGTGTTGGCCTACTTGTAGGCGCATGACTGGCACAACGTACAATCTCTCTTAGGCTCATATCACATACATATCCAAAAGAGTGCTTGAACAAGTGGTCACTATAGAACGTTCCAAAATAGAAGAAGAAGCGTGAATCAAGCACCTACTTCAACATATCGAGAACCACCCCTCACTCCCACTCCCACTCCTTCCTCAACCCTATAAACAGGATTCTGTAGTAACATTTTACAGTTTACTTAACAGAACTCATTACTTCATTTACTTATTCTCCAAGTAACCAAAGAGATATTCATCATTATTTTGTATCTCTGTATGTGGTTGTCCATATATTCATATATCAGGGCGTCAAGACACAATGAATGAGATGATAGATCAGTTTTAGGGTCAACCAGAGCTGACCACTGACCACGACTTCAGTCTATCTCCAAGTTCAGTACATTGTAATCAAACTGTATCGCTGCAGTCTGACAACGCAAGTAGAGAAGACAAAATAAAGTTCTTTCTTCTTCTGCGTTCGTTCAATAATATTAACTTCTATGGTGTTGCTTGAGTCTTTGAATGTAGTTACGTGACTCTGTGTTTTGGCACAGTTAACCCTTTCACTCTGTAATTTGTTTTTACCTCCAGACGCATTTATATTGTAATATATGCTAATTTAGCCAGTATACAGGCTTTGCGTCATATTAACAAAATACTGCGAGCCATTTTACAGGATCAGAAGGATGAATGGGTTAAGCTGCTATATTTTGCTTCCCTTTATTTGTATAAACACAACCGATTTTATCATGAGTTTTTATTAAGGTTCAAATTCTTACCAGGAAGACTTTACAAAATATATATGTTCTTTTTTCTTTTTGTCGTAAAGTTGTTATCGGGTTATTGCCACTGTTGTAGTTTCTGTTTCTTCTTTTCTTTGTCGTAGTTTTACCATTTTGCACTCTTGTAGTTTTCTTTGCTTCTTCTTTTTGTCGTAAACTGTTATCAGTTTGCCTACACGATTTAGTTTTCTGTTTCTTCTCCTTCTTTTGTCGAAAGTTGTTATCGGGTTATTGCCCACTGTTGTAGTTTTCTGTTTCTTCTTTTTCTTTTGTCGTAAAGTTGTTATCGGGTTATTGCCCACTGTTGTAGTTTTCTGTTTCTTCTTTTTCTTTTGTTGTAAAGTTGTTATCGGGTTATTGCCCACTGTTGTAGTTTTCTGTTTCTTCTTCTTCTTTTGTCGTAAAGCTGTTATCGGGTTATTGCCCACTGTTGTAGTTTTCTGTTTCTTCTTTTTCTTTTGTCGTAAAGTTGTTATCGGTTATTGCCACTGTTGTAGTTTTCTGTTTCTTCTTCTTCTTTTGTCGTAAAGCTGTTATCGGGTTATTGCCCACTGTTGTAGTTTTCTGTTTCTTCTTCTTCTTTTGTCGTAAAGTTGTTATCGGGTTATTGCCCACTGTTGTAGTTTTCTGTTTCTTCTTCTTCTTTGTCGTAAAGCTGTTATCGGGTTATTGCCCACTGTTGTAGTTTTCTGTTTCTTCTTCTTCTTTTGTCGTAAAGTTGTTATCGGGTTATTGCCCACTGTTGTAGTTTTCTGTTTCTTCTTCTTCTTTTGTCGTAAAGTTGTTATCGGGTTATTGCCCACTGTTGTAGTTTTCTGTTTCTTCTTCTTCTTTGCGTTCGTTCTTTACCACCAATTTTAATCACTCTTTGTGATATGTTTGATCTTTGCCAAGAACGTGTATACGTTGCACATTGGTTTGGTAGGCCCTAAACGTATAGACTTCTACACGTTTAGGACACGTGCATCCGATTTCAGTCAATTTCTGTTTCTGTCCTGCGCTGTTCTGTTGGCTTGGGTGATAGTAATTTTTGCTTTTTGACAGGACTCTGCTATGCCATCTAACCATCTTTTTCGTGGTCTTCATCTTGCCTTCTTTCTTGATGTTATATTGTAGAAGACTGTTGATATCTGTTGACTACCCTAAAAGACGTTGCATGTCTATTCCATAGAGAGAGATACTTGCCCTGTAACAAATGCGAAGTATATCACGAGATAGGGATACCGAATTCAAACAAAATAGCGTGCTGAAATCGGATGTGTTTGGATGAAAAACGGCCAAATATTTCTGCTTAACTTGTATAAACAATAAACTTCTTCGAATGCAGCATATCGACCACTTCTTAAACCCCTCTTTGTGTTCTGTATGTGATTCGAGCCTGAGAGCAACTGTATGTTGTGTCAGTTATGCGCCTACAAGTAGGTCAGCACTTCTTTATTTTCTGCGGCTCATTTTTATTTACTAGGGTAGCTTCCCTAGACCCCTACCTTAGTCACCTCTTATATGGTTTGTAGGTCGCAGTGTTACTATTCTTTGCTTCCTTGTGGACTCGGCACCACACCGGCGACCTATGTAAACAATAAGGTAATATAAGAACGTTCTTCAACTCACATGATATGATGTATGCTGAATATGATGTATGATGAATATGATGTATGATGAATAGATGTATATGTATGATGTATGATGAATATGATGTATGATGAATATGATATGGAGGGGGGGAGGGGAAGAGGGAGTGGTAAAAGTTTTAGGAATAGAAATATGAATAAATTGAAATTAGAACACTTAATCAATTTTAAACATAGCACCTGATTGATAGATTAATTGATTGATTCAGTGATTGATCATCATTGCACTTCGGTGAGTAACCATGTGTGCTCCGATTTCTTTCTTACAAGGAAGATCTCGGCGGAGGTGCACGAACTCCGTAGCACCGACGAGGGTCCACAATGTTATTTGAAGATGGTGAAGACATTTATATAGAAATTTTATTTTTAATCTTTTCTAATGAATTTTGCCCAGGCAGCGGCTTTCCAGCCTGCTCTTCTCGATTTTGAACTCCAATGGTTCTTTAAGTGCTCAAATTGAACAGGGACCTACGTTTTATCGTCCGTCTCCGATAGGACTATGAACTCGATCTCACCTACACTAAGATCAGGGATCTCTGGAAAAATATCCAGATGGCTCCACGAGGGCGCGAACCTGGTACCTTTGCCACGAGAGACAAGCACCTAACCTCTACACTACAGAAATCCTCGTAGAAACATAATACCTGATTCTACTCACGCCAACCCCCACCCTCCCCCATCCCTCCCCCATCCCTCATCCTTCAATGTTCAAAGACAGGCCACTATTACTTCAGTAATATCCAGACTCATGTAAGAAAATCACTTTTCTAATTAACTGATTAGTCAAGTAGTCATATTTCACTTTGCTCTCCTTACTGTACTTATTTGCATCTCACCTTACGTACTGTACTTATTTGCATCTCGTCTTACGTACTGTACTTATTGCTACCGAGTGTCTACTTGAAGGCACTAATCATAATACATGATAATAACTCCATGCTAGGTTCACTGAAGATATATATATATATGATATAGAAGACATATTGCAAACATGTTTCTTGTTGTCGTTACTGTCGCACGAGCTTTTGTGCGATCGCACTTTATCAAGCAGCAACAGCACACCGGAACTGAGCATGTCCTGACCTGATTTGCAGGTTCTAAGTCCCTCTCAAAGAAATCACAGTAGAATGTGTGGTATATAATGAGTGCCCTACAGTGAGTGCCCTACAGTGAGTGACCTACAGTGAGTGACCTACAGTGGATACAAAGCAAAAGGCCGGTCCCGCAAACGGTGAACCTCAGAGATACTGACCCTGATACTGGACACTATGAAGCGCACACTAAAGCCCGTTCTAGAACCCTCTTCTTACCTTGAAGCTGTGAGGCAAATTAGGACTGGAGAAGAAAAAGGGTGACAAAGCTCGCTCCAGGCGTCTCCTTTTTCGATCAGACACTGGTAGGCACAACAGGATTGAGAACAGATAGATAGATAGATAAAATGAGTTCACTGAGAATGAGTGGGTCATTAAAGTCCAAGTATAACATTAGCATTACTTTGTCCACCGGTTGCGTTGTACATAACTTCTGTACTTATTGCTATAATTAATGTCGTCACTCCTACTGGTTCGTTTTAGTCTTGGACTGAGAGAAGTAAAACTACAGACCTTCATAAATAAATGCTTACGCAGAATAGATAGACAGAGATGGTATGATACGATTGCAAACAAGGAACTCAGAGAAAGAACTAAGCAGATACCAGTAAAGAAAAAGCTAAGGAAGAGATGCTGGAGATGGATAGGACACACATTGAGAAGACCTATAGGAAGCATTGCAAGACATGCATTGTTTTGGAACCCGGAGAGAAAGAGGTGTAGAGGAAGGCCTAGAGGTACCTGGAGAAGAAAGCTGGCGACTGATATTATTAAAAGGATAGACAAGACATCGAAAGAATTGGAAGATGTAGCAAGAAAGAGGAAGGGCTGGGTAAAGTTTATCAGGTACACAAATCCAGCTCAACCTAAGTATATCAACTACCAAACACAAGCGATGATAAGGGCAAAGATAGCACTATATCAACTATCAAACACAAGCGATGATAATGACAAAGATAGCACTATATCAACTATCAAACACAAACGATGATAAGGGCAAAGATAGCACTATATCATCTATCAAACACAAACGATGATAATGACAAAGATAGCACTATATCAACTATCAAACACAAACGATGATAAGGGCAAAGATAGCACTATATCAACTATCAAACACAAACGATGATAATGACAAAGATAGCACTATATCAACTATCAAACACAAACGATGATAAGGGCAAAGATAGCACTATATCAACTATCAAACACAAACGATGATAATGGCAAAGATAGCACTATATCAACTATCAAACACAAACGATGATAAGGGCAAAGATAGCACTATATCAACTATCAAACACAAACGATGATAATGGCAAAGATAGCACTATATCAACTATCAAACACAAGCGATGATAAGGACAAAGATAGCACTATATCAACTATCAAACACAAACGATGATAATGGCAAAGATAGCACTATATCAACTATCAAACACAAACGATGATAAGGGCAAAGATAGCACTATATCAACTATCAAACACAAACGATGATAAGGGCAAAGATAGCACTATATCATCTATCAAACACAAACGATGATAATGACAAAGATAGCACTATATCAACTATCAAACACAAACGATGATAATGGCAAAGATAGCACTATATCATCTATCAAACACAAACGATGATAATGACAAAGATAGCACTATATCAACTATCAAACACAAACGATGATAAGGGCAAAGATAGCACTATATCATCTATCAAACACAAGCGATGATAATGACAAAGATAGCACTATATCAACTATCAAACACAAACGATGATAATGGCAAAGATAGCACTATATCAACTATCAAACACAAACGATGATAAGGGCAAAGATATCACTATATCAACTATCAAACACAAACGATGATAATGGCAAAGATAGCACTATATCAACTATCAAACACAAGCGATGATAAGGGCAAAGATAGCACTATATCAACTATCAAACACAAACGATGATAATGGCAAAGATAGCACTATATCATCTATCAAACACAAACGATGATAATGACAAAGATAGCACTATATCAACTATCAAACACAAACGATGATAAGGTCAAAGATAGCACTATATCATCTATCAAACACAAGCGATGATAATGACAAAGATAGCACTATATCAACTATCAAACACAAACGATGATAATGGCAAAGATAGCACTATATCAACTATCAAACACAAACGATGATAAGGGCAAAGATAGCACTATATCATCTATCAAACACAAACGATGATAAGGGCAAAGATATCACTATATCAACTATCAAACACAAACGATGATAATGGCAAAGATAGCACTATATCAACTATCAAACACAAGCGATGATAAGGGCAAAGATAGCACTATATCATCTATCAAACACAAGCGATGATAATGACAAAGATAGCACTATATCAACTATCAAACACAAACGATGATAATGGCAAAGATAGCACTATATCAACTATCAAACACAAACGACGATAATGGCAAAGATAGCACTATATCAACTATCAAACACAAACGATGATAAGGGCAAAGATAGCACTATATCATCTATCAAACACAAACGATGATAATGACAAAGATAGCACTATATCAACTATCAAACACAAACGATGATAAGGGCAAAGATAGCACTATATCAACTATCAAACACAAGCGATGATAAGGGCAAAGATAGCACTATATCAACTATCAAACACAAGCGATGATAAGGACAAAGATAGCACTATATCATCTATCAAACACAAACGATGATAATGACAAAGATAGCACTATATCAACTATCAAACACAAACGATGATAAGGGCAAAGATATCACTATATCAACTATCAAACACAAGCGATGATAAGGACAAAGATAGCACTATATCAACTATCAAACACAAGCGATGATAAGGACAAAGATAGCACTATATCAACTATCAAACACAAACGATGATAAGGGCAAAGATAGCACTATATCAACTATCAAACACAAACGATGATAATGGCAAAGATAGCGATAGCAAATATGGAGAAGATGAAGAAGTATCCCATTTCAAACAACAAACGAACTGCGACTGCGCTATAGCTTATCCGCTGGTGTTTGGGATCGTACAAACCAGCCAATGACAAACTACAGATGCAAACATAAATTACTACTCACGCTATCTAACGATTGCACAATAGTAAATGCTTGTAGCCTCACATTATATTTGAAATAAAAATAATAACTTTGATATCGAACAAGTATCCTCCATCTTCATATCATTATTCATTCCAGATTTCTCTTCCGTTTTTTTACTTATTTCTTCCCCAATGATTTAAAACGGAGATATAAAATATTCATTCTGATTGGACGCAATTTGTATCGGGTCATGTTTCAGCGCGTGATCTGAGGGCCTGGCTATGGATTGCTGTGGCGCATTAATTACGAAGATGGATGAAGTTCTTTGCTCTCAGACTTAAACGGACAGGTCATTTACAGCCTGGGACCTCTGATACGTGTACACGATATAAAAGAGCTTATTACGCCGTAACCTGAGCCCGTGAAAGAACGATAACCTTGCGTCACTATAGAGACCCATCCATTATTTAAATCGTAATTGAATGTCTTAAACACTTTACTTCAATTTAAACTGTCTCTCTAACATCATTATTATATATAGATATCACTTTACACTTTACATGAATTTAAACTGTCTCTCTAACATCATTACAATATATAGATATCACTTTACACTTTACTTCACAAAATGTAATGCATTACTTTATACTTACTTCACAAAATGTAATGCATTACTTTATACTTACTTACTAAAATGTAATCATTACTTTACAATTAACAAACTACTCCTGTAAAACTTCATTACTGTTCTTTCTTCTTTCATTTCAGACCTTCGACTATAATCTGTATAGAATGTTCTCACAAATGTCTAGAACTATTTTGCTGGTGCTATTCTAAAGCACTTTATCTTTCTCTTAAGTGCAGGTTCTCTACTGTAGAATGACAGAGATAATAAAACACAATAATGCATTCTAATTTTGTTTCTTTGCTGTTTCTTATTTCTCTTTCTAAGTAGTTGACTGAATAATTCAACTTAACAAACGATTTTGTTTGTACCTAGTAAATTTAACATCCCCCAATCCGGACTTATTTCTCATTGTTGTATATTTATTGTGTGTTATGTTTATTTTCACATGGAGAACAACTAAAACAATAGCGCATAAATTGCAAACATTCATCAACTGGTGTCTGCGCAGAATAGACGAAATAAGATGGTATGATAGGGTCACAAATGAGGAACTTATGGAGAGAACAAGACAGATTCCAGTGAACGAACAGGTTAAAAAGACGCTGGCGCTGGATAGGACACACTTTGCGAAAACCGGAGGGAATATAACAAGAAGGGTCCTTGCCTGGAACCCGCAGGGACAGCGAAAGAAGGGAGGCCGAGAAATACATGGAGACGAGATTTGGAGGCGGAGATCAACAATATAAAGAAGAGCTGGAGGAGCTGCAGGAGATAGCTAGAGATAGGAAGACTTGGCATGAGTTGGTTGAGGGCCTATGCCCCAACCCGGGTAAAAAAAGGCAAAGAGAGAGAGAGAGAGAGAAGAGATGTTTATTTTCAAGTTTTCTAATTTTCTTTTGGTTCCCTTTTTAAATCCCTCTTTTTAACATCATCATCATCATCATCATCATCATCATCATCAAGGTGTGTATCCTTTATAGTACGTTGCTCTCTTTGCAGCACATCTGAAATTCACTCAGTCTCTAGCCAGTTCACCCACTTCGTCGATGGTCATGTTCATGGTTTCTTTAATATCTTGTAGCCATCTTCTTCTTGGTCTGCCTCTGCTTCTGCTTCCTGGGACCCTGCCCTCTAATATTGTTCTCTCTAGGCCATCGTGACGCTTGATGTGACCAAAGTATGTAATTTTTATGTATAGTATGTTGTTTATCAGCCAATTCTCTTTAACATTTAGTTCTTTCAGGACATCAGTGTTCTTTCTTTTTCTGTCCATGGTATTCGTAGGATCTTTCTGTAGCATTTAGTTTCGAAGGACTGGATTTTCGTTCTTAATTATTTTTAACATATAGTATATTTATGAGAGTGTGTGACTGGATGGTTTTTCTTCTGCGATCAACTTCTACTATGTGACTACTCCGCTATGTTTCGTAAACAGGGCGGTGCGCTTGAGGTCTTCATCGGTCTGCCTTAGTTTGTTCTCAAGGATTGACTAGATTGCCAATCTTACACTGCACAGTCTTGCAGGATGCGCTCTGGGTACTGCTGCGGTGCTTCACAGGTGCAGGCAGCAGAATTACTGAGACACATTCTACGAAGGAGTGCTCTGAGACATCAGTGTCTCGTTCTAAGCCTGAATGAAGACTGCAGTCTGCGCTTTTCTGTTTAATGTATTTATGCTGTCGTGCTCCGGGTTGTATCCTCCGTTCGTTTTACTTTTTAACATACAGTATCTTTAGTAGAGCGTGTGGTTGAGTAGTTAAGTGCGGTAGTGTTTGCTGACAGTATCTTTAGTAGAGCGTGTGGTTGAGTAGTTAAGTGCGGTGGTGTTTGCTGACAGTATCTTTAGTAGAGCGTGTGGTTGAGTAGTTAAGTGCGGTAGTGTTTGCTGACAGTATCTTTAGTAGAGCGTGTGGTTGAGTAGTTAAGTGCGGTGGTGTTTGCTGACAGTATCTTTAGTAGAGCGTGTGGTTGAGTAGTTAAGTGCGGTGGTGTTTGCTGAACGGAAAAGGTCCAGTTTCGATCCTTCAGTAAGGTATCACATTTTTATTTTGCTGTTGTGGGGAAAATAAACACATGCGTGGTAACAGCTTCGGGCAAAGCGGTCGTAATTGTTTACCTTATACAATCCCTCAGAGTACTCTCAGAAATAGTAACAAAGCTTTGTAATGAGAAATAAAACTTTGTTTATTTAATTGTTCTCCTTTTTGATTTGTGTTATATTAGTTTTCTTATATTGTCATCGATGGTGGGCTTAGGCCTCTTTCATCTTTACCTTGATAAAGACATCTTAATAGATACCTCAGTCTAGTCTGTTATTGTAATACCATGTTAGTTCGTGTTTTGTAGAGTGTTTTGGTGGGGGTTTTTTCGGTAGCTTTTTTATACCTCATGGTATGAAGTGCTACTTCATATTTCTAGTCCTTAGTGCAAGATATAGGAGGGTCAATTTCTTTCCTCCTGTGTGGAAACCTTGAGTGGAGAATTGAACCCAAACCCTCTTGTGTTCGAGACGATCACATTTCTAGCAGTTAGTGCATCTGGTCGGAAGTCCAATACATTTTCTCCCGTGTGGAAACTGCTAGTGTGGAAATACTAATCAGTCGCATATTATGTAGTTACCGTTGAGTATTTGTTTCCGTGACATTCAAAATATCGTTAGTATCTCATCTAGTAACATGTCGTTTGCAGAAAGTAGCTTCCATCACAACCTGCATGAAAGAATATAGATATCTAGCCAGTTTTTCCTCCTCCTCCATCGTCGTGTTCAAAATGTCATTAATATACTATTGTCACAGTTATGTTGGTCGTCCCCTACCTGATCTTCCAGGAAACATGAATTACAGTACTGCTCTTTTTAAACTTCTATTACGTATAATGTGATCAAAATATGTCCGTTTCTGAGATATGATATTGTTGATGAGCTAACAACTGTGCTATCAGGGATGCTATAACCTGAAACTTCTTCTTTTTGTCGTCACACTGTTGCTGGATTGTTGCCCAGTGTCGTGGTTTTATGTAGTCTTGCGCTGCTACAATGGCTTGTGTGATGGTTATTTTTGCTTTTTTGACAGGATTCTGCTATCCATCTTGTTTGCCGTCTTCCTCTGGCCTTCTTTCCTTATGTTTTAATTTAGATTACTCTGTGTACAGTGAAGCGTGGTATAAACATGGACACTGATATTTAAATAAGAACTTTCATGATCTACTATCAAAGGGGACAAACTCATCAATTATTTCAGCAGAGATATTTGCGTGTGTTATGTCCCATTGACATCAAGCAGCGAATGATCCAACACACACTATTACATTATTTCAACGTGAATATGTCTTCTTCTTCTGCATTAGTTCTCTATGAATTTAGGCGTAGTCGGGGTGCCTGGTATTTCGCTTCTGGCTGATTTTTGCGTGAAGGTATGCTTTCCTTATTAACAGTGTCCCCCGCCATACAGGTGGGCCTTTTCTGACTTCAGTGGTAGTGAATATATCAACATGTATACCAATATACAATCATTATATACTTACATACATGCATGTACATTTAAACTTATATATATTACATAAACCTATGGCAAGTAATGCAGATATCACACTGGAATCTAAAATGATAAAAATAACAGAGCAATTCACCTATTTAGGTAGCAATTTTGATTGCACAGGAAATGTTAAAAAGAAATTATGATACGAATTGGCAAAGCAACAGCAGCTTTTAAAAGTCTAATTAAAATATGGAACTGCAAGTTATATAGTATTAAAACTAAATTACGAATTTTCAATTCAAATGTTGTATCAATCCTAACATATGCCAGCGAGAGTTGGAAAATGACTAAAGATGTAGAAAGCAAGTTGAATGCATTTGAAAATAGATGTCTGCGAAAAATAATGAATATAAAATGGAACGAATTCAGGAGAAGTGATGAAATCAGAGATATGTCTGGTCAACCACTAGTGACAACTGTTATAAGAAAGAGAAGATGGAGATATGTTGGGCACACCTTGAGGAGAAATGATCAACGAATATCAAAGCAGACATTGAAGTGGGATGCAAAGGGTTCAAGAAAGAGAGGTCGACCTAAGGAGACCCTGAAACGAACTTTGCTGAGAGAGGCAGGAAATATCGGTCTCAGTTCCATGGAGGAGATTGAGCGAGTTGCCCAGGATAGAGCGGTATGGAGAAATTACTTGCAGGCCCTATGTAATGTATTACGGTACGAAAGGAATTATTATATTACATAAAACGCAAAAGATGGACCTCAGAGGCAACGAAAGACACTATTTACGAAGCGCACACAAAGGCTCGTTCTAGAAATCTCTTCTTATCCTGACGCTGTGAGGAAAAACATGATTACAGAAAAGACATATTACATAAATAATGACGGATATATTGATGCAAATCAAAAGATGTCTCCCTTTCAGTGATGTCGACCGGGACACGTTTACCTAGAGATCAAAGGCAAAGGGACTCTGTCTCGCCTAGAAGTATGGACAATCCTAGGACAAAGTTGGACAAAGACAGGTATCTACAGTATTTAAACAGCAAGAAGAAAAAATGAATAATAAAAACGGCAGTTGTCTTTTGTATTATTGGGTCAGAAACATGGAGAACGACTAAAATAATAAAGCATAAATTGCAAACATTCATCAACTGGTGTCTGTGTAGAATAGAGGGAATAAGATGGTATGATAGGGTCACAAATGAGGAACTTATAGAGAGAACAAGACAGACTCCAGTGAACAAAGAGGCTAAAAAACAGACGCTGGCGCTGGATAGGACACACGGTAAGACAACTCTCTCTCTTTCTCTTTAGTCTGTTATACCACTACAAAGTAATGGCCGAGACAATAAGAGGGGAATATAACAAGAAGGGTTCTTTCCTGGAACCCATACGTACAGTGAAAGAAAGAGAGGCATAGAAATGCATGGAGACGAGATTTAGAGGCAGAGATCAACAATATAAAGAAGAGCTGGAGGGAGCTGCAGGAGATAGGAAGACTTGGCATGAGTTGGTTGAGGGCATATGCCCCAATCCGGTTAAAGAGAGAAGAGAGTTATTTAATAATTCATTGTTTTCAATAAGTACTAATTGAACTAATAGATTATTTTCTCGTTTCTCAAGGTTGTGTTATGGGCATTGACAACCAGCATCACTGATTTTTCAATGAGTTCCCAGGATGCACCAGGGTAACCGACGTCTGTTACTGCCAATACTGCTAGCTTACTTCATATACCTGACAGGTAAGTCATGTTTACCGCTAGGTTACTTCATATACCTGACAGGTAAGTCATGTTTACCGCTAGCTTACTTCATATACCTGACAGGTAAGTCATGTTTACCGCTAGGTTACTTCATATACCTGACAGGTAAGTCATTTTACCCTAGCTTACTTCATATACCGACGGTAAGTCATCTTTGCACCCTTCTGAATGATTCCCTATCTACCTATCTCTTTCTCTATCTTGCAATATTAACATGTCCATGTTATGCGAGGTATCTGTGGTTGAGTGGTTACGCCTTTGCCTTTCGTTCCTATGGTCGTGAGTTCGAATCCGGACAGCGCCGTTCTATTCACTGCTGCCTTTTAACGGAGACACCTAGGATTGTTGCTGGAGCTACAGAGTTCGCGCTTTATGCAATACTCTCCGCAGGTGATGTGCCATTTCTACGGAGAGGGACCGAGCCATATTGGATAAACCCGGTGCAATGAAGTCAATCCTTCGGCGTTAGACTCTTTATTATATTTTATGTCAAGTTTGTGTTAGACCCTTTATTATATTTTATGTCAAGTTTATACGCCAAATTATTGTTAGTTTTAATTTCTCTCTCTCTTTCTCTCTCTCTCTCTCTCTCTCTCTCCCTCTCTCTCTCTCCTCTCTCTCTCTCTCTCTCTCTCTCTCCGCGCGATCGTTCTTAAGCCATTTTTTTCAATCTATTGTGATATATAAACAGCCAAACATCAAGAACGGGATGTACGTGCACAACCTTCAGTACCAATTGGAGCTCAAGTGCTTATTTTTCGGTGGTGTGTTCGGTTTCAACCAGCGTTTACTGGGTTCGCTCTCCGTTAGCCTCTTACTATCCCCATCCAATACCGACAAGACAGCAGGCTGTTTAATTGATCTATGAGAATGCATTAGCTTTTAAACAATCCCGAGAAGGGATGAGTTTGTCATCTTCTACTTCTTCTTTTGGAGTTTAACTTTTCACCTCTGGTTCCAAATGTCCTTGGTTGGATACCTCGTGGATCCATGGAGATATTTTCCTAAAGATTCCTCATCTTAGTGTAGGTGAGATCGAGTTCCTAATCCTATCGGAGACGGACGATAAAACGTGGGTCTCGTGTTCAAGTTGAGCACGATTAAAGAAGAACCCTTTTTAGTAGAAAATCGAGAAGAGCAGACTGGAAAGCCATTGGTCGTGCAAATATAATTAGAAAGATTAAAAACTAAAATTCATACACTATATTTTTACCATATTCTAAATTGCATCAAGTACCCTCGCCGGTGCTATGGAGTTCATGCTGACATCTCGGTATGTAAGAAAGACATCGCAGCACACATGGCTACTCATCAAAGTGCAATGATTGATGGTTATATCAATCGATCGATCAATCTTCTCCTTTTGTCGTCACACTGCTACCAGGTTGTTGCCTAGTGTCGGGGTTTTCTGTTTTGTCTTGCTGTGCTCTATTGGCTTGGGTTGAAAAACTTGGCATCAACAGTCGCACAGATATTTCTTATCTTAATTTCATACTTCCGCGCTTCCAATCATTGAATCTATGTTCTGCAACACATATTATTGATATTCATTTATGTTGTTTGTCGTTTCTCTCTTCCTTATTTTAACTTTCTTATCTTGGCACAAGTCAACATCATGTACTCCAGTTTTATTTTAACTTTCTTATCTTGGCACAAGTCAACATCGTTTACTGCAGTTTTATGTTTACTATTACCAGACGTAGTTTTCATTCTGATGCTTCAAATAAGTAAGAGAAAATTGAAAGTATTTTAGACAAATAGACATGAAGGGCTGGAGAAGATCATTATGAAAGGAGGTATCCCGGCAAAGAGGAGACGAGGAAGACAACGGAGAAGATGGATTCAGGATGTAACTGGTGGTTTAAGCATGACTGTTGCAGAGGCGAGAGATCTTGTCTATAAGAAAGAAATTCCGACTGACAAGGTGGCAAACTTCTGCTCAGGATAAGCTATCTGATGATAGCTTTTCATTTTTATCTTATGGGGGGTGTTGTTTGTTGCATTGAATTAAGGGATTTTGATTGCTCAGGAAATGTTAAAAAAGATACTATGCTAGGAATTGTCAAACCAACATCAGTTTTTAAAGTTTTTAATAAATTATGGAATTGCAAGTTGTATAGTTTTAAAACTAAATTACTATTTTGGAACCAGCAGGGAAGAGGAGTAGGGAAGTCTAAAATATATGGAGAAGGGAGCTGAGACTGATATTAAAAGGATCGGTGAAACAATTGGAAAGGATGGCAAGAGAGAGGAAGAGCTGGAAGAAGTTTGTTAAAGACATGTGCTCCATTGGGAGCTGAAATGTGAAAAGAAGAAAAGAAATAAATTACGACTCTTCAGTTCAACCAGCGAGAGTTGTTGTATCAATCCTAACATATGCCAGCGAGAGTTGTGTATCAATCCTAACATATGCCAGCGAGAGTTGTTGTATCAATCCTAACATATGCCAGCGAGAGTTGTTGTATCAATCCTAACATATGCCAGCGAGAGTTGTTGTATCAATCCTAACATATGCCAGCGAGAGTTATTGTATCAATTCTAACATATGCCAGCGAGAGTTGTTGTATCAATCCTAACATATGCAGGAGAGTGTGTATCAATCTAACATATGCCAGCGAGAGTTGTTGTATCAATTCTAACATATGCCAGCGAGAGTTGTTGTATCAATTCTAACATATGCCAGCGAGAGTTGTTGTATCAATTCTAACATATGCCAGCGAGAGTTGTTGTATCAATTTTAACATATGCCAGCGAGAGTTGTTGTATCAATTCTAACATATGCCAGCGAGAGTTGTTGTATCAATTCTAACATATGCCAAGCGAGAGTTGTTGATCAATCCTAACATATGCCAGCGAGAGTTGTTGTATCAATTCTAACATATGCCAGCGAGAGTTATTGTATCAATTCTAACATATGCCAGCGAGAGTTGTTGTATCAATTCTAACATATGCCAGCGAGAGTTGTTGTATCAATTCTAACATATGCCAGCGAGAGTTGTTGTATCAATCCTAAAACATATGCCAGCGAGATTGTTGATCAATTCTAACATATGCCAGCGAGAGTTGTTGTATCAATTCTAACATATCCCAGCGAGAGTTGTTGTATCAATTCTAACATATGCCAGCGAGAGTTGTTGTATCAATCCTAACATATGCCAGCGAGAGTTGTTGTATCAATTCTAACATATGCCAGCGAGAGTTGTTGTATCAATTCTAACATATACCAGCGAGAGTTGTTGTATCAATCCTAACATATGCCAGCGAGAGTTGTTGTATCAATCCTAACATATGCCAGCGAGAGTTGTTGATCAATCTAACATATGCCAGCGAGAGTTGTTGTATCAATTCTAACATATGCCAGCGAGAGTTGTTGTATCAATTCTAACATATGCCAAAGGAGAGTTGTTGTATCAATCCAACATATGCCAGCGAGAGTGTTGTATCAATTCTAACATATGCCAGCGAGAGTTGTTGTATCAATTCTAACATATGCCAGCGAGAGTTGTTGTATCAATTCTAACATATGCCAGCGAGAGTTGTTGTATCAATTCTAACATATGCCAGCGAGAGTTGTTGTATCAATTCTAACATATGCCAGCGAGAGTTGTATCAATTCTAACATATGCCAGCGAGAGTTGTTGTATCAATTCTAACATATGCCAGCGAGAGTTGTTGTATCAATTCTAACATATGCCAGCGAGTGTTGTTGTATCAATCCTAACATATGCCAGCGAGAGTTGTTGTATCAATCCTAACATATGCCAGCGAAAGTTGTTGTATCAATTCTAACATATGCCAGCGAGAGTTGTTGTATCAATTTTAACATATGCCAGCGAGAGTTGTTGTATCAATTCTAACATATGCCAGCGAGAGTTGTTGTATCAATCCTAACATATACCAGCGAGAGTTGTTGTATCAATCATAACATATGCCAGCGAGAGTTGTTGTATCAATTCTAACATATGCCAGAGAGTTGTTGATCAATCCTAACATATCCAGCGAGAGTTGTTGTATCAATTCTAACATATGCCAGCGAGAGTTGTTGAATCAATTCTAACATATGCCAGCGAGAGTTGTTGTATCAATTCTAACATATGCCAGCGAGAGTTGTTGTATCAATTCTAACATATGCCAGCGGGAGTTGTTGTATCAATTCTAACATATGCCAGCGAGAGTTGTTGTATCAATCCTAACATATGCCAGTGAGAGTTGTTGTATCAATTTAACATATGCCAAGGAGAGTTGTTGTATCAATTCTAACATATGCCAGCGAGAGTTGTTGTATCAATTCTAACATATGCCAGCGAGTGTTGTTGTATCAATCCTAACATATGCCAGCGAGAGTTGTTGTATCAATCCTAACATATGCCAGCGAGAGTTGTTAGATCAATTTAACATATGCCAGCGAGAGTTGTTG
Organism: Arion vulgaris; assembly: GCA_020796225.1. Lineage (NCBI taxonomy): Eukaryota > Metazoa > Mollusca > Gastropoda > Stylommatophora > Arionidae > Arion > Arion vulgaris. The sequence goes on from CM036767.1 coordinate 44,662,846, forward strand.
TATCAATCCCAACATATGCCAGCGAGAGTTGTTGTATCAATTTAACATAGCCAGCGAGAGTTGTTGTATCAATCCTAACATATGCCAGCGAGATTTGTTGTATCAATCCTAACATATGCCAGCGAGAGTTGTATCAATCCTAACATATGCCAGCAAGAGTTGGAAAATGACTAAAGATATAGAAAGCAAGTTGAATGATTTTGAAAATAGATGTCTGCGAAAAAATGAACATAAACTGGGATGAATTCAGAAATGATGAAATCAGAGAAATGCCTGGTCAGCAACTAGTAACAACTGTTATAAGAAGGAGAAGATGGAGATATGTTGGGCATACTTGAGAAGAAATGTCTGGTCAACCACTAGTAACAACTGTTACAAGAAGAAGATGGAGATTTGTTGGGCATACTCTGAGAAGAAATGTCTTGTCAACCACTAGTAACAACTGTTATAAGAAAGAGAAGATGGAGATACGTTGTGTATACTCTGAGAAGAAATGATCAAAGAATACCAAAGCGGGCATTGAAGGGGGAGGTAAAGGGTTCAAGAAAGAAAGGCCGGCGTAAGGAAACATTGAAACGAAATTTACCTAGAGAGGCGAGAAATACTGGATTGAATTCTTCTTCTTCAGCGGTCTCTGGTCACGCGCTTAGTTTACTGTGGACCACAAACTGTGCAGTCAGCTTCAGTGATTTCTGGTCATGCGCTTAGTTTACTGTGTGACCACAAACTGTGCAGTCAGCTTCAGGTCTGTCAGGTTTCTCCAAAGCTTAGTTGTTAGGTTAACTCACATGTTGCTTCTCAGCTCACACAAGAAAGGTACTGCAGAACATGCTCTGGTGTCTGTTCCACCTGTTGACACTGACAGAGGACTGTTTGACTTATTCCTAGTCTATGTAAGTGTTTGTTGAGTCTGCAGTGTCCGGTACGTAGTCGAAATAAAATGACCTGGTCTGTTCTGCTGAGGTCTTTGGTGATTCAATTCATTATAAGAGATTGTACGAGTTGTCCAGGATATCGCTATATTGAGAAATTGCTTGCATGCCCCAATGTAATGTATTATAGTACAAGAGGAATGCAATAATAAAAAAAAATATGACAAGACACAATGTTTATAGTTTCTCGCAACTTTTGTGTTTTTCAAACAGTTTGTTTATCATTATAGAACCGCAATATCGCTTGCATCTCTCCCATGCTGCTAGCCGAAACACGTTATGTGCATCGCATTTGCTCTGAACTTTAACCTCAACATCCATAAATAGTTGTTAATAGTGCAGTTGTAAAACTCTGCAATTTATAAATGGTTGCTGTTACTGTACTGCTATAGTGCGTTCCAAAATTCGTGATTATCTTTACCGATCGATATAAAATCATCCACTTGACATTCTTGATTTTTACATTTTTATATAAGTAACAGTGGCGACCTTCCAAAAGTATTTTTGCCCACCCAAACCTTTAGTTCTGTAAGATTTTATTATATGACATTACTAAAATAACAGCGATGCTGATTATGTATACTTGCAGAGCCGGATTAGACCAGCGCGGGGCCCGTAGCAAATTTTAGCGCGGGCCCTAAGTTTTGTATGATAATAAATAATAAAACATAAATTTTACAAACAAACTTGTCTCGATTTAATGTGAGCAAATTTAGAGATAATACTAGACAAATCAATTCTCTAAGTAAATTACATTCAATGTTCATTAAGGTGAGGTTATTTAGACGATCTTGTCCCATCATGTTTCTTAACTCACTTTTTATACGCTTTAATGTTGAAAAAGAACGTTCTCCGCTGCAGTTAGTAATCATTAAAGACAAGTAAATTCGTAAGACTATTTCTACATTTGGGAAACACGACTCTAATGAATTTTCCATTATAAGTTTATAAAATTGCAGTCAAGGGCCTCATTCTTTTCGTTGCTAATAGCAGCAGCTACATTAATTTTAAGAAGTTCAGCGAACTGCACAAGTTCGTCGCCTAGGCTTTCTTCCAAATCCTCTGGTAAGAGCTGCAATATTTGAGTTCTTTTCAAGATCTCTTCTGCTGTAAGAGATTTTAACTGCTGAAATGTTCCAAATACATCAGTCACTCTATGGTACGCTTCCATGCGTTTAGCTAAGGCAGAGAGTACATTATCAATTATGACAATAAACACCTGACTTTCAAATTTTTGTTTGGGTGTTTGATTTTCTACTTCATCGAGCGTAGTAGAGCCCCTAAAATCGTCGTACTTAGTATTTCGCTTGCGTCGTCGTGAAGTTTGTTGCTGATATTCTTGACAGTGAGTCAGGATTTTGGCTTGGCCTCAATATCTGAAAATGTAGGCCGCATTGCTTGAACGTACCCGTGTAACGATTCATAAAGAGCATATCCCGTGTTAAGGTCTTGATCAGGTGACTGTAATGAAGCGCCAGACGCTTGCAAGCGTTCTAGAATTCCGTTCCATAAAATGCTAACTATTCCCGTTTCCAACTACTCATCTCCAAAACTAACCCATACGCTTGATTACGACACTCTACCTTTGATCCATGTTATTTGAGATGTCATCCAAAACTTGTTTGATAATGGTAAAACCACATAAAAGTGTTTTTGTCGCATCAGCTCGGGAAGACCACCTGGTGTCCGACAGTCTCTTCAAAGTCGGGAGTTTTGAACCTGTATCTTCCAGTGCTTTTGTAAGAATGCCCCATCGATAGGTAGAAGCGGAAAAGAATGTATAGAGACTTTCAACAAAATCGAAAAATGGATGCTTCTATACAACATTCTGCAGCCTACTTCGCAACCAAATTCAGTGAATGTGCAAAGCAGGGAATGTATTCTGCGTACTTATTTATCTCCTTAATGCGTGCTTGTAAGCTGTTGTATTTCCCACTCATGTTGCTGGCATTGTCATAGCTTTGACCGCGACAGTCTTTGATATCAATGCCATTTTCCTTTAAAAATCAAGTAAACTTTGGGCAAGTTGTTCAGCAGTATGACCTTCCATATCCAAGAACTTCACAAACCTTTCCACTGGTCCAGATGGTAACACATAGCGCACTATTAGAGTGAGTTGGTCCACATGCGAAATGTCTGGAGTAGAGTCCAGTGATACGGAATAGTACTTGCATTTTTAATTTCACAAATAATATGATCCAGTAAGCTTGATGCAATTAGATGGATAAATTCCTCACATGTTGTTTTTGATAAGTATGATGTATGTCCCTTTCCTTTATTTGCATAAGTATTTATATGCTGAGCCAGAAAAATGTCAAATTTGGCTATTAATTCCAACAAACCTAAATAATTTCCATTATTAGGTGAACCAATAATTTCATCCCTACCCCTAAATGCAAGACCTCGTTCTGCTAAAAATTGGATTACTGAAGTAATTCGCTCCAAAAGTGTCCGCCAATATGTTTCTTCGGTCTCAATTTGGCTTACAAGTTGAGAATCGACACAAGCATCTTTCTTTTGAAAACCTAACAGAGAAATTATCGCTTGTCTATGGGAGGTGCTTTCTTCATGTCTTTTCAACAAATTATTTGCGTTTTTCCAATCGTCAAATCCTTCTTCGTAACCGTGACAAACAGTCTGAATCAGTACTGTTACGTTGTTAATGAGCTCAGTGTGACCGCCCAATTAAGTCCGAAATTGAGTAAACATGACCTTGGCCCTAACCTCAATAAAAAAATGAAAGGGGGAAATTATTACCCACCTCCCAAACTTGGTTCCTTGTTTATGACTAGTGACAACTTAGCTCCAGAGGCGCGGCCCCCAAGCCGGGCCCTAGCATTTGCTACTTTTGCTACTATGCTAATCCGGCTCTGTATACTTGAGGGAAATTTACTGTACGATTTGACAAGTTTGTCTATAACTATGCATTTCCGTGTTCCATGTGCAATTCAGTGCAAGTCAAAATCGGGAATCCGTGGGAAATTTAATCAGTTCATAATGTTTCCTACCGACTGTCATTGGCGTATGTATGCAACATTTACTTTCATTTATAGAAGTTGAAGGTATCATTTGTTCACTATGTGACCTTTCTTTTTATAATATGTCATAGGGATACACATTCGCCACCATTTTGTGTATTACTGTAAGTTCTAAATCAGATGATCATTTTGTTGTGCTTATGCAAAATTATATAACAAAAACGTTTTTGCATCAACTAAGCTACCTACCAAATAGTTAAACGTGGATTCGTAACGTCGTGAGGTATATAAGACTGCATGCAAAAATTACTTTTATCCATCAGATAGATTTCGTACAAATTAAACCTTAGTGTGATCACGAATTTTGGAACGAACTATAATAGCGATAAGTTATAGATGGTTGCTATTGCAATTACATCTGCAAATACTTTATTTATTATTGCAACTTTCGCAGGGTAAGTGTAGCTAATTTATACATAGTTGCAAGTTTTGTTAAAATAATTCCCATTATCCAACAATATGTTGCAAGTATTGTTAAAATAATTCCCATTATCCAACAATATGTTGCAAGTATTGTTAAAATAATTCCCATTATCCAACAATATGTTGCAAGTATTGTTAAAATAATTCCCATTATCCAACAATATGTTGCAAGTATTGTTGAAATAATTCCCATTATCCAACAATTTGTTTGCAAGTATTGTTGAAATAATTCCCATTATCCAACAATATGTTGCAATTGTTCTGGAAATAATTCCCACTGTCTCTATTGCTGTACTTCTACAAAATATTGTTTGTCTCTCACTTGATATACTCATGTTCTCGGCGCAAACCTCACAGATCATAAAGAGTGGTTTCTTTTCTTGAGGATCTAAATCCCATGTGTCTCAGAGATCATAGTAATAGTAGCTGTCCATCGTAGCGATGACGACAATAGCCTCAGACGTGTACTGCTGCACCTCTCTGGTGTTTGCGGAGGTGACTGTAGAGGTCCAACTTAGAACACAATCCCTACCATAGTTGGGGCATACATGATCAAGGTTAGACCTGTGGATGTTGTGTGTTCTGGTTTTTTTCGAGCAGATCGTTTTCTCTGTACCTGAACGGCATGATGATTCTCAACTATGCGAGTTCCTCTTGGTAAGGCTTACCTTAATGTCGATGGACACTGGTGATAAGAAAAGCAAGTTTTTACACAAAACTCAGTCTGAGACGACATCTCACTCAGTCTGAGACGACATCTCACTCAGTCTGAGATGACATCTCACTCAGTCTGAGACGACATCTCACTCAGTCTGAGACGACATCTCACTCAGTCTGAGACGACATCTCACTCAGTCTGAGACGACATCTCACTCAGTCTGAGACGACATCTCACTCAATCTGAGACGACATCTCACTCAATCTGAGACGATATCTGACGCAGTCTGAGACATCTCACTCAGTCTGAGACGACATCTCACTCAATCTGAGACGATATCTCACTCAGTCTGAGACGACATCTCGCTCATTCTGTGACGACATCTTAAGCGCAATAACTACTCCTCGGTTTATAGCGGGCGAACGGGGGGACAAACTATTCAAGCAAGTTCAAATCTTCAAACTTTGTTTCAACATAACCCTATGCTATGTAAGGTTCTACAGATGACTGACTTCCTGGCACTTCAGAAATGTGGCACACGGGCTGATATCTTTTATAACTTACCTCAACTTGTACAACTGACGGCTTGCTCCCGCTTCACTGATTCCTTTCAATAATATGTTGTTTTATGCGAATGTATGACTTCGTTGAGCCCTAAAGGCATCTCAGGTCACTAGAAGTAATGTGTGTATGGTTGATAGTTTTATATGTGAATGTCTTCCGACATAACTATATGTGTTTTAGTTTGGGTTTTGTTTTTTACGTTCGTTTTTATTAAACAAGTTAAACATTTTATTTTATTTTGTTTATTTCTTGCTTACTGTGACTTCAGGCGTAATGTGGCGTAATTCATAGCGCCTAATGTGGCACCTCTGACTGATTCTTGCGTGAAGGCTTGTTTTTTTATCACCAGTGTCCAACCATATTCAAGTGAGCCTTACTCTGACTTCTGATGTGTATGTAATTTAGATCCCCAAGTTAATAAGCCACTATTTGTGATCGGTGTGGTTTGCCCTAAGAAAATGAGTGCATCGCGCCTCGTTAAGCCACTACGGCCTGCAAGACAGACACATTCAAATTTCGGCCAAAGTTTACAGATTATCCAACAACATGTTCCCTGTATGTCCTCCCTATAAATCTTCTTCTTCTTTCTGTTCGTTTTTTACGACCAATTTCAATCACTCTTTGTGATATGTTTGATCTTTGTCAAGAACGTGTATACGTTGCACATTGGTTTGGTAGGCCCCTAAACACATAAGACCTACACGTTTAGGACATATGCATCCGATTTCAGCCAAACCTCCTTAGTCGCCTCTTACGACATGCGTGCAGGTAACAGTGGTTCTATTCTTTACACCCAAATTTGGGCCCCGGTAACCACTCGGGCGCTCCTATAAATGAATTCTAGCCCTACATTCCAACACTACTTTCAAAACTACATGACACCAGAGATGAGCTCCAGACAACAGTCGACTTCATCATAAGAACACATCTAACGGTATAATCATCAAAACTACATGGCACCAGAGATGAGCTCCAGACAACAGTCGACTTCATCATAAGAACGCGTCTAACGGTATAATCATCAAAACTACATGGCACCAGAGATGAGATCCAGACAACAGTCGACTTCATCATAAGAACGCGTCTAACGGTATAATCATCAAAACTACATGACACCAGAGATGAGATCAGACAACAGTCGACTTCATCATAAGAACGCGTCTAACGGTATAATCATCAAAACTACATGGCACCAGAGATGAGCTCCAGATAACAGTCGACTTCATCATAAGAACATGTCTAACGGTATAATCATCAAAACTACATGGCACCAGAGATGAGCTCCAGATAACAGTCGACTTCATCATAAGAACGCATCTAACGGTATAATCATCAAAACTACATGACACCAGAGATGAATTCCAGACAACAGTCGATTTCATCATAAGAACGCATCTAACGGTATAATCATCAAAACTACATGACACCGAGTGAGCTCCAGACAACAGTCGACTTCATCATAAGAACATGTCTAACGGTATAATCATCAAAACTACATGGCACCAGAGATGAGCTCCAGATAACAGTCGACTTCATCATAAGAACGCATATAACGGTATAATCATCAAAACTACATGACACCAGAGATGAGTTCCAGACAACAGTCGATTTCATCATAAGAACGATCAACGGTATAATCATCAAACTACATGACCCAGAGATGAGCTCTAGACAACAGTTGATTATCATAAGACTGCTCTGGTATAATCATCAAAACTACATGGCACCAGAGATGAGTCTAGACAATCAGTTGACTTCATCATAGAACGCGTCTAACGGTATAATCATCAAACTACAGCACCAATGTGGCTCCGCAACATTGACTTCATCTAGAACGCGTCAAGGTTAATCATCAAAATTATGGCACCAGATGAGCTCCAGACAATCAGTCGACTTATCATAAGAACGCGTCTAACGGTGTATAATCATCAAAATCTGACCCAAGTTGAATTCAAGCAACAGTCGATTTCTGATCGCATTCGGTTAATCATCAAACTAATGAACCAGAGATGAGCTCAGACACAGCGCTTCATCAGATTAAGGGTATATCATCAAACTACATGGCGTCAGAGATGAGCTCAACAAAGTCGACTTCACATAAGAAACGTCTAACAGATAATCATCAAAACATGGCACCAGAGACAGCTCCAGACAAAGTCGATTTCATCTAGAACGCATCTAACGGTATAATCATCAACTACATGGCACCAGAATGAGCTCCAGATAATAGTTGATCTTATCATAAGAACGCGTCTAACGGATAATGATCAATCAGGCCCAAGATGAGCTCAGACACAGTTGACTTCATCATAGAACGCGTCTACAGTATAACCCATCAAACTACATGGCCCAGAATGAGTCAGGCAGCAGTCGACTTCTTTCATAAGAACGCGTCTAACGGTATAATCATCAAACTCTGCACCAGAGATGAGTTCAGACAACATCGATTCATCATAAACGCATCTAACGGTATAATCAAAACTACATGACACCAGAGATGAGCTCCAGACAACAGTCGACTTCATCATAAGAACGCGTCTAACGGTATAATCATCAAAATAGCGATCGCAAAGAAGAAGAAGATAATTATCCAACAGGCCACACATTTATACAGACATGTAACATGTAGATTTTGAAAACAGAAAAACTACTTTAAACTCTTTGTCTGGTCGTTACCAGAATCAAACATTGTCAATGAGCAGCGCACATCCGCCAAGAACATAACTACCGATGCCTACAAAAAGTTACCAACATCACCACAAGAGTCACCAACATCAGCATAAGAAATAATGTTGGCACAGAATCTTGCTTGAATTACATTGAGAAACAAAGTCACCAACATCAGCATAAGAAAGAAAGTTGGCACAGAACCTTGCTTGAATTACATTAAGAAACAAAGAATGAAGTGGTTCAGCCACTTAATAAGAATGCATCCAAACTCCACAGTATACATAGTCTTCTACAACAGAACATCAGGAAATAAAGAGAGAGGAAGATCATGACAAAGATTGTTAGATGGCATAGCAGAATCCTGTCAAAAAGCAAAAATAACTATCACCCAAAGCACTAGTGCAGAGCAAGACAAAAACAGAAAACTGCGACACTGGACAACAACCCGGTAACAGTGTGATGACACTGGACAACAACCCGGTAACAGTGTGACGACACTCGACAACAACCCGGTAGCAGTGCGATGACAAAAAGGACGTCCATTCCTTTTATTTCCGATTGTCTATCTCTTAATCTATTCATTTTTGTGTGTGTCTGCATATCAGTCGATCTGTTTCATCAGGAGATCGAGTTCCTAGTCCTATCGGAGACGGATGATACAACTCAGTTCAAGTCTGGCATGTAATAAAACCCGTTGGCGGTCCAAAACGAGAAGAGAAAGCTGAAAAGCAGTTGCACGGACAAAATTCATTAGAAATGTTTCACAAAATAAAATTCCTACAAAATGACATCAGAGACCCTCGCCGATGTTACGGAGCTCTGCACTACCGCTGCGATCTTGTGTAAGAAAGAGATCTGAAGCACACATGGTTACTCACCGAAGTGCAATAACGATAGTCCAATGAATAAATGATGTATATATAAATATCGTCCATTTATGTGTATCCCTATCCCCAGAAATAAATAATCTTGGATTTTCCGATATAAATTAATTCTTATTTTTCATGTTTGTTGGTCTACACCATAGGTTCCCAGACTTTTTCGGTCCACCGCCCACTTTGCAGGACATAAACTGGTAACGCCCTCCACGTTAAAACAATTTACCAACGACTCCCCACCCATATATATATATATATATATATATACATGCTCTATTTTGACTTTGACATAGACAATTGATATATATTTATGTCATACATGGTCAATTTTCAAATGATTATATGCATGAAATATAAAATTGATGAAAAAATGGATCGTGTAAGACGGCATAAGATGAATTAAAATGCATAATTCAAATTTTTAATGATTATTCAATCACAAAATCACGGAAAAAACTCCCCGAAATACTTCTGAAACCACTATCGCCCCTAAAAGCTTAGGCCCACTGGGGCGGTACCGCCCACTTTGGGAAATGCTGGTCTACACGCTCCGATATAACCAATAAACGGTTCGTCCTTAGGTTGAAAGCGACGTGCCTCGGCTTAAAGAAGCTTGAATCCCCTACATAAGAAACAAATAAGGTCTATCCACGTTGTCTTGATGATACATACAAGTTGGTATTTCGTTAGCAACAATATATCATCTACACTATGACCTAAGACTCTCCTGTTGACTCACACATCCACTCAGTAATCACTCTCAGACAATGCACACGTGCAGTCTGGGATGGATCAGATGACGTGGCTACTGTGGTTACGAATCTTCTCTAAGAACGAAGAACATGGCGTTAGGTTTTTCCAACGTTAACGGTACAATGGTGCGTTGTAAATGCAGTTGGGGAAGAAAAGGAAGTATGAGCAGTGGCGGTTCGTCTTTAGAGACCAGTGGTGCCTGGCCACACCAAAAATAATTTGTAATGTGTATTTATTTTTTTTATAAATTATTTCTTCTGTTTCATCCTCGAACACTTCATATTGACTACTCTTTGTGATTTGTATGTAGTCCGAGCCTAAGAGCGATTTTACGTTATGCCAGTTATGCACCTACAAGTAGGCCAGCAATCTAATGACTGCGATGCTTTTTATTTACTAGAGAAGCTTCCTAGGCCCCTACCTCATTCGCCTCTTACAACACGCAGTGTAGGGTGTAGGGTTACTATTCTTCGCTCCCCTTGCGAGCCAGGCCACACACAAGGGCGAAATTATTTGTTCATTAATTATTACTTTTAACATGATATTGATTAGCTTTGAAAGTTAAATATATAACGCTAAAATAACATATTCAATCTGTGAATTCAGCGTCTTCCTTCTCTAATGAGTATACTTCATGCACTTCCATATCACTATTATTTTAGGACAAGTAGAAATGTGGTCTATTTAAACCGACTGTTAACATATCGACCTCTGACCTCTCTTGTTTGGTTATACAGCACATAAAAATATGTTATTTTCATTCAGTCAGTAAGGAAATTCTTACGTGGCCAAGCCAGTCCACAGTTGAACGGTGTTATTGCGCAAAAGGTTATCCTGTATGCGTAAATACCGAATAATATATAACATTGATAGAAAATAATATAAATAATGAACTAACCATCATAGAATAATTTAAGTTAATTGCCCGTTCCATTAATATGCATCTGTGTACGACAATGTATGTCTAGACAAGTTGACGAGTTGTGACCTACTTTATAAAGATCATTCTAGAAAAGGGGAGATTAGCTTCCAGGAGTAGACAAATAATAGTAAATATTAACATATAACATAATCTAAAACCATTATTTTTCCTAAATTTTTCTGTCTCTCCCCACCAACAAAAATGATCACGAGCCGCCACTGGGTAAGAGAATGAGGTTACTCTCAGCTATGGGAGCATGTGAGGTGAATATTATTATTTATTGGTGAGGGCGGTGGGCACAATGTATTTATTAATAATGTCAGCAGATAAAGAATGGGATATGAGACAGCATTAGAGAAATTTGATAGATTTGATATACAGACGGACGGAAGGATTGGGAGGGAATATATATATATATATGAGGATGGATGGAAGGATGGGAGGGAATATATATATATATGAGGATGGATGGAAGGATGGGAGGGAATATATATATGAGGATGGATGGAAGGATGGAGGGATGGATGGTTGGATGAATGGATAAATGGATGGATGGTTGGATGAATGGATGAATGGATGGATGGATGGTTGGATGAATGAATGGATGGTTGGATGAATGGTTGGATGAATGGATGAAAATGGATGGATGGATGGATGGATGGATGGATGGATGGATGAATGAATGGATGGATGGAGGGTTTGGGATGAATGGATGAATGAATGGATGGATGGTTGGATGAATGGATGAATGAATGGATGGATGGATGGATTGATGGTTGGATGAATGGATGGATGGATGGATGGATGGTTGGATGAATGGATGAATGAATGGATGGTTGGATGAATGTATGAATGAATGGATGGATGGATGGTTGGATGAATGGATGGATGGATGGATGGTTGGATGAATGGATGGATGGATGGTTGGATGGATGGATAAATGGATGAATGAATGAATGGATGGATGGATGGGTGGATGGATGAATGGATATATTTATGTATGGGTGGATATATTTATGTATGGGTGGATATATTTATGGATGGGTGGATATATTTATGGATGGGTGGATATATTTATGGATGGGTGGATATATCTATGTATGGGTGGATGGAAGGGTGGATAGATGGATGGATGGATATGTGGGTCGGGGATGGTTAGGGCATGGGGAATGGAGGTTAAGTGTACAGATGGGTGGATGGGTGGGTGGGTGGGTTGAGGATAGTGGATGGATGGATGGATGGATCTGGAATTACACGTTGTACAAGTAGAACTGGAAGTCTGTAGAACAGAGTTGTAGGAGTGTGTTTAACCAGCGAGCCACGGAAACCATCAGCATGTATACCCTTTGACATCCGTCGGTGAAGACTGAGCACATATCAGCCTCCCCAGAGTGCTATAGCGTAGGTTCAGAAACCAATAACTAATCAAATAGTATATGCAAGTCGTGTAAATGTAAAGGGACCCTTTTTCATACCATATGGTATTTTGGGGGAATATATTGTTACGTCCATTTTTTCATTGATCAAGGCACACGATGAGCAACATCATAGGGCCAATATGGCATAATATAGCACAATATAGCAGAATATAGCACAATATGGTACAATATAGCACAATATCGCACAATATCGCACAATATGGAACAATATGGAACAATATAGCACAATATGGTCAAGATCACGTTGGTCGCTTCTACTTGCAATTCTTGTCTGGTGCCCAACTGACAGGATCGATCTGAGAACCGTTACGGTTGAGAGAGAGAAAAAAAACTCCATTCCCACTGTTGAATTTTAACCCAGACCACGCTTCTAAGAGACGAATGCGCTAACCACTTGACCACTCGGCTATCACGAAAATATTTACATGGGGATATTGTTTGGGAAAAAAAACACACAAGCTAAAAATGTCAGAGATATTGAATAAAAGAAATAACATAAGTTGAAATATAGTCTCGACCGTGTGTTGCCGGGGTCAGCAGGAGGAGCAAAGAATAGTAACAATGCGATCTACAAGGCATGTCGTAAGAAGCGACTAAGTTAGGTGCCTAGGAAGCTACCTAGTAAATAAAAAGTGTCACAAAAATTTGGGACCTGCTGGTCTACTTGTACAGCCGCATTATATAATTGGCACAACGTACAATCTCTCTTAGACTCAGATCAGAGTGGCTAACAAGTGCTCGATACGGAGCAGAAGAAGAAGAAGAAGAAGAAGAAGAAGAAGAAAAAGAAGAAGAAAAAGAAGAAGAAATATATTCTCAAGAAATAGATCAATAATATTAGCAAAGTAAAATGTTGAACAAAAAATAAAATGATTAAAATCATAATGACATCTTTGAATGTCAGTGCAATTTTTTCCTCAGTTCTGTTACACGTTCATTGTTGTTCCTGTACCTTGTACATTTCTTCAGGCAATCCTTATAAATCACAAACAACTTGATTTCTAAAGATGATTTATATTTCTTACCTGCACATCAACTTACCTCCGTAACTGATTCGTCTCCGCATATCTCACCTACGCCCTACATGAGTAACCCCACACGCTCCTGATTTCAACGCCCATGTAAACTACTTTCCTTTAGTTCGTAAACACATTTATTTGTTGTTTCCCAACCCGAACCGTTTCCTTCCCAAATCCAACCTTTACCTTCCCAAATCTTTAACCTGTGTGATTTTACCTGGCAGAGGTGTTCTTTACCTAACCAAAATTAATCTTAATATTCACATACAAGTTGTGTGGTAACACGCGTTGTTGAATAGTAAAATGTATTTCTGATTCAACCGCAGACTCTCTAGTTGTGTTTCTACAGGTGTCGTTGTGTTACCTTTATTAATCTCTTTAAATATGGAAACAAGCTTTTAGTTATAAATATTTCACATGGAAACTAGATTATTATATTAGGTGCTATTTCTGGATATGTGGTAAGGAGCTTCAGCTTCATCAGTATTCAGGTATCTATGCTGTTGATTTATTATTCCCCGTGCGTTGCCGGAGATCACGAGGGGAGCAAAGAATAGTAACACTGCGACCTAAAAGGCATGTCGTAAGAGGCGACTAAGGTGGGGGTCTAGGGAAGATACCCTCGCAAATAAAAAGCGTTGCAGAAATCGGATGTACTGGCCTACTTGTAAGCGCATATATTTTATTTTTTCCGATCCAGAAGCACGTGAGCTTTCAGCTCTTCGGCTCGGTGCCATGGACATCGTAACCGTTCGGTTCGGTGCCACGAACACCGTGAATCTGGAGAACCTGTGGCTTTTCTGCCAGCCCGCGGAATTGAACCCGCACTCACAGGAGCTTGTCACCCGTAGCCCAACGCGCTACGAACATGCTGGTCAGGTGGGCGTAGGCGCATAACTGACATAACGTACAATCGCTCTTATGCTCAAATCACATACAGATCACAAAGAGTGGTTTAACAAGTGGTGGATACGGAACGTTGAAAGAAGAAGAAGCCTAATGAGTCCACTTTTATCTGCTTACCTGTAACGTGTTAACTTCTTAAATTCCAGGTCTATAGCATGGGCGAACTCAGCGTGTTCCCTAACAGAGACAGTGTGATGTATAGCATGGTGGAACTCAGCGTGTTCCCTAACAGAGACAAAGTGATGTATAGCATGGTGGAACTCAGCGTGTTCCCTAACAGAGACAGTGTGATGTATAGCATGGTGGAACTCAGCGTGTTCCCTAACAGAGGCAATGTGATGTATATGGGGTAGGAGAGGGTTCTCTTATCCGATTATTATATATGATTCTCTGTCGTATAGGAGGTAATGTGCTCATCTCTCGTGCCAAAGGTACCAGGTTCGCTCTCTCGTGGAGCTATCTCGATATTTTTCCAGAGATCCCTGATCTAACTGTAGGTGAGATCGAGTTCCTAGTCCTATCGGAGACGGACGATAAAACGTAGGTCCGTGTTCAATTTGAGCACGTAAAAGAACCCTTGGCAGTTCAAAATCGAGAAAGCAGGCTGAAGGCTGCCAAGGTAAATTCACTCGAAAAGATTAAAATAAAATACCCACAAAAATATCTTCACCATCTTCAAAATTACATCGAGCACTGCCGGTGCTACAGAGTTCGTGACTGCAGCTGAGATCTTCAGTGTAAGAAAGAGATCGGAGCACACATGGTTACTCACCGAAGTGCACTGATGATGGTCCTATCAATCAATCAATATAGAGGTACACAGAGACTCTGCTACCCCATTAGTCCAGTTATTGCATGGTCGTCCTTTCCCTGTTTGTGTTTACTCTGTATATCATTGCCTGTTGTGGTGCACTACTTTTTTTTTTCCGATCAGAAGCATTGAACTGAAAGTTTGAGCTGTGTCATGGACATCTGTTCTTGGTTGCACGAACACCGAAATCTGGGGAACCTGTAGCTTTTCTGCCAGTCCGCAGAGTTGAACCGCACTTACAGAGGACTGGTACACTACTTGAAGACAATCATGTGATATGATCAAACCGTTTGACTTGTTGCCTCTAGACGAACTATGTTGACATTGTTGCTTCCCCTGTGTATCTGATAGTATTGCCCGCGTGCCCAGCGTGTTCGTAGCGTGTTGGACTACGGGTGACAAGTCCTCTGTAAGTGTGGGTTCAACTCCGCGGACTGGCAGAAAAGCTACAGGTTCCCAGATTTACGGTGTTCGTGGCACCGAACCGAAGGGTTACAATGTCCATGACACCGAAGAGCTTTCAGCTCAAGTGCTTCTGGATCGGACACACAAAAAATCTGATAGTATCATTTCTAATTTTCTGTTTACTTGATACATTGATTCAGTTTCAGTTTGGAATATCTTCATTGCCCTTCGAATATGTCCATATGTGCTCCGATCTCTTTCGGAATATCTCCCAAAAGTGTCCAGTAACTAACCGTACCAGTTTGTTGATGAGCCTACTCATATACCTGCTGTGCTGTTGTTTTCTGGTGACTCCAATCTACAACTCTTGAAATCTAGCTGTAGATTATTCTACGCAAGAATCTCATTTCTTTTGTTTAGCTTAGCCTCGAGAATGTGATAACTACTACGAGAATATGTGATAACCTTAGCACGAGAATATGTGATAATTTAGTACGGGAATATGTGATAACTTAGTAAGGAATATGATAACTTAGTAAGGAATATGTGATAACTTAGTACGAGAATATGTGATAACTTAGTAAGAGAATATGTGATAACTTAGTACGGGAATATGTGATAATTTAGTACGGGAATATGTGATAATTTAGTACGGGAATATGTGATAATTTAGCCCGAGAATATGTGATAATTTAGTACGGGAATATGTGATAACTTAGTAAGGGAATATGTGATAACTTAACACAAGAATATGTGATAACTTAGTAAGGGAATATGTGATAACTTAGTAAGGGAATATGTGATAACTTAACACAAGAATATGTGATAACTTAGTAAGGGAATATGTGATAATTTAGTACGGGAATATGTGATAATTTAGTACGGGAATATGTGATAATTTAGTACGGGAACATGTGATAACATACAATCTTATTTATCCGTAATATTCAAATATTTATTTTACTGAAATCTATCCAGGATATCATGTCGATAACAGGTAGCGCAACAAGCTTTGGGAGGGGGCACGTTTACAGCTGTCAATGTATTTAATTTCTCCATGATAGCATTAGTTATCTGTATATATCAGAGTTGTCGCAAGTGCGAGTCGAATTTTCATCTGGTCTGGTGAAAATAGTTTATACAATTTTTATGACTTTTCGTTGTACGTATGAAATTTGTGTTATCCGGGTATAAAATAATCTGGTGTGTTTGAAAATGTTTGGGTTTGTGCAGGGTGTCTGCAATCCTTTTGTTGGTGGGCCAGGCAAAAGATTTCGGAACAATAGTGGTTTTGAGTTAGGTTATAGTTTAGTGTGGCGTCTGTGGCCTAGGTATATTGACGTAACTCGGTCTATTAACCCCTACGTTCTGAGTTCGAATCACGCTGCGGATAATTTGGTTGCAAATTGTTTCGCGTGGATTTTACAAAAGAACGATGACATCACCCGTTGAGATAGCAATGGCAAACTACTGACTTTTCTAATGTCTAGAAAAATCATAAACAGCGTTAAAAATGCAAAGTCCAAAGCAAAATACAAAGGATATGCAATTAACTTTTTTATAGTTTAGTATTTACTATTATTTGTATATTCCGGGAAGTTATTCCCCCTTTACTAGAATATGTAGGTCAATTTGTCTTGACGTACATTGTCGTACACATATGTATATTGATGGAACGGGAGATTACCTTAAACTATTCTATGATGGTTAGTTATTCATTTCTATTATTTGTATATATCATTTGTTATTTACGCACCCGGACTAATCTTTAGCGCAATTACACCGTTTAACTGTGTACTGGCTTGGCTGTGTAAGAATTTCCCTACTGAATTAATGTCACATTCATGATCAAGGGTCTATGCTAAATAACCAGCCGATAGAGAGGTCAGAGATGTTAACAGACGGTCTAAATAGGCCACATTTCTTCTGGCCCCCCAAAAAATATTGCGCTTGAAATGCTTCAAATATAGTAATTAGCGAGGAAAGACGCTGAATTTCAGACTGAATATGATATTTTAGCGTTATATATTCAACTTTCAAAGCGAATCAGTATCATGTTCAAAGTAATAATTATGAACAAACAATTTCTAAAATAATAAATACACGTTACAAATTATTTTTAGTGTGGCTCAGTCCCACTGACCCTAAAGGATGAGCCGCCACTGGGTTTACGTCTAGAGTTTTTTGTTTAGCATCTATCAACAATTGTAACAATCGTTACTGTTCGAGTTTGCAATGAAGATTATGCAAAAAAGAATGTTTCTTTGTCAGTTAAACAATGAAGACACCTGGTTAGGCTAACCATGTGGATAGCCTTACCATCTGAACAGGCTTAAATCAATTCCAATTCAGCTGGATTTTATCACAGAACATTCTCACCGATTTTGTTAGCAGACAGCCATGTTTATTCCTACTCGGCTCTTCAGTATTTTATTTATTTTATCTTTGGTTAATTTACCACACGTGACAAGCAGACAAATGGGCACTAAAGTTGCCCAAAACAATAATAAGACTGCCCATGTCAATTGGATATATGATTACGACCCTGGGAAGACCACCTTGTCCAAACTGAATCCTATTGGTAAGTTAATATTATCTTAATATTCATTATACTATATTACTATTGCTACCTATATCACTTTTATTTTTGTTTTTACTACTACTAACTTCGTGAAGTTGAAGTAGGTCTTATCATGTCAACTCACTGACCCTGGTACTACCTATATCACTTTATTTTTGTTTTTACTACTACTAACTTCGTGAAGTTGAAGTATGGTCTTGTCAGTGTCAACTCACTGACCCTGGTACTACCTATATCACTTTTATTTTTGTTTTTACTACTACTAGCTTCGTGAAGTGAAGTAGGTCTTGTCAGTGTCAACTCACTGACCCTGGTACTACCTATATAACTTTTATTTTTGTTTTTACTACTACTAACTAATCATGTACCGTCTCCGCATTAAAAGTCATGGGATCCGTTTTATATCACGTGATGTATCTGGTAAAATAGTGTTAGGCTTGTATTTTTCATTGATCCTCGTCACACGATGGGTGATGTGGTGCACATCACGTCGGCCGCATTTACTTCACAGTGCTTTTCCTGGAATCCAATAGAATCTGTGTGGATCTGGGAGCCGTTACGGTCGGAAAAGATTTTCACACCCACTGTGAAATGAACCCGACAACTAGACTTGAAGCGAGTTCACTAACAACTGCGACTGCGGCTCTCTTCTCCGCATTGAAGGTTGGCTGCAATTGCTCTCCAACAAGCTCCACCATTTACCCTGATGGTACTCACTGTCAGACTTTTGCCTATACATTTCCTGACATTCCCATTCTAATTATATCTCTGGGAACGCAGGCGTCCACACAGACGCCCACCAATGAGCCCACACAGACGCCAAATGGCCCACACAGACGACCACAAAGACGGCCACCTATAACCTACACAGATGACCACACACACGACCACACAGACGGCCACCTATAGCCCACACAGATGACCACACAGACGCCACACAGACGCCACACAGCACCACAGACGGCTACACAGGCGCCCACACAGACGGCACACTAGACGACCACAAGACGACCACACGACGGCCACACAGGCGCCCACACAGACGGCCACACAGACGACCACACAGACGGCCACACAGAGACACACACAGAAACCACACAGACGACCACACAGACGACCACAGACACCACACAGACGGCCACACACGACCACACAGACGGCACACACATACATTTCGATGTTATGAGTAAATAATATATTTTCTTTTTGTTTCTAATTCACAGATGGATGTGGCCGTACACCAGCACGCACTAAACCAGCGAGCGCAACCCCAGACCCCATCGAGCGAACTACGCCTTTACCAACAGTTTACACAACAAGAGCTATCCCTGAGAGCAACAAGCTTACGTGTACACTACAGGAGGTCAAGGAAAAGGCGTGTCTTAATGGAGGACAATGTTTTATTGTTGATATCATGTACTCAAGGACTCCAAGTTGCCAGTTAGTGAGATTTTCTTATATTTTTAGTTAATGACTTCATATCACCGTCGGCATAGCTCAGTCAGAAATTAGTGGTACGTGAGTTTCTGTGTATGTGCTCTGACGCAGACACTATCAGCTGGGCTAAAAGGGACCGAACATCTTCAAAGTTGCCTTGAATTCTTTCTTTCTTCTTTCTTTCTCGAATCATGTATGCCTCACAGCGTCAGGTCAGGAAGAGATTTCTAAAACGGGCCTAGTATGCGCTTCGTAGATAGTCTCTTTCGTCGCCTCTGTTATCTCTGAGGTCCATCTTTTGCGTGGCCGGCCTTTTTGCTTTGTACCCATTGTATCGGAGCAGCATTGCTCTTTATTCAAAGGCGATTATTATATTAATTAGCAGATGGCGTCTGTGGCTTAGGGGATAGTGACTCGGTCTATTAACCCCGACGTTCTGAGTTCGAATCACGCTGCGGACAATTTGGTTGAAAATTGTTTCACGTGGATTTTACAAAGGACGGTGGCAACACCCGTTCATAAAGCAATGGCAAACTTCTGAACGTAATAATGCCTAGAAAAATCACAAATAGCGTTAAAAAGCTGGGGTTGATTCGCAAAAATTTGTAAAAGGCATGCAATTAACTAGCAGTTGAACATACTGCAGTTACTCCTCTCAAGTGCGACTGCAAAAGCGTTTTTTAACATATTCAATGTCTCACTCTTAGGAAAGTGTACACAGAAGAATAGTAGTTGGAGTTCCATATTTAATATTGTATTTCACTATGTAAAATCTACATTTCGTCATATTCAGATGCACAGAGATGTGGACTGGACGGCGCTGTGAAGAACTGGTCGATGACGTCTATGGTAAGTATCAAACATATTATCTTTAAACTTGATTGATTGATTGATGGATTGATTGATTGATGTATTGATTGATTCGTTCATTCATTCAATGATTGATTCTTCTTCTTCGAATGCTCAATATTGTTTAACCACTCTTTGTGATCTGTATGTGATCTGAGCCTAAGAGCGATTGTACGTTGTGCTAGTTGTCCGCCTACAAGTAGGCCAGCACATCCGATTTCAGCAACGCTTTTATTTACTAGGGTAGCTTCCTAGGCCCTACCTCAGTCGTTTCTTAGATATGCTTTGTAGGTCACCGTGTTGCTATTCTTTGCTCCCCTGAAAGGCTCCGGCAACCCATGGACGCTTCGCCCGCAATGAATTCAGACGCAGTCATGGTGCCTAATATAACACCTCTCGTTGATTTTTGCGCGAAGGCTTACTTTCTTTATCACCAATGTCCCTCTCCTTTCAGACGAGTCTTACCTCGAGGTATATTGGGTAATACGGTGCTAGGCCCGTATTTTTCTGTGGCCGTCGGCACACGATGGAGGATATGTTCAATATCACGCCAGCCGTCTTTACTTTCTAGCGCTTTTCTGGTACCCAACTAAGACTGGCCACAACTAGCTCTAATATTGGACCACATAACTGACCGAGGAAACCCTGACCTAGTTTTCAGTTGGGAGGCTGACTTTGTATATGTTTGATAGAACACTGCAAGCTTTTTGCAATTTTACTCAATTCTGTGAGTCTATGGTTATTTATTGGTGAAAAATATTCATAATATTGATATTCCTTATTGTTAAACTTAACTTGTTGCATAATATAATCGTGATTTGGTATGTTGTGTTAATTTTAAAATGAATTCGTCTATATACAACAATACTGGAATGCGAGATCACGCGACGGTTGTGGTCGTATTTCCTATAATTTTTACCTGAGTCCGCTGACCGTATGAGTTTAGAGTTGGCTGTGGACTGGCTCAACCTGAAACCTGTTATTGTCTTAAAAATAGTCCACGGACTCTGTAAAATTGAACCTGAACAACGCGCCCAAAAAAGCGCGGTCACTCAAAACTGCGAGATTGCGGCTTTTGTTTATGCTTGTAACTACAAAAAAAAGGCTTGTTTGATTTATATTTTGTTGTATAAATTAAGCGTTTTCTATCATCTAACATGTAATCTTATTGTCAATGTTATTTCATTTACATGAACCTGTAATAACAATTGTCCTTTTTTTTTTATTTTCTCTTTTTTTTCCTCCCACATTTTGTTGTATACTTTCAGGGCGTGGTAAGATGTTATGAAATCTGTATTTTCTTCTGGTCATATGTCAGATTTATGTTTTGTTTCGTAGGCACCTGATGATGATGATGTTGTTGTTACCATATCGTGTTGTTCCTAGAATCCAGCTCTTCTCACTCTTTCTCTCCATCTCTCTGTCTCCCTCTCTTTCTCTCACTCTTAATTTTTTCATTATTTTGTTGTCTTTATTTCCTTCCATTTTGTTCTCTTTTCTCAGATGATTTCTGTTTCTTGCGTGAGCGGTATATTCTGCCAGACTGTTCCAAGTCCATCTTTATGTTTTCTTCTCAACTATCTTATGTTATCTTCCTCTTGCCTGATTAATTCCCATTCTCTTCAGTATGATTTTTAGCATTGTCATCTTTCTTTACTAATACTGAACCTTTTTACTACCAGAATAAAATAAGGCAGCACATACCTCTATCCATCAAACTTCATTTTGAGAAGTATTTTATAGTTCCGCCCATGAGACCCCGATCGCTCTAATCTCATCTTCCACACTTCGTCGCCTGTAGCTTTTAGTCTCCTCGTGGTAGTCTCGTAGCTTTTAGTCTCCCCGTGGTAGTCTCTCTATGAGAGCAATTACTTCCTTCCTTTCTGTAAACCAAATATTCAATTTCTTTTTGTTTATGCTTCTTTCTTTAATCATTTTTATAATCAAATAAAACATGAAGATCAACATTCAAAAGGCAGAAATCATTACTATAAATCAGTGGCGGCTCGTCATTAAGGGCCAGTGACGCTGGGACCCACCAAAAATAATGTGTAACGTGTATTTATTAGTTAATAAATTAAAATATAACCTAACCAAAACCATGATTTTAAAACAATTGAATCTGGCCCCACTAACAAAAGGATCACGAGCCGCCATTGCTATAAACAGAGAACATAAAGATATCAATATACAAATAAATGACCAAACGCTAAAGCAGGTGAGAGAATTCAAGTATCTTCATATCTGATAGTAGACTGGACAGAGAGATTGAAACTAGAATCCAGCAAGCCAACATGTATCTTCACATCTGATAGTAGACTGGACAGAGAGATTGAAACTAGAATCTAGCAAGTCAACAACATTACATACCAGCTACCCTGATCTTGATACACCCAGAAATTCCAGTAGAGACTAAAAGACAGATGGTAAATGTAATCTTTATACCAACACTGTGCTACCAGAGCCAAACATGGGCACTGACAAAAAGAACAAGAAAAAGGAAATTGCTCATATAAAGTGAAAATGAGATGCTTGAGGAAAGCATGTAAATAAAACAAGAAGAGACCATATAAATGAGAAATTAGAAGAACATCGAACAACACCTGCTATTTAGATTCATTGAAAAACAGGAGACTCAAATGGTTGGCCATGGTGAGAATGAACTCGAATCACCAGTTGAGAGCGTACAACCTGAAAATGGAATCATCAAGAGGAAAGGACAGACCAAGAAAAGATGGATTGAAGAAGTTACAGACTCTAACTCTAATCACAGCATATCAAGCGACCGAGCATGCACTATCTCGAAACCGATCATGAGTTAAACCGTATTCTGAGTTTGCTTTTTAAATAATCATTAAACACACATTCTCTTGTATTGTCCAAACTTGCCTTCCTTCCTTTCTATTGTTTGCTTGGAAATATTGTCTATATATTCAATGTTGTCTCTTGTATCGTCTATGATACCGACAGGGGTACGAGAAATCACCTTCTTGTTTTGTTGCTGGGTACGCAAGGAGACAGAGGTAATGAACGTTGATTGATTGGTTGGTATGGTTACGATATCACAGGCAGCTGCAATGGACCGAAATGACATTCTTAACGCACTGAAAGAGTCCTTACGAACAGAAGAGTTTCAGAGTTGTGAATCCCAGTCGCTGATCAGATTGAGAGAGATGGATGTCGATATGTGTACAGCCCGAAAAGCACGACATACCAAATATGCAAAAGAAAATGATTAATCGACATTTTACTGGCGTGTTGGGGTCGCTGGACACTGCTGCATTTGTTGATTCGGAGATTGAAGCCTCCATGGACATGTCCGGAGTGCTATGATGATGGTCATCATATAACTGATAACATAATAAATCGAGCACATCGCAATCCATTCATACATTGTCCTAACTTGTGTTGCATGTACGTAAGCTCGTCTGCACAACACTCGCACCGTTCTGTACATATTGTTGCTATCTTAGTATTTAGATCTTTAATTTTAGTTAGTTCATTTTTTATTTTGGCTCAGATTACTTTCATGTTTTGCAATCACACTATTTTCGTTGCAAGTTTATTTTTAATTGTTCTTTACATTACTTGACTTGAGTTCTTTACATAGTGTTCTTTGTTATAGTCTGTCCATTAATTCGTGAGCACGTTTGAAATTGATTTTCTCGAAAACTACCTGTTGGATCTCAGTGATTTTTGCAAGCAGCCTTAGAATATCCATGACGCTAGAGAAATATATTTTTCCAAGAAAATTTGATGTAGTTTGAAATATTTCTTCTTCAGGTTATTATTAAAATCAACCTCACCGGATTGTACACAATAGTAACAGATCTACGGTACACAGACGCGTTGTTCTAAAAATACATTATGGTAACATTGAAATATCGTGAGTATACAACAATTTCACGAAATCCCGTGCACCTAACCCAGTCGACTTTGAAAGCGGAAAGCATATGACGTTATAATTGGGATACCGTTGTATAGTTATAGGCGTATCTCGCTATTTGTATGAAGCTATTGTATCATATTTGTTGGCTTATCAAAACTGACATTGATATCACATTCATAATGAGTCTGAAGTGCACATTTATAACAATGCAGAAGGTTACAGTTTTACTATACCAACACTTCCGTAGGAAATCTAAGAGAGGTCATCTATATTGCGATATTCATAACCCTGAGAAACGAACGCAACTGGCGCTTGGTCTGAATAGAGAATCCTTTTCCCGATGGATTAAACAGGACACAAAGTGTACTAATGTCAAGCAAGGAGGAAAAGAACAATTGACGACTTTGACATAGATGTCATAAGACGGAGCTCTTGAAAATGTTTGCGACAAATCAACTTGTTACTCTCAGGAAACTGAAATTAAAACTGCAATCAGATTGCAGCATAGACATTCTAAAAGTACTCTATGAAAAATTGTAAGAGCCGGCTTCACCTTCAGAAAAACTATAGGCGGCAGGAATATTATTGTGAAAAGCCACATTTAATTGCTGCCCGAAGTAAATACCTGAGGCCAATCAAAAAGTACCGACGGTAGGGACTATCACACAGAAATGAATGGACATATTTTCAGGCACTGGATGGAGAAAGATCTACTTCAAATTCTAAACAGACCATCATGCTTGGTAATGGATAATGCATCCTATCACAACGCAGTATCAGCGGAAGACAAAGTACCAACTGCATCAAATACAAAAGATCAAATTAGGACTTGGCTTGCTAAGGAAAATGTCAGCTTCGATGATACATATTTGAAACCCGAGTTGTTGCACCTGGTGAGGATGACAAATAAGACAAAGGTGTTTCATATTGACAAAATCATTGCGGAATACGGCCACACGTCTTTGCGACTACCTCCATATCATGCTCAATCCGATAGAGCTTGTCTGGGCTAAAGTAAAAGGGCAAGTTGCCGAACAGAACAGGACGTTTAAAATGTGTGATGTTGAAGTTCTGACACTTGAGTCCTTCTCAATGATAGACATGCAGTTCTGGAAGAAGTGTGTTGAACATGTGCTCCGAGAGGAAGACGAGTACTGGCACCGAGATGGATTACAATTTGTCCAGCCAGTAACAATTATCAACCTCATGGAATCGTCAGATTTGGGATGATACAAATCATATTTTGATTACAGATTGAGAAATAGCAACGTATACATTTCCATATCCAAATGCGTCTACCATCATACAATTTGTGGTGAAGTTAAGACACCCTGGGGTCTAATGGTGACCGAAGGGAGGACTAACTGTTGCATATTGTATCCAAGTTCACGATTGCACATAAAGGGCAACACACTTAATTACTTGACCTATCAAGTTAATATAGAGATACACCTATGAATAGAATTGACATGGACAAATTCTAGGGATACTGTAAAATCTAAAATTTGAGCCCCGTATTTGCAATTGTCATAAAAGATCAAAGGAATTCGCCGATGTGCAAAATCCGTAGCATCTATGGACTACTGGTTAGCTTTATTTTAGCGTCATGGATATTCTAAGGCTGCATGCAAAAATCACTGAGATCCAACAGGTAGTTTTCAGAAAATCAATTTCAAACGTGCTCACGAATTAATGGACAGACTATAGCTATACATTTTTTATCTGTGTCTTTGGGTTCAAGATACGCATGTGAAATACAAAATACAAATAGTCATGGAGGCAACAAATCAACAGCACACATCCACAACATCTTATCCATGAATTTATTGACTTCAGTTTTATCCGTGTGGTGCCGGAACCATCAAGGGAAGCAAAGAATAGTACCACTGCGACCAACAAGGCATATCATAATAGACGACTGATGTAGTATCTAGGGAAGCTACCCTAGTAAATAAAAAGTATTGCAGAAATCGGATGTGCTGACCTACTTGTGGGCGTATAACTGGCACAACGTACAATCGCTCTTATGCTCAGATCACATACAAATCATACAGAGTGGTTAACAAGTGTTCGATATGGAGCGGTTGAAGAAGAAGAAGAAGAAATGGACTTCAGTCTTGAATTAAATGACAACAGTCTTGAATTAAATGACAACACTCTGAATTAAAAAACAACAGTCTGAATTAAATAAGAACAGTCTGAATTAAATGACAACAGTCTGAGTTAAATGACAACAGTCTGAATTAAATTGCAACAATCGATATTAAAGTTACACCCATCATGAGTTTTTTTTTAAATGACAGCAATCATAAGTAGAATGACACAATCATGAATTAAATTGCAACAATCACGAGTTAACAACTCATATGGGTTCAATAATATCAATAACTTGTTAAATTATACCGATCATTAATTAAATTATATCGATCAGTTGTTAAATTACATGAATCATTAGTTAAATGATATGAGCGTTACATAGCTCGACTATGTCTCAAGTGTACATAATATAATATAATGTGTTGGTGTTTGAATGACTGCCTGGCTACTGTCACAAACTTAAGAATTTGAAATGAATCGATAGGTATAGCCTAGTTTTATTAATAATATACATGGTGTACATTAGTTGTATATTTACAAGTTGTACATTAGTTGTATATTTGTTGTGTGTTACTTATACTTGTATATTAGTTGCATGTGTGTTGTATATGACTTGTATATAAGTTACAAATGTTTATAAAGTTGCTACTGACCCTAATATATTGGGTACAAGGTATATTCCTCATTTCTGAGTTTCCCTGAATCCTATTTTGATCATGGCCTCTTGTAAAATAAGGTGGTTCAGCCACAGTCAACTCTGGATAAGTTTATAGTTGGCTCTGGTTCAGCTCAGTCAAGAAGTAGGAAATTTCTGTTCGTGTGGGCTGACTTTTATAGGTGGTCAGTGCTAAATATGTTATCGGGAGCTACGCTTTGAGATATGTCTGATAGAACACTGCAAGCTTTAGTGAAATATTACATAATAATACTACGAGTCTATGGTTAATTGATTGCACAGGAAATGTTAAAAAGAAATTATGATACGAATTGACAAAGCAACATTAGCTTTTAAAAGTCTAAATAAAATATGGAACTGCAAGTTATATAGTATTAAAACTAAATTACGAATTTTCAATTCAAATGTTGTATCAATCCTAACATATGCCAGCGAGAGTTGGAAAATGACTAAAGATATAGAAAGCAAGTTGAATGCATTTGAAAATAGATGTCTGCGAAAAATAATGAATATAAAATGGAACGAATTCAGGAGAAATTATGAAATCAGAGACATGTCTGGTCAACAACTAGTGACAACTGTTATAAGAAAGAGAAGATGGAGATATGTTGGGCACACCTTGAGGAGAAATGATCAAAGAATATCAAAGCAGACATTGAAGTGGGATGCAAAGGGTTCAAGAAAGAGAGTCGACCTAAGGAGACCCTGAAACGAACTTTGCTGAGAGAGGCAGGAAATATCGGTCTCAGTTCCATGGAGGAGATTGAGCGAGTTGCCCAGGATAGAGCGGTATGGAGAAATTACTTGCAGGCCCTATGTAACGTATAACGGTACGAGAGGAATTATTATTATTTATGGTTAATTGACAAGGGTTAATAATACTGATATTTCTTATCGTTAAATTTAATTTGTAACATAATATAACCTTGTTTAGCATGGTGTGTTGTTTAGCATGGTGTGTTGTTTAGCATGGTGTTGTTATGTATGTTTGAATGTTGTGTTGTTTAGCATGTTGTGTTGTTTTTAAACTGAATTTGTCTTTATCTAGCACAGCGTTTCACAAAGTGTGCGTACCCCCCGCCCCCAGTGGGCGCTGAAGCGTTATAGGGGTTGGGAGGTGATAGTGGGTTCAGAAGAAATTGGGGGTGTTCAGGTGATTAGGGGTCGGTGGCTCTTAAAGAAGAAATTAATAATAAATATTTTAAAATAAATTATTTTCGTGATATTACGATTGAATAATCATTTTAAATTTGAATTCTACATTTAAATTCATCTTATGCCCGTCTTATACGATCCATTTTTCATCAATTTTCTATTTCATGCATATAATCATTTGAAAATTGATCATGTATGACAGAAATATTTATCATGTCAAAGAGAAAATAGAGCATGTATATATGTGGGAGGGGCGTTGGCAAACTGTTATAATGTGGAGAGGGCGTTACAAAGTTTATGTTGTGCAAAGTGGGCGGTTGGGCCGAAAACGTTTGGGAATCTATGATCTAGCAATACTGGAACTCGAAGTTCAAGGTGATCTCATTTCTAGGAATCTCGACTTGAGGTGACATTGATTTATAATTACAGGGAAGGGGAAGGAAGTGAGAGGAGGGGGGGTACCTAAGGTTTGATTAATGACGTAGCCCACATATCCCATATGTAAATCTATGGTAACCCTTTTTGTCATGAACAAGAACATTGCTGTGCCCTATTGTTAGGTGCGTATTCTATTCGGTCTTCTGACATCCCCTGCAAAACCCTGCTTGATTCCAAACGTATAGACTTTGTGTCTTGCCTTTGAATGAAAACAGTAGACTAGATAGAGGTTTGTGCAAAATAGGCAAGGCACATTCCTCATATCAGCTGTCCAGGCTAGGCTAAATAGCAAGGCACATTCCTCATATCAGCTGTCCAAGCTAGGCATAAATAGACAAGGCACATTCCTCATATCAGCTGTCCAAGCTAGGCATAAATAGACAAGGCACATTCCTCATATCAGCTGTCCAGACTAGGCATAAATAAAGAAGACACTTCATTCTTGCTTTCGGCTTGGACACAACACGGAAAAATTGACCATCTGTAAAGACGAAAACGGCCATATTTGAACAATATGCTAGAACAATATGTGAACAATATGTGAACAATATGTGAACAATATGTGAACAATATGTGAACAATATGTGAACAATATTTGAATAATATGTGAGCAATATGTGAATAATATGTGAACAATATGTGAACAATATGTGAGCAATATGTGAATAATATGTGAACAATATGTGAACAATATGTAAACAGAAGTTAAGAGAAAATGTATTTCTTGTTCCAGTAATGTCTGCAGACAAGGTTCAGAAAGCAAGCATAGCAGCAGGAATCCTCGTTCTTATTATCATTATCACAGTTATCATCGTCTACTTGGTAGTTAAAAAACGGTAGGTATTATTATTGAACATATTACATGTGATATCAGATCAAGTGATATCATATTGAAGGTCGAATGGGTTTCCAAGAATCTAGAGAAATGGTTCAGCCATCAGTTGCTCAGAAACCACTTGTTGGATGATATTTGCAACAATTGATATTGAATATATCAAGAGTTTTAATTAATAAGTGATTGATTGATTGAATGATTGATTGGTTGATTCATTCATTCATTCATTGATATAACCGTCATCCTTACACTTTGGTAGATAACCATGTGTGCTACGATCTCTACCTTTCATAAAAAGATTTCAGCGGCAGGGCACAAAAATGTCCATTAACTCCGTGTGGACCATATGCTACACTACATGACTTTGGGTTTGTCGCCTTTTTTATAAGGAGCCACACTAAATCGTGTTTTTATTCTTCTTCTTTGCGTTCGTTCTTTACCACCAATTTTAATCACACTTTGTGATATGTTTGATCTTTGCCAAGAACGTGTAACGTTGCACATTGGTTTGGTAGGCCCTAAACGCATAGACTTGTAACGTTTAGGACATGTGCATCGATTTCACCAAACCTCCCTAGTCGCCTGTTATCGACATGCGTGGCAGGTAACAGTGGTTCTATTCTTTACACCCCAAATTTGGACCCCGGTAACCACTCGGGGTTTTTATTCTAAAAATAAAGAGCTTGTAAAATATGATCTTTGTCCTGGCCTACTAAAAGTTAAATA
Organism: Arion vulgaris; assembly: GCA_020796225.1. Taxonomy (NCBI): domain Eukaryota; kingdom Metazoa; phylum Mollusca; class Gastropoda; order Stylommatophora; family Arionidae; genus Arion; species Arion vulgaris. Next base: position 44,692,947 of record CM036767.1, read on the forward strand.
TAGTTTTTGTCCTGGTCTACTAAAAGTTAAATATGGTCTTTGTCCTGGTCTACTAAAAGTTAAATATAGTCTTTGTCCTGGTCTACTAAAAGTTAAATATGGTCTTTGTCCTGGTCTACTAAAAGTTAAATATAGTTTTTGTCCTGGTCTACTAAAAGTTAAATATGGTCTTTGTCCTGGTCTACTAAAAGTTAAATATAGTCTTTGTCCTGGTCTACTAAAAGTTAAATATGATCTTTCTCCCGGTCCCACTAAAAGTTAAATAGGAAAACGTTGAGTAAAAGTAAACAATTCTGAATGAAAAACTAAAGAAATATATTAATGAATTATTATTTATTTCAGTCGTTGTTTATGGCAAGTTTTCACTTTGTACATTATCATGGCAGTTGATATTTGACAGGAGTAGGCTGCAAAGCCGCTGTCCGAGGAACATTCATTAAAAAAAAAAGATTAAGATAAAATTCCTGCAAAATTTCCACCATGTTAAAAATGGCATCGAGGACCCTAGCTGATGTTACTGAGTCCTGCACTGTCGTTGAGATCTTTCTGTGCAAGAGCGATATCGGAGCATACATGGCTACTCACTGAAGTGCTCATGATGATGATGATCCTATTAATCAATCATTAAAACATGATTATTTCAATCATCATCATCAAGTAGCTTAACCTGAGCAGAACTTTGCCACCCCAACAGTCCTCCGGAATTTCTCTCTCCCATATGCCAGATGTCCCGCCTCTGCAGCCGTCATGTTCAAATCATCAGTTACACCCTGAATCCATCTTCTCCGTGGTCTTTCTCTTCTTCTCTTTATCGGTATACCTCCTTCCATGATGGTCTTCTCCAGCCCTTCGTGTCTTTTTATATGTCAAAATATCTCAATTTTCTCTTTCTTATTTGTAGCATCAACCAGTTTTCTTTGATTTTGAGTTCTTTCTGTATTTGTTCTCTTCTCTGTCCAAGATATACGAAGGACTCTTCTGTAAAACTTATATTCAAAAGCACATATATATTTTTCTACTACCTTATTAAATGTCCATGCTTGACATCCATACGTTGTCATTGAAAATATGTATGCTCTTAGTATGTCATTAGACATGTTTTATTTATTAATTGTGTACATATAATGCGTGACATATGATTTGCCCAGTACATACTGAACGTGCAAAGAAAAGACTAAAATTAGTTCCACAAGAATCTGACATAAAATTATATATGTTGTTTGTCTCTGATTTAATGCAGTAAAAGGAGAAAGGACAGAGCAGAAGCAAACGGAAATGCAAACGGACATGCGGGCAAAGCTTTAATGGGAACTGACAAAGAGGTAATAAAATCATATTGTTATTAGTTTATCATTTGTATTTATTTGTTGTAAATATAAATATTTATATGGTGTAACTATAAATATTAACATATATTTAAGTGATGTTGATTGTGTAGAGGTCTATGTGGTCTATGAGGTCTATGTGGTCTATGTGGTCTATGTGGTCTATGTGGTGTAGTGGTCTATGTGGTGTAGAAGCTAGGTGCTCGCCTCTTGCTCCAAATGTACTCGCTTGGCTCCCTCGTGGACATATCTCGATATTTTTCCAGAGATCCTTGATCACAGTGTAGGTGAGATCGAGTTCCTAGTCCTATCGGAGACGGACGATAAAACGTATGTCATGTGTTCAAGCTAAACACGTAAAAGAATACTTGGCAGTTCAAAATCGAGATGACCAGGCTGGAAAGCCGCTACCCGGGCAAAATTTATTTTAAAATATTGTCTTTATTAAATTCCTACTAAATATTTTTACCATCTTCTAAATTACATCAGGGACCTTTGCTAAAGCTACGGAGTTCGTGCACTGCCGTTGAGATCTTGCTGTGTAAGAAAGAGATTGAAGCACACGTGGTTACTCACCGAAGTGCAATGATGATGGTCAATCAATCAATCAATCAATCAATCAATCAATCAATCAACGTGTATGTTGTAACTATATATACGAGTATATATAAACAGTGTCCTGGGAGTGTTATTATACAGTAGTAAGTGCTGGAAGATGTCTCACAACATCATACACAAGCTGGAGACATTTCAAAATAAATGTTTCAGATGAATCCAGCAAATCTTCTAGACAAACACGGTAACAAATGAAGAACTATTAAAACGAACAAACTGTGCATCATTGCAAATCGTCGTTAATAGACGAAGTTAGAAGTGGATTTGACATTTATGTCGTATGCCAGTAGTGGCGTTAGCTAGAACATCTCTCCGATGGACAGTGGATGTCGTTAATAGATGAAGTTAGAAGTGGATTTGACATTTATGTCGTATGCCAGTAGTGGCGTTAGCTAGAACATCTCTCCGATGGACAGTGGATGGGAAAAGAAGGTCTGGGCGACCACTGGAAACATTGAGAAGAACAATGGAGAAATAGTGAAAGATTGTGACCTAACATGAGAAACGATTGGTAGAAAAGCGATGACAGAACGGCCACAATAGAAATCTCTAGTGGAAGACGTATATGTCCAATGGAACACATGAAGAGGATATAGATAAATATTATAAATGTTTATATGTTAATTGTTCCATTGCACTTTTCTCCACATTTATTTTGTGATTGTGTGAATGAATAACAAAACAAAAAGTTCCAGTTAGGTGCTCACGATGTCCAGGTCACAGCCATCCGATCATGTTCCTCGGATGATCGCAGTCGATTTGCTCTGGAGAATCGGTTGATTTCTTTGTATGGTACCTTGCGACCACGCGGGCTCAACGTATTACATTCTTATGCTTCTTAGTACTTTCTCTTCCCATGCTTTGTAATCTATATGGGTATATGTTGCATGTATTCATGTTATATTCCATTCTTATGCTTCTTAGTACTTTCTCTTCCCATGCTTTGTAATCTATATGGGTATATGTTGCATGTATTCAAGTTATATATTTACTAGATGTTTCATTGTTTCTTTTCCTTTCTATTTCTAGTTTTTATGTGTGTTTTTGTGTTACATTTATTTCGTTATTCGTTTTTATTCCAGATTTTCCTTAGATACGTTTGTATTTGGTCGTCAATTTTAATTTGTCACTCCTGTTTGTTCGTTTGCTTGATAAAGGCCTTGTTGGTCGAAACGTTGCTGTATTTTGTCATTGTTTTGTAATTTGTAAAACTACAGTACTTTGTAATTACGTGTTTTGCCAATCAAATAGTTTTACTGCAGTTCCATATATATATACTGAACAGTTAATTCATGCAGTTTTGCACATGAGTCAGCATACGGCATTTCTACCTAAATGTCTTTATCAAGATAGTAACAAACAAATAGAAAATGCTGAATATACTACATTTGTAATATACGTTTCACTACATTCTCGGAGCGCCGATAGCGAAGTGAATAACACAGCTAAGTCACCTGCGGTGAAACTTTCGGGGTTCGATGTCAAGTTAGCCACAAAACATGTCAGTGTTCCCACTTTACGCGGTTTAACAACAAGTTTTTTTTACTTGGGGATCTAAATTACGAGTACCTCAGAAGTCGGAGGTAGGTTTACCTTTATATCAAGAGACACTGATGATAAGGAAAGCTATCCTTCACGCAAAAATCAATGAGGGTTGCCATATTAGGCTCCCTGACTTCGCCTCTGGTAATAGCTGGTGAACGAAAAGAAAAACTACAGTCCAATACTGTTTGTTTTTAAATTAAATTATAAAATTAAGACTTATTTTATGGAAGAACGGAAGTTTTAACTACAGAATAGGGTCTTGTTGAACAAAGAGTAAGCCTTTGGAAGATAGAATTCATGTCTATGAGATGTAGATATACATTAGAATAGATCACATTTTATGAAATCAAATATTTAGAGAATAATTTAAAACGTAAATATGAATCTAATTATATTTAGATTAATTCAGAATAATAGGAGGGGAAGGGAGGAGCAAACAGTTGCATAATTCAGAATAATAGGAGGGGAAGGGAGGAGCAAACAGTTGCATAATTCAGAATAATAGGAGGGGAAGGGAGGAGCAAACAGTTGCATCTCCAAATATTGTTTATCAAAACTCTTTATATTTATAAATACTGGTTATGTTTATAAATACTGGTTATGTTTATAAATACTGGTTATGTTTATAAATACTGGTTATGTTTATAAATACTGGTTATGTTTATAAATACTGGTTATGTTTATAAATACTGGTTATGTTTATAAATACTGGTTATGTTTATAAATAATGTTTATAATTTTTTATTTATTTTTAATTGGTGTTGGGCCATGTCCCGTTAGTGCCACAGAGGATGGATAACGTTTGAAACGTGTAAAAAACTACGAGCGTCGACCTTCTTTCGAATGAAAGCACTCGGAGTTTGTTTAAGTGGCTTTTTACCATTTGGCGTTTAGTGAAGGATCCCACTCCTGGCCGTGATCAAGTGGGCCCTACACTTTGATTTTTTAAATATTTTTAAATAAAAACTATTGTCACTGCCTGTAATATCATTTTTTATGCGATGCATGACAGGAGGGACATGAGCGCCTATAGAATTTAATGGCCGCATGGCTAGTGCAGTCGCCACGAAACTGTTACGGTTATGATGTTTCTTTATGCTTTCCACAGAAAAAAAGTATTGGCCTTGTCGTGGATTGAACCCGGGTCTCCCGCATGGAACTACACTTTTTGATCCATTCGCCAGACGCCTAGAACTACACTTTGATCTTAGCCAAAATATCCAGAAGATATATAATATAATATAATGTAATGTAATGTAATGTAATGTAATGTAATGTAATGTAATGTAATGTAATGTAATGTAATGTATGTAATGCAATGCAATGAATGCAATACAATCAATGCAATGCAATGCAATCAATCAATGCAATCAATGCAATAAATCAATAAAATAATATAATATAATATAATATAATATAATATAATATAATATAATATAATATAATATAATATAATATAATATAATATAATATAATATAATATAATATAATATAATATAATATAATATAATATAATATAATATAATATAATATAATATAATATAATATAATATAATATAATATAATATAATATAATATAATATAATATAATATAATATAATATAATATAATATAATATAATATAATATAATATAATATAATATAATATAATATAATATAATATAATATAATATAATATAATATAATATAATATAATATAATATAATATAATATAATATAATATAATATAATATAGTATATGAGAAACGAGAATATCAGAAGCATCGTTGGTACTATACCATGCATACAGTACAGCGAGAAGCAAAGAATCAAGTGGTTTGGCCATCTAATGAGAATGGAACCACATTTACTATAGTCTGTCCATTAATTCGTGAGCACGTTTGAAATTGATTTTCTCGAAAACTACCTGTTGGATCTCAGTGATTTTTGCAAGCAGCCTTAGAATATCCATGACGCTAGAGAAATATTTTTGTCCAAGAAAATTTGATGTAGTTTGAAATATTTCTTCTTCAGGTTATATTAAAATCAACCTCACCGGATTGTACACAATAGTAACAGATTTACGGTACACAGACGCGTTGTTCTAAAATACATTATGGTAACAATGAAATATCGTGAGTTTCACGAATTCCGTGCACCTAACCCAGTCGACTTTGAAAGCGGAAAGCATATGACGTTATAATTTGATACCGTTGTATAGTCATAGGTGTATCTCGCTATTTGTATGAAGCTATTGTATCATATTTGTTGGCTTATCAAACTGACATTGATATCACATTCATAATGAGTCTGAAGTGCACATTTATAACAATGCAGAAGGTTACAGTTTTACTATACCAACACTTCCGTAGGGAATCTAAGAGAGGTCATCTATATTGCGATATTCATAACCCTGAGAAACGAACGCAACTGGCGCTTGGTCTGAATAGAGAATCCTTTTCCCGATGGATTAAACAGGACACAAAGTGTACTAATGTCAAGCAAGGAGGGAAAAGAACAGTTGACGACTTTGACATAGATGTCATAAGACGGAGCTCTTGAAAATGTTTGCGACAAATCAACTTGTTACTCTCAGGAAACTGAAATTAAAACTGCAATCAGATTGCAGCATAGACATTTCTAAAAGTACTCTATGGAAAATTGTAAGAGCCGCCGGCTTCACCTTCAGAAAACTATAGGCGGCAGGAATATTATTTGTGAAAAGCCACATTTAATTGCTGCCCGAAGTAAATACTTGAGGCAGATCCGTGAGCGGCGGAGGCAAGGCTATGATATTGTATATTTGGACGAATCCTGGGTCAATGCTCACCACACCAATGCTAAAGAATGGCAATCAGTAGACGGTGAACAGAAAAGAAAATACCAAGCAGCAAAGGCCAGCGTATTATACTAACACATGCAGGAAGCAGTGAAGAAGGTCTTGTCCATGACGCTGGAATTATTTTCCAATCAAAAAGTACCGACGGTAGGGACTACCACACATAAATGAATGGACATATTTTCAGGCACTGGATGGAGAAAGATCTACTTCCAATTCTAAACAGACCATCATGCTTGGTAATGGATAATGCATCCTATCACAACGCAGTATCAGCGGAAGACAAAGTACCAACTGCATCAAATACAAAAGATCAAATTAGGACTTAGCTTGCTAAGGAAAATGTCAGCTTCGATGATACATATTTGAAACCCGAGTTGTTGCACCTGGTGAGGATGACAAATAAGACAAAGGTGTTTCATATTGACAAAATCATTGCGGAATACGGCCACAGGTCTTTGCGACTACCTCCATATCATGCTCACCTCAATCCGATAGAGCTTGTCTGGGCTAAAGTAAAAGGGCAAGTTGCCGAACAGAACAGGACGTTTAATGTGTGTGATGTTGAAGTTCTGACACGTGAGTCCCTCTCAATGATACACATGCAGTTCTGGAAGAAGTGTGTTGAACATGTGCTCCGAGAGGAAGACGAGTACTGGCACCGAGATGGATTACAATTTGTCCAGCCAGTAACAATTATCAACCTCATGGAATCGTCAGATTCGGGATGATACAAATCATATTTTGATTACAGACTGAGAAATAGCAACGTATACATTTCCATATCCAAATGCGTCTACCATCATACAATTTGTGGTGAAGTTAAGACACCCTGGGTCTAATGGTGACCGAAGGGAGGACTAACTGTTGCATATTGTATCCAAGTTCACGATTGCACATAAAGGGCAACACCTAATTACTTGACCTATCAAGTTAATATGGAGATACACCTATGAATAGAATTGACATCGACAAATTCTAGGGATACTGTAAAATCTAAAATTTGAGCCCCTGTATTTGCAATTGTCATAAAAGATCAAAGGAATTAGCCGATGTGCAAAATCCGTTGCATCTATGGACTACTGGTTAGCTTTATTTTAGCGTCATGGATATTCTAAGGCTGCATGCAAAAATCACTGAGATCCAACAGGTAGTTTTCGAGAAAATCAATTTCAAACGTGCTCACGAATTAATGGACAGACTATACCATCACGTGCCTATAATAATCGACACTCAGGGCGCAGAGCACGAGGCAGGCCAAGAATACGATGGATAGATAACATCTCAGAGTCCCTGCGAAAGCATGGACTAACAACATCAAGCGCAGCACACCTGGCACAAGATAGAAACTAACTCTCCCACGACGCTTCACGGCAAATGTGGTTAAGATAAGATAAGATATAATATAATGTTTGTGTTTATCAATAACGTTTGTGTTTATCCATCTGACAGGCAACAGATAGTGAAGAAGCTGAAAAGTGTACAGACGTATGACACAAGTCGCCCCCTAGCGTCTCTCTCTCTGTATCTCACCACTGCCATTGTTACTGGCCACAGTTTTATGCATGTAAACCATGAGGGTATTCTCCCCCTATGAATCCAAAATTTCATCAATTATTTCTCAATGTTACACATCCCTCCTGGCTCGCATGTTTACCGTGATAACCTTGATTCAATTATCCCAAAAATAATTGTACATTTTGATTTACTTAACGATGCACTGTTTGGTCCTGTTTATCAACTTTAAACTAGTATTGAATAAGTTTCGTTGATAACATGAAAATACATGTCGCGTCTTCTATGCAAAGTATACTCACTTGGAGTTTGCGGATGCAAATTGAGGACAAACAATCAACATTGTAACTGCACGTAATTTATATGAACCTGCAGCACGTACTATAGTTCGTTCCACAATTCGTGAACATCTTTACCGACCGATATACAATCATACATTTGACAGAAATTATTGTTTTTTACGTTTTGTTATTGATAAAGTATTCGTAAAGTATTTTTTTTGTTGACCCAAACCTTTAGTGCTACAAGGTGTTCAAGATAAAAGCAGCCCCATTCACAAATCAAAAGTTTCCAGGTACGCTTTGCGTTTTATTTATTTACTATTTAAACCGGTTCTGACTAGCTCGTCCTTTCATCACATTTCTTCATCACCCCTTCCTGCATCATAATTACACACAACATAAAAAAACTCGCACACCTGACCTATACTACGTCATAATTGAAATTTCTCATTTTCATAAACGTATGCCAGATTGACTCCCTTGACGAGGCTACTTTTATCTTGAGCACATTTTATAAGATATTACTTATTTGTTATTAGTAAAATAACAGCGATGTTGATTTGGCATACATGTAGATGTTTACCAGTACGATAGTCACGTATCCCTGAAAGCATGCATTTGCTGACTAAACATGTCATTTAGCACCAGTGAAAATAGGAATCCATGGAATTAATCATTTCATACTGTGTCATAACGATTGTCACTTGCGTATACTTACTTACTTACTTAATCCCGTCATGCCTAGTGACACATGGGGCTTCAGAAAGGATTTTCCATGCTCTCCTGTCCCGTGCAACCTTCAGCGCAGAGCCCCACGTCAGAGATGCGGTGTCCAGTTCCTCTTCCATCATGCGCCTCCATGTTGTCCGTGGTCTGCCTTTCTTTCTCTTTCCCTCTGGTGTCCAAGTGAGGGCTATCCTTGCAGGCATTTCTTGTCTCATTCTCATAACATGTCCGAGCCATTTCCATCTTCTCTTTTGAGTATGTCATTCATTGGCTCTTGTCTTGTGTCTTGGAGTAGTTGGTTATTGGATATTTTTACTGGCCAAAAGATTCCCAAGATTCTGCGAAGACAAGAGTGGTGAAAACTGACAGCCTGCTAGTATCTCCTTTGGTCATCCTCCAACACTCCGATCCGTAGAGCAAAACTGGCAAAACAATGCTTTTATAGAGTTTAAGCTTTGTGGTCCTATTGTAGATTTTGGACTTCCATACTGGTTTCATTCTGGCAAAAGCGGTTCTGGCCTTACTCAGACGTGATTTTATATCTTCCTCTGTGCCACCATTTAGTGTCAGTACGCTACCAAGATATGTAAACTGCTCAACCCTTTCCAGTGTTTCATCTTCTAACATTACTGGTTGTTGGATTTCACTGTTTGTCATAATTTTTGTTTTTCCTGTGTTTATTTTGAGGCCTACTGTCTTTGCCGTGCTGTGAGTATTGTACTTTTCTCTTGTATATGTTCATATTTGTGTGACACCAGGGCTATATCGTCTGCAAAGTCCAGGTCCTCAAGCATCTCGAAAGGGTCCATCTTATTCCTCTTGGTGCTTGTTGTTTTATGGCATTATTTAGCACCCAGTCAATTGTAATACTAAACAAAGAGAGGACATTACGCATCCCTGCCTTACACCAGATTTTACTGGGAATGTTTTGTTGGAATTCTTTAGGTTGCAGGAGAAATCTTTCACTTGCGTATACACCCACCATTTATTTTCATTGATAGAAGTGGAAGATATCATTTGTTCACTATGTCACATTGCTTGTTATAATATGTAATAGGGATACGCCTTTGCAAACATTCGCCACCATTTTGTATATAACTCTAATGTCTAAACTTTGATTGTCATTTTGTTGTGCTTATGCAAAATTATATAACAAAAACGCTCTGTGCATCAACTAAGCTATAAAAAAAAAAAACAATTAGTTAAACATGAATTCGTAACGTCGTGAGGTATATAAGACTTGCCTGCACAAAATTACTGTTATACATCCGGTAGATTTCATTCAAATTAAACTTTAGTGTGTTGACGAATTTTGGAACGAACTATAATTCGATTGTTCTTCATTGCAATATAATAACATGCTACACTTCTTCGTGTGGAGGAAATATTGTGAACTTGGTTATTGGCTACTGAGGGGTTAGTGACTCGGTCTATTAACCTCGACGTTCCGAGTTCGAATCCCGTTGCGGACAGTTTGATTGCAAATTGTTTCGCGTGGATTTTAACAAAGGACGATGGCACCATCCGTTCAGAAAGCAATGGTAAACTACTGAACGTAATAATGCCTAGAAAATTCACAAACAGTGTTACAAAGCTGTGGTTGATTCGCAAAGTCCTGTAAAGGATATGCAATGACTTTTTTTTTTATTGGCTACTGAGCAGGTGGCATAGCACAGCACCCCGTGCAGACCTAACACGTCTAAAGCCAAAGCATGGACTTCATTGCACCGGACTTTACCCCATATGGCTCGGTACCTCTCCGCAAAAATGGCATGCCAGCTGCCTAGAGCATTGCACAAAGAATGAGCTCCATAGTTCCGGCAACGATCCTAAGAGTCTTTGGCAAAAAAGGTACTCTCGAACAAAAGGGTGCGATCCCTTCGGAACGCAAGGCAAATGTTTAATCACTTAACCACAGAGAGACCCCCAAACCCGATATTTGCTTAGACTCCCCAAGAAGATGTCAAATGAAAAGCATACGGACGGTTCCTGTGGCACTCTGGTTAAACACACTCCTCATTCTAGCCCTCATTCTACCCCTCATCTAGTTCAGTGTCGCCAACCAATCATGAATGGATAACTCTCGTCATATGTTTTGCCATTTTAAAATTCGAAACTACATGATACAATCGTATCATGTCAATGTCACATATATTTATTGATGTCATGTTGATGTCATGTTGATGTCATGTTGATGTCATTCGGATGTCATGTGGCTGAAATATAGTGTTGTTCTTTAAATTAATTATGGAACACGCTGTAAAGAAGGTAATTTGGATGTAAGAAGGTGTTGATATGAAGTTGTGAAGATGTCAGGATGTGAAGATGTCAGAATTTGAAGATATCAGGATGTGAAGAAGTCAAGATGTGAAGATGTCAGGATGTGAACCAGTCAGAATATGAAGCAGTCAAGATGTCAGGATGTGAGGATGTGAAGCTGTCAGAATGTGAAGATGTCAGGATGTTAAGATGGCAGGGTGTGAAGATGGCAGGATGTGAAGATGTCAGGGTGTGAAGATGACAGGATGTAAAGATGTCAGGATGTGAAGCTGTGAGGATGTGAAGCTGTGAGGATGTGAAGCTGTCAGAATGTGAAGATGTCAGCATGTGAACCAGTCAGAATACGAAGCAGTCAGGATGTCAGAATGTGAAGATGTCAGGATGTGAAGCTGTGAGGATGTGAAGATGTCAGGATGTGAAGCTGTGAGGATGTGAAGATGTCCGGATGGGAAGATGTGAGGATGTGACGATGTCCGGATATGAAGCTGTCATAATGTGAAGATGTCAGGATGTGAACCAGTCAGAATATGAAGCAGTCAAGATGTCAGGATGTGAGGATGTCAGGGTGTGAAGATGTCAGGATATGAAGCTGTCAGAATGTGAATCTGTCAGGACGTAAAGATGTCAGGAAGTGAATCTGCCAGGTTGTGAAGATGTCAGGATGTGAAGATGTCATGATATGAATGTGCCAGGATGTGAAGATGTCAGGATGTGAAGATGTCAGGATATGAATCTGCCAAGTTGTGAAGATGTCAGGATATGAATCTGCCAGGTTGTGAAGATGTCAGGATATGAATCTGCCAGGATGTGAAGATGTCAGGATATGAATCTGCCAGGTTGTGAAGATGTCAGGATGTGATGTTGTGACGATATAATGTGTGAACTCGATAACGAAATAATTCTTGAACGCAAGAAAACGAAAGAAAAATATTGTTTACAATCTTGATCATTTTTTTTCATTCTTGCGTCAGTCATCAGATCACAGCCTCAGTAGCTTCAGTTATTATGCAACAGCATCCGTAGCTTCAGTCATTAGATCACATCATCAGTAGCTTCAGTCATCAGATCATAGCCTCAGTAGCTTTAATCATTAGATCACAGCATTAGTAGCTTCAGTCATCAGATCACAACATTAGTAGCTTCAGTAATCAGATCACAGCCTCAGTAGCTTCACTTATCAGATCACAGCATTAGAAGCTTCAGTAATTAGATCACAGCCTAAGTAGCTTCAGTTATCAGATCAATTCAGATCTTCTGAACGGCTGTGTGTTACAAGGAGCTGTGATTTGAACAATGTATCTGTGTAACGCACTGCGCGTGTCATTTGGGACATATTGACTAGTTGGTGTATGTGGCATTTATGTCGGTTTATGTGGCATTTATGTCGGTTTATTGTGATGTATACTTTAGTTTGAATAGATGTGTGTCTGGTTTTATTTGTAAAAGTTCATGTCAGTGTATTTAGTTATGTTTTTAAAGGGTTTTAAGCCGAAGGATTGGCTTAATTGCACCGGGTTTTACCCCATACGACTCGGTCCCTCTCCGCAGAAATGACACGCCACTTGCCGAGAGTACAGGACCGTGCCGTGATATGATACAGAGAGGCGGCCGCATCAGGCGGCACCGCAATGGGGGCGGCATAAGCAGCAAAATCAAAATTATAATTAAAGGTTATTTTAAAGAAAAAAATTTAAGGGGCGGCATTTCGAAGACTTGCATCATACTGAGAAAATATACCGCACCGCCCTGCAAGAGTATTGCCCAACTTTGTAGCTCCAGTAACAATCCTAGAGATCTCTGGAAAAAATGCACTCATGAACAGAACGACGCGGTCCGGATTCAAACCCACGACCTTCGGCTAGCAAGGCAAAGGATTTAACCACTTCACCACAAAGACCCACATTTAGTTATGTATGTCAAAGCTATATATAGAACTAATACTGACATATGGATGCCAGTCATGGACAATAAACAAACAGATATAAAAATCTTTGGATGCCACACAGATGTGGTTTTACAGAAGAATGATGAGAGTCCCATGAACTTATATAATGAGGAATGTGGAGGTGTGGAATAAAGCCAAGACACAGAGAAAATTTTTGTCAATATAAGAAAGAGGCAGTCACCATTTCCGGTCATGTGATGGGAAGGCAGGTTTAGAACACATTCTGACAACTGGTAAAATCGAAGGGAGATGAGACAGAGGAAGACAGAGAGAGAGAAAATATTAGACAGTCTGACTTCGTGGCACGGAAGAGCGTCAACATCTGAGATGATAGCAAATATAAAAATAGAGATTTGTGGAGATCCATCATTGCCTACGCCAGTCGGCACGGCACTTGATGATGCCAATGTATTTAGATATGTACATCGATGTAAACAACCGCAGCTCCCGTCGTGTATAGAAGAATTAGTCTTATTTCATGGGCGGCGGGCGGGGGGAGCTACTGAAAATTACATGAAAAGTTGGGAATGAAGAAGCAAATTGAATTAAAAGATTTTAAAAAAGACGAAATAAATATTTGGAACACCTAAAGAGGTTTCTGGGCATCCGTGCCTTAGCGATAGTGAACTTGATCACAACCCAAGTGTTCCTGGTTCAAACTCCAATAAGTATTTTTTAAATTGTTCCGTGGATTTTAAAGAACGGTAAAATAGGTCTCACTCGTTCAGAATGCAGTGGCAAACTACTGAACGTATAAAGGGTGCTTAGAAAATCAACGACTCGTTTATTGTGGTTAATGGCGAGGTCATATATATATATGCCAAGATTTTCATTTTCAACGAGGTTTGGCAACCATACGAGAAGGTGGGGTGAGAAAGCGGACAAGAGAAAGACAACGGTATAACTGGAAGAGACAAATTATGCGACAAAGTACAGTATCCCAAGATGTACGATCATGTCAGGAGACAGGAAATGTTGGAGATCTATTACAGCCGACCTTCAGTGATATGTTATGTTATGTTCTGTTCTGTTATGTTCTGTTATGTTATGTTATTAGAACGACGTCATAGCACATTGGACATTCCCATGCGTGCTTTGTCCTCCGCTGCAACAGCCGTCCTAAAGTCCACTTACTCACCGGACCCATGAGAAATTGATTAGTATATCTTAACTCTCTACCACGAAGACGACACTGAATGGCATGTCCAAACTTAACTCCTAATTCTTGCACTCGTTTCAGTGTCTGAGACTCGCTCGTATCACAAAAATGAGAGTGTACCGCATTGATGACATAGGCTCTGTCCATAATTCTGCCCGCTTGAGTCGGGACATTGTTTGCAAGAAAGTCGACTGCACTCCAGCGTGTCCAGGTGTGTACAGCCCAGTCAGTGTCATGAGATGTGATCTCCGAATGTTGTCCACTCATTCCACGCACATACTTCCAGGTTCAATCCTTTGAAGCATATTCATCGAGTCTGATATGATAATCGTATGTGTCACCTGTTGCTCAGCCAGCCACAAGAGAGCAGTGGAGGCAGCGGTGATCTCCATAGTCATGCTCAATGTTGGTGTCTCGAAAGCGCTTGTCCCCATGAGTGTGCTACCTTAGGGGTGAAAATGGCACTTGAACAATCTCATAGATGGCAGTGTATATCGTCTTCTTCTTCTTCTTTGCGTTCGGTTTCGTACGCTCGTCTAAACAATAAGGTGGTTTGCCTCTATGAAGCTGCATGTCAGTTGGAGTTCCTCGAGCGTTCCCTATAGCATGCTCTGTAAGCTTTGTTCATGAGACCATGTTTCGTTGGTGTATGTATGATGGACAGAACTGCAGGATATGCTCTGGAATCTATGTTTCAGTCTGACATGCACACCGTGCAGTCCGAGCTTGCTTTATTCTGTGCATGTGATGGTTGGGCCTGCAGCGACCTGTTCTTAAGCGGAAGATTGTTCTGTGCTGTTTTCTGTTTAGTCTGCTAACGGGATCCTGTGGGTGTTTGCTGTGGGTTTGCAGTGTATATAAATGTCTATGTCAGTGTGTTTGAGTACTGGAAGATATATTAAGTATTTATATATATATACATTTTTTAGTCAATTCAAAAATGCAATATTTTGTTATGTTTTTCTCTCCTGTAATAAATGCGATGTTACACATAGAATGTTCTAGACTTGACCATATGTTAGTATGTGTTTTGTCTCCATGTACATGTACATATATATTTTCGCATAATGACATAATTTATTAATAAATGCTTTAAGAATCATATATGTGTTGTTGTTTTTTTGTAGCTTTTTTCACTGATATTGAAGCTAAACAATAGGATCATCGATAGTATTTTCATACCTACTCTGTATTACCAGAGCCAAACATGGACAATGAGCAAAGCACAGTTGCAAAAATAACTACATGTGAATTGTGATGCTTACATAAAGTTGCCAACAACACCAGAAAAAACAGAGTCACCAACATCAGTATAAGAAAGAAAGTTGGGACATAACCTGCTTGAATTACATTACGAAACAAAGAATGGAGTGGTTCTGCCACTTATTAAAAATGCACCCAAACTGCACAGTATACAGAGTCTTCTACAACAGAACATCAGGAAAGAAGGCAAGAGGAAGACCACGAAAAAGGTGGTTAGATGGCAGAGCAGAATCCTGTCAAAAAGTAAATATAACTATCACCCAAGCCACTAGAACAGCGCAAGACAAAAATAGACAACCACGACACTGGGTAACAACCCGGTAACAGTGTGACGACAAAAGAAGAAGAATATTGAAGTTTTAGAGCTGAAATTTGATAGCTGGCGTATGCAGTCATGCACAACTTATCTTGAGGGAAACAATACATCAGGAACTGGCTTAAATGAAACAAAGCTGGAACGCAATACAGCGGACGGCCAAGTACAGAGACGAATGGCATGCTCTTGTGGATGTCCTAAGCTGCAAGTGTTTTACAGATTAGATCAATAATTAGACCGTGAACATGTTTAGAGGCTTCCGGAGAAAACCAAATTTACTAATACTACGACGTCTTCTACCACTACAGCTACTACTAACATTACTACTACTACCACTATCACTGCTACTACTACTACCACACTGCTACTACTACTACTACCGCTACTACTACTACTACCACTATCACTCACTACACTACTACCACATCACTACTACTACCACTATCACTCACTACTACTCACCACTATCACGCTCTACTACTACTACCACTATCACTGCCTACTACTACCCATCACTCTACTACCACCTATCACCCGCTACTACTCCACTACCACTACTCACCACATCACTGCTACACTACTACTCACCACTCATCACGCTACTACTACTACACATCACTACTACATACACATCACTACTACTACCACTCATCCACTCCTACTACCACTACCTACACACTATCACTCACTACTCACTACCACTATCACTGCTACTGCTACTACTACCACTCATCACTACTACACTACCACTATCACTGCACTACCTACACCACTATCACTGCTACTACACACTACCACTATCACCTACACTACCACCATCACGCCTAACTATCCTACTACTACCACTATCACTGCTACTACACACTACACTACCACATCACTGCTACTACTACTACTATACTATCTTCTACTATAGCACTACTGCACTATTACATTAATTGACTACTTTTAAATACTACTTTATTACTAGAGTGAATGTTTCATTTCCTTATCACTAATGTCCCTCGCCATTCAGGCGCGTCTTACTCTAACCTCAAAGGTACTAGTAATTTAGATCTCCATATAAAGGATCAGGGTCTCTTGTAGTCAAACCAAGCTGGCCTCGACTCCAGAAATGCCCCCGAAAGTTGATCACTAGTACAGCATGTTATAAACGTCACTATTGACGACCCTAGTTATGCAATATAGACGAGCCTCAAACACTACTGGGACGATTGCGATAATTAGAAGTTAAGTCTGGACATGCCAGTGTCGTCTTCGTGGTAGTGAGAGAAGATATAATAATCAAGTTCTCATGGGAACGGTGAGCATGTGAATTTTGGGATGGCTGCAACAGTGGTGGACGGAGCACGCATGGGAATGCCCAATGGGACATGATGTTACTCGTGAAACATAACATTATTAGGAGAGAGGGTCAAGATGAAAATTTCATCGCAAGCATTATTCTCCTCTAGACCGAGCAAGAAGACAAAAGTGATTTCTGCTAAGGAAAACATAAAACAGAAGAGCTGCTCACACGTGATGAAGGCTTCGGGCGAGACCTCATAGTGGATGCAGCCAGACCACACTGTGTATAAAACCTTCTACAGTGGAGCATCAGACCGAAAGGCGTGAGAAAGACCAAGGAAATAAAATAATGGATGGTGAGCTAGAGTTATGACAAAAGATGCAGCCATAAACCATCCGAGAATCACATTAAAAATGTAAAAGACAATGACACTTTGCTACATTCCAGTTAGCAGTGGGGAAAGGGGAGAAAAGGGAATGTTTTATTAACATTTCAACTACAAAACGTATACTTTACAACACTTGTCCGTAAGGATGGGAAAACTGAAGATAATTTATTAAAACTACAAATGTTAACGTTGACAGTAAATATATTGATAGTAGTAGTTTCCTGTAAGTAAAACATACAACAATTATTATGTATGTGAATTTGTAATGCCAAATGGAAACAAAACGAAGTACACTTGATTTACAACATGGCGGTAACACTTTCGATAATCAATGTGCATTTCCGCTACTTCCAAGTAGTTTATTATACTCGTTACTGTTGCAACAATAACTCGTTAGTAAAGATATACTAGTAAAAATCAAGAATTGGATGTAGGCGTTTTAACAAAATTATTTAATGACATCTGCAACACCAGATATATACCCAAAGACTTACTAGAATCCATTTTTATAACACTACCAAAGAAAGTAGTAACGATAGAATGCGAAAAACACTGCACAATCAGCTTCGTGAGTCACGTAACAAAGCTACTTTTTCAGCATTATTATGAGAAGGGTACGAAACAAAATAAGACCAGAAGTTAAGGAAGAACAATGTGGCTTTGTTGAACGCAGGGAACAAACAACGCAATATATACAATAAGAACAATAATGGAAAGATCAATAGAAATGGTTGAACTTATACCTATGTTTCATAGACTAAAAAGTTTTCGATAAAGTAAAACATGGAGAACTAAGTCGAATATTAGAAAGTATTAAAATGGATGGGAAAGATCTTAGACTGATCAAACACCCATGTGGTGTCGGGGCCCGCAAGGGAAGTAAAGAATAGTACCACTGCGACCTACAAGACATGTCGTAAGAGGCGACTGATGTAGGCCCTATGGATGCTACCCTAGTAAATAAAAACGTTACAGAAATCGGATGTGCTGGCCTATTTGTAGGCGTATAACTGGCACAACGTACAATCGCTCTTAGGCTCAGATCACATACAAATCCCACAGAGTGGTTGACAAGTGGTCGATATGGAGCGTAAGAAGAAGAAGAAGACTGATCAAAACACGTAAGAACAAAGTGCTTTAGTTTTACAAAAACAGTGACGATATACAATCCATTGATATAACTTGATAAAGGCCTTTTTGTCGCAATGTTGCTGTATATCGTCACTGTTTTTGTATTTTGTAAAACTAAAGCACTTTGTTCTTACGTGTTTCGCTACTTTACTAAGTTTTACTGCAGTCTCTCCTTTTAGACTGATCAAGAATACGTACTGGCTAATATGTAATAAATGACTACACATCGGAGGAAGATGCTGTTGTCTTCACTGATGGTTCTGTTAGTCGGCCCAGTCGCAGTACATGGGCCTTTACAGCTACAGCGCAAGGAAAAGTCATCTAAGAGGCAAGTGGTGCATATACGATAACTACCAGCAGCATGACTATGGAGATTATGGCGGTGATAAAATCCCTGGAGTGGATACAGAAGCATACATTCACTCAAGTATGCATGCTCAGCGACTCTATGCGCATGATACAGAAGATCAAGACCGGTTATGTACGAAGGCAGTGGATGGAATTAATGCAAAACTCGTCAATCCAGATACTTACCTTCGTTTTTGTCCCGGGTCACGCTGGAGTGAAGGGCAATGAGAGAGCAGACGCACTGGCGGGCAATGAGAGAGCAGACGCACTGGCGGGCAATGAGAGAGCAGACGCACTGGCGGGCAATGAGAGAGCAGACGCACTGGCGGGCAATGAGAGAGCAGACGCACTGGCGGGCAATGAGAGAGCAGACGCACTGGCGGGCAATGAGAGAGCAGACGCACTAGCGGGCAATGAGAGAGCAGACGCACTGGTGGGCAATGAGAGAGCAGACCCACTGGCGGGCAATGCTACGATTGAAATGCGTCTTCTATGGACAGAAGCGACATCATCAACGCTCTCAGAGAAAACATACGCTCTGAAGATTTCAACGACGAAGATATAGGGTATTCTCTATCTCGGTTGCGCAAGTTGTACATACCGATAGGTGCGGCAAGACGGGAAAATCACGAGAGAAAACCCAGTAGATACATCGATCAACACAGAACGGGAGTTGTTAGCCTAAACACACTGAAATACATGATTGGGAGGAGAACGGAGCAATCATGGACATGTCCGATGTGTGATGAAGATTATACTTAAATGAATAATGTACTGGCAACAGCGCGCAGCCATAAGACTAGAGATCAGAGTGGAAACTACCAGGAGATACAATTAAGAGTAAGACAAGGTTGCGTACTATCACCAGACCTGTTCAACCTATACAGTAAAAACATCATGCGTCATATAGAAGAAAAGACAGGAATAACAGTTGGCGGACAAAACATGAATAAACTAAGATACGCTGACACAATTCTCATGGCTACAAATGAACAAGATCTACAAGACCTGATAGACATACTAGTAAGAGAAGGTGAAAAGAAAGGATTAAGCATGAATATAAAGAAAACAGAGGTTATGGTTGTCTCCAAGAAATAGGAAACACCAAAATGTAATATCAAAATAAATAACACAACTTTGAAAAAAGTTCATCGATTCAAGTATCTGGGAACACTCCTAACATCAGATAGAAGATGTACAACAGAGATTAGGAGTAGAATAGCTCAAACGAAAGCAGCTTTTATGAAAATGAAGAACACACTATGCGTGAACTCACTACCAATGACACTGCGAAAACGAGTACTCCAATGCTATATTAAACCAATACTTTTGTATGGCAGTGAATCGTGGACAATGTACAAACAATCAATACGATCATTGGAAGCCACAGAGATGTGGTTTTACAGAAGAATTCCATGGACAGTGAAGAAAACAAATGATGAGGTTTTAAATCAGGCTTGCACACAAAGAAACCTTATCAAAAGAATAAGAATCAGACAATCAAGGTTCTTCGGGCATATAATGCGAAGAGGTTATTTTAAAAAATTGGTGACTACATGTAAAATTCAGGGAAGGAGAGATCATAGAAGACAGAGGGAGAAGATGTTGGATGTTCTGACATCGTGGTTCGACAAAATATCGAGTCAGAACTGATTACCTGCACCAAGGAGAGAGAGTTGTGGAGAGACACGATCGTCTTCGCCGGCAGGCATGGCACTTGATTGATTAATTGCTAAGAGGATCGTCTGCAACTTTTACATTCAACAATTAGAAACATATCCTGCCTACACTGTCTAGAGTCTTCAAGTTCGGCATTGAGTTCAGCGATGTAGACTGACTCGTCCTCGATAAACTTGTGAAATCATAGGTATGAGCAATTGTAAAGTAGAGGGTACTTTTACCTCGGTCATACTCGTTACTTTTATATCAAGACAGTAACGAGTATTTGAGTAACGGATGGTTACTATTTGCATATCTCTAATTTCAATGATACAAAATGTGAAATATTACGTAAATCTTGTCCACTTCGTCGTCGATTACAACATTTATGGTTCTTCACTGCAAGTGCTTTCTTCCGTAAACTCGTCTGAGACGAGAATAGAGAGATTAAGGTCAGTAAGAGCCATAGTCTTGGTCAACTAAACTACACATAATGAATGAATCATAATATGAATGTGATCAGTTTGGCAACTCAACACAATAGATACATTAACTCACCCGAGTGGTTACCGGGCCCAAATTTGGGGTGTAAAGAATAGAACCACTGTTACCTGCCATGTCGTAAGAGGCGACTAAGGAGGTTTGGCTGAAATCGGATGCACATGTCCTAAACTTGAGAAATCTATGCGTTTAGGGGCCTACCAAACCAATGTGCAAAGTATACACGTTCTTGGCAAAGATCAAACATATCACAAAGAGTGATTAAAATTGGTCTTAAAGAACGAACGCGAAGAAGAAGATACATTAACTAACTTTACCAGTTAACATACGACACGATTGAATAAGATCAGTTACATGATCAAATTAAAACACTGAATTATCATTCAAATGCACTTCACTGACACAATTAATTAGCAGATATGACGACAGAATATCATCCTTCAAAACTGTCCACTGAGGACCACTGCAGGCAGATCTGGGGGAAATAATCATGTAACCACACAGCCATCACCTTCGAAAGTAAACAATAAAACTATTGAAACTGAAGTCTTGAAACAGAATATTCAAACAGTAGACTAGCATTGACTATATATTATCACTCAGAGAATCCGGAAATTTTGTCTCCCTTGAATTAACTGTACAACTGAGGAAATGGGCAAAATATGGAGCGACTACATCAGCCTTAAGAAAATTAATAACATCTTACAAAGTGCCGCAAAACAAGCACACACAAGATCACTACATTCCTCCCTCCTCCAACACTTAGAAGTAAATGGTGGAAGAAGAAGGAGAAGAAGAACTGAGGAAATAAATGCGTACGGAAAGAGTCCTTAGATAACTTGTTTTGTTAAATAAAATTATTGTTTCTATTTTTGCAGAAAATGGTTTCACTTGTGCTACTGAATCGGAGACTTCATAACCTGACGGCAAACAATTTGGTTATTGCATTGATCGTAGTTGTTGCCTTTTTTAATGAGTTCTTTGTGTATACCTTGCAGACCTTCAGATGGACAAAAGTGCCCACAGAAAGGTAATATCTCTCATGTCCTTATATGTGCTTTAGGCAATTCATCATCATGTATGATTTCCGGTTTAAAGATGGTGGTAAGCGACTATGGTTAGCTGTGAACTTGGACTATCTCTAGAATTTTGAGTCCTTTTTTATCACTGGAGGCGATGACAATATCTAACACAGCATGCATGGTAGTAAGTGATTTCAACAGCCACTCAGAAAGGTGGGGCTACCAAGAAATGAACATCAGAGGTGTCGGAGCCTGGGAGATAGAGAACAACCTGTTACTTATCAATGCCCCAGACGATCCATCAACCTTCTATTCGAAAAGGTGGTATATGACTAGCACCCCTGATCTGGCGTTCACAAGGAGCGACCTCTCTACCAAAACTGAATGTACGGCCACTAAGCAACTCGGAGATAGCGACCATAGGCACGTCAAAGTGCAAGTGAATCTCCACTTCGTACCTGAGCCAAAAATGTGGTTCCTTCGGTGGAACTATAAAAAAGCAAATTGGAAATAATATGTGGTCCTGTCAGATACCAATGTTGAACAACTCAACAAGCATGAAAACAAACACATGCTATCCTTAGCAAAAGAACTCTCGGAAGCAATCCTCGGAGGCGCACAGAAGGATTACAAGCCCTACTGGACAGCAGAGATCCAAAACTTGAAAATGACTTTGGTTGGCAAGGAGAGAGACAGAAGAGGCCCAAACAGTAGCATCCAATACTGCTTACAAGGCGCAGCAGCAAAATATAAACGGGAAGTCAAAAGGTCAGCGAGACAGAGTTGGGTAGAAAAGACTGAATCCCTGAACCTTGATAGGGACGGCCACAAATTGTGAAAGTTGGCCAAAGCCCTTAGCGATGAAAATACCAATCGACTCCCAGTAGTTCTAGAACACAATAAAAAGATGTGCTCGGGAGAGAGGCAGCAATGTCCTAATTGAAAGATATGCAAACGTCAGCAGAGTAAACATTACCCAAGCCAAAAGAGACGAAACAAAGATAAAAGCGAGAGCCCTCCAAGGTGAGCTCGCAAAGGCCGATAGTCACTTAACAGAAACATTTACCAGAAAAGAGCTGGAAGAGGCATTAAGGGATCTAAAGCTTAGAAAATCACCCAGAAAGGATGTGATCACAAATGAAATGATTAAAAACTTGGGAAATATGGCAAAGACAGTTCTATTGGCAGTCCTAAACATGTTGTGGAGGACGGGCATAGTACCAGTGAAGTAGAAAGAAGTGATCATGGTACCCATCCTAAAGCCAGGCAAAGATAAGCTCCACCCGGCGAGTTACAGACCCATAAGCATCCTAAGCTGTACGGACAAGCTCATGGAACGCATGGTGAACAGAAGGTTATCGTGGCACTTGAAGAACTGCCATAAGGTGTGATTCAGAGGAAAAAGTGGCAGACAAGAGACAACCTGACAGAAAACAGTAGGTGTACAGTGAGGGCCAGACTTAGGGCCCTACAGTCCGAGCAACATTGAAAGATTTCATTGTTGTCCTGTAGGATAGCACAAGATGTGTGTGCCACAGACTACATTGTTCGTGAAGGATTGCTTTATTTTTTGTTTTAA
Organism: Arion vulgaris; assembly: GCA_020796225.1. Classification (NCBI taxonomy): domain Eukaryota; kingdom Metazoa; phylum Mollusca; class Gastropoda; order Stylommatophora; family Arionidae; genus Arion; species Arion vulgaris. Next base: position 44,716,651 of record CM036767.1, read on the forward strand.
AGTGCTGTAATAATTTGAATGAAAGCTAATTATCACAGACTTCCTTTCTTTGAAATAAGAAAATTTCTAACCTGAACAGCTTCACTAGCCATGCGGCCATTAAATTCCTCAGGCTCTCGCCCCACCTGTCCAAGACTGCCCTAAAAAAGCAGTACTACAGGCAGTAACGACAGGTTTTTTTTTCCCTTTCTTTGTCTTGTTTGCTCTATATCAACCTTTTGTTTAACCACGATTTGTGGTATGTATGTGATTTGTGCTTTAGAGCATGACTGTGTTGTTCCAGTTAGGCGTCTATGATCCCATAGGCCAGCATATTCGGTTTCTGCATGCTTTGTTATTTGCGTCGTCTCCCTATGTCACGGACATAAATAAGCTAGCCTAAGGATTCTACCCCTATAGATGAGCCAGAGACTTCATGGCCCAATTTCATGGACTACACCACTTGGAGGTGGGGTGACTTGTGTGTTCTATAGATCTTCAGCAGGATACTAATTTTCAATTTTTGTCCTTCCCAAGAGAGATTAGCCGACTCCAACTCTACTGGATGCATAGCCAGGCAGAGAACACACCTTTTAAGACCTTCTATACCACAGATACAAGATTGCCACAACAGATCATAACAAAGGGAAATGCCCAACAAAGTACAATAGTAAACAAAGAAGCACATGACCCCATTCTGTCTCCCTTCATGAAAAATTTTGATGAGAGAAAAGACAAACTCGCTGGCTCTGCCACCATATCAGGTGGTCAGCTAATGGATAGAACTGACATTCTGAACTCGACATTGAGTGTGGCCAAAGAAGATTTTATTTAAATCAATCCATGTCAACTGCTAGATTGCAACAACTTTGTTTGAAGAATAGAGTGGCCAGAAAACAGCACAACAAGTATGTGATGACCCAGCTCATCAATCAACATCGAACTGGTACGGTTAGTTGCTGGATGCTGTTGGAGATACTGCGAAGATTGAAGCACCTATGGACATATCTGGAGCGCAATGAAGATATTCCTAACTGAAACTTAACGTTCCATATTGACCACTTATTAAACCACTCTTTGTGATCTATATGTAATCTGAGCCTAAGAGCGATTGTATATTGTGCAAGTTATATGCCTACAAGTAGGCCAGCATATCCAATTTCTACAATTCTTTTTATTTACAAGGAAAGCTTCCCTAAGCCCTCTTCCTCAGTCGCCTCATACGACATTTCTTGTAGGTTGCAGTGCTACTATTCTTTGCTCCCCTTGCATACCCAAGCAACACGCGGGCACAGATTGAAACTTGTTGGCAATCTGTTGCCGGCTTATAACTTAGAGTTATTCTTGTGAAATTCTACAAATTAATGATGAAGAAGAAACCATTTTCTAATTCTTCTCTTCCACGTTCGACCACTATGACTTCAGGCGTAGTCAGGGCATCAAGTATGAAGCTTCTGACTGATTTTGCGTGGTTTCCTTCCTTTCTTTCATTCACTTGAAATATTGTTTCTTGTTTGGAGGTCTCTGTGGCTAAGTGGTTAAGTCCTTTGCCTTGTCAGTCGAAGGTCGCGGGTCGAATCCGGACTGTGCCGTTTTGTTCACGAGTGCATTTTTTCCATAGACCCTAGGATTGTTGCTGTAGCTACGGAGTCTGTGCATTGTGCAATATTCTCGGCAGGTGACATGCCCTTTCTGTGGAGAGGGACCGAGCCATATGGGGTAAAACTCAGTGCAATGAAGTCAATCCTTCGGCTTTAAAACCCTTAAAAACCTTTTAAACTCTTGTATAAACTTTACTGTCTGTTGTAGCTCACACAGAGGTCTGTGTAGTTTACTGTCAAGTGAGTTTGCGTCAGTGTATCATATTCAGGGCAGTCTTGAAGTATGTGCTCTGCAGTCTGACATGCTTGTCCATATGTACACATGGCTGAATTGCCAATTTTGAATTTTGTATTCATGTGGCTGCGGAGTCGAGTGTGTCCTGTTCTAAGATGTAGAATGGCAACTTGTTCCAATCTGCTTATATTATAGTAACATGGTTTTCTAATTGTTCTTTCTTTCCTTGCACTTTCTTACAGAAACCCAAATGATGAAATGGTAGTTCTTCTTGTATCTGATCCACAACTTATCGGCATTCAAGATGAGGTAGGCTTCCCATTGGGGCCTATAATCAGGTGGGATGCTGACAGGTGAGAATATGAAGTTATTGATACATCACCACAGAACTAGGCTTGAGTTAGTTTTGTTATAGTGAAGTTTTATGATGGCTAAGTTTTGTTATAGTGAAGTTTTATGATGGCTAAGTTTTGTTATAGCAAAGTTTTGTTATAGTGAAGTTTTGTTATGGCAAAGTTTTGTTCTAGTGAGTTACAGAAATACCAATAACACCAGAGTCCAACAGCTTTGATTTGGTGGAAGTTGTTAATTTTGAAACTGACTGAAATGACGGGATTTTGTTTTAATTTGAACTGAACTGAAGTGGACTGTGTGAAGTTTGTTTTAATTTTGAAACTGAACTGAAGTGGACTGTGAAATTTGAAGATGATGATAAAATAATGTGTAATTTTTCACAGTGACTCTGCTTGATCTTTTTTTTTATGCTATCTATATCGACCACTTGTTAAACCACTCTTTGTTATTTATATGTGAGCTGAGCCTAAGAGCGATTGTACAGTGTGCCGACAGGTAGATCAACACATCCGATTGCCCGAGTGGTTACCGGGCCCAAATTTGGGGTGTAAAGAATAGAACCACTGTTACCTGCCACGCATGTCGTAAGAGGCTACTAAGGAGGTTTGGCTGAAATCAGATGCATGTGTGTCCTAAACATGTAGAAGTCTATGTGTTTAGGGGCCTACCAAACCAATGTACACATTCTTGGCAAAGATCAAACATATCACAAAGAGTGATTACAATTGGTCGTAAAGAACAAACGCAAAGAAGAAGAACACATCCGATTTCTGCAATGCTTTTTATTTACTAGGGTAGCTTCCTAGGCCCCTACCTCAGTTGCCTCTTACAATATGCCTTGTAGGTCAAAGTGTTACTAATCTTTGGCTCCCCTTGTGAGACCCAACAATACACAGGCGAAAAATGTCGATGATTTTTCTGATCCTTGTCTGTACCAGTACCTTCACCCATATAAAATATACATTTATTTCTATCTGCAGTTACCTCCGTAAAACATTCTCCCGTGTGTACCATCACACTGCCCCAGATGTGATAGTATTTTTGGGTGACATCATGGATGAAGGCAGTAAAGCAACTGAATCTGAGTACCAGTCTTACGTCCATAGATTCAACAGTATCTTCTATGAGAAATCATATGTCAAGGTTTGTGGATATTATTATTTCATTATGTTCATTTCGTATCATTCTATGTTACATAAGACCTGCAAGCAATTTCTCCATACCTCTCTATCCTGGGAAACTTGATCCTTCTTTCCTTTCGTTCGCTTGAAATATGTCTATATATTCAGTGTTGTCTCTTGTATAAACTTCACTGTCTTTTGTAGCTCACACAGAGGTCCGTGTAGTTTTCTATCGAGTGTTGTTTCGTTAGGCCAGTGAGTTTGCCTCAGTGTATCATATTCGGGCAGTCTTGAAATATGTGCTCTGCAGTCTGGTGTGCCTGTCCACATGTACACATGGCTAAATTGCCAATCTTGAATTTTGTATACATGTGGCTGCGGAGCCGATTGTGTCCTGTTCTAAGGCGCAGAATGGCAACTTAGGAAACTTGATCTCTTCTGTGGTGGTGAGTCCCATATTGTGTATACAAATAAAACAACTAAAACAGTTTAGTTTAGTCGTCATATTATCATCCAGAAAGATATATCCAGAAAGAACTCAAAATCAAAAGAAGTGGACTGTTGCTACAAATAAGAAAATTGAAGTCTTTCGGACAAATATAGAGACACAAAGGTTTGGAGACGACCATTATGGAAGGAGGCATCTCTGCAAAGAGGAAGACCACAGAGAAGATGGATTCAGGATGTGATGATTTTAGCATGACGGCTGCACATCTGGTCTATAAGAGAGAGAAATTCTGCTCAGGACAAACTATTTAATGATAATTGTGTATATCAATTAATCATTCAAGTGCCATGCCTGTCGGCGTAGATGATCATGTCTCTTCACAACTCTCTCTAATTGGTGCAGTTAATCAGTTCTGATGTTGATCTTTTCTCGAACCACAATGTCAGACCATCCAACATCTTCTCCCTCTTGTCTTCCACGATCTCTCTTTCCCTGAATTTTTCCCATTGTCACCAAATGTTCTAAACCTTCTCTTAGCATTATATGCCCGAATAACCTTGATTGTCTGATTCTTAGTCTTTTGATAAGGTTTATTTGTGTGCAGGCCTGTTTTAAAACCTCATCATTTGTTTTTTTTGCTGTCCATGGAATTTTCAGAATTCTTCTCTAAAACTACATTTCTGTGTCTTCCAGCAATCTTATTGATTGCTTGTCCATGATTCGCAGCCATACATAAGTATTGGTTTAATGTAGCACTGGAGTACTCGTTTCCAGTGTCATTTTGGTTTTGAATTTGCATGTAGTGTGTCTTGGTACAATAGAATTATTTACAAATAAATTTCATTTCTACTTCTTCTTTGCTTTCGATTTCGTATGCTCGTCTAAACTATGAGATGTATTGCCTCTATGAAGCCGCATGTCAGTTGGAGTTCTTTGAGAGTTCCCCATAGCTTGGTCTGTAAACTTTGTTCATGAGGCCATGTTTTGTTTCATTTGTGTTTGTTCATTGTCCTTGTATAATGGACATGACTGCAGGATGTGCTCTGGAGTCTGTGTTTCTATCTCGACATACACACTGTGCAGGTTTTATTCTGCGCATATGATGGTTGAGCCTGCAGAGACCGGTTCTTAGGCAAAAGATTTTTGTGCGCTGTTTTCTGCTTAGTCTGCTGATGGGGTCTTGTGGGGGTTTGCTGTGGGTTTGTTGCCTCCACAACTCTTTGTATTTTTGAATTAATTTATAAAACATTCAAAAAGGTATTTCAAAGCATTACCACAATATCTTAATTCTGTATCCAGACTATTGTGATCCCTGGAGACAACGATGTCGGAGGTGAAGGCGGAGATGTGCGTACTGTTTTCAAAGTCAGCAGATTTGAGAAATATTTCGAGAATATGACTGGTGTCATCACACATGGTTTTATTGACTTCTTGAAGGTTAGTATTTTGTTTCTCTGTCATTGTCTATTTATGTTGGCTATGCTTGTTTTATGTTTCTTCTTCTTCGATCACTTGTTAACCACTCTGTGTGATTTGTATGTGATCTGTGCCTAAGAGCAATTGTATGTGCCTACAAGTAGGTCAGCACATCAAATTTCTGCGATGCTTTTTATTTACTAGGATAGTTTTTCTGGGTCTTACATCAGTTGCTTCTTACGATATACCTTGTTGGTTGCATTCATGCAGAGGGCTGGTCATTAGGGCCAGTGGGCCCACACCAAAATGATGAGTAATAGTGAATACTAAACTATAACTTAACCCAAAACCACGATTTTTCTGAATAATTTTGTCTGGCCCCATCAACAAAAATGATCTCGAGCCGCCACTGCATTCATGTATTTATGTTGTCATGGGAGAGCCGTTGTAGCGTAGTTGTTGTTCTGTTGGTCTGGGTTCAGCTCCCGCAATGCGCGTGGAATTTTCCTGGCCGCGCGGCTCTCAGGTCGACCCAGCCTCAACTGGGTATCAGACATGTTCTGGGAAAGTAAAGGCGGGCGGCGTGATGCTGACCACATCACCCATCGTGTGCCGACGGTCAATGAAAAATACAGGCCTAACACTGTATTGACCTATATACCACGAGGTATGAAAGGGTTCCTTTTTTACCCTATGTTGTCCATAAATGTCTTATTTTCCTTGCTCCAACAGTTGGACATCATCATGATGAGAGATCAAGTCTTAGAGAAACAGAAAATTATTTCAGATGTTGCCACACAATTGAAATCTACTTTCAGGATAATTGTCAACCATGAAAGTATGATTACTAAACCCAAGAGTTCCATCTATTCTGTAAGTATATCTTCATCTATTAGCTTTTCTACTTAGTTCTTCTTTTTAACTTTACTACCTAGTTTCTGAATCTATTAACTTTACTACCTAGTTTCTGAATCTATGAACTTTACTACCTAGTTTCTAAATCTATTAACTTTACTACCTAGTTTCTGAATCTATTAACTTTACTACCTAGTTTCTGAATCTATTAACTTTACTACCGATTTACTTAATCTATTAATTTCACTACACAGTTTGCCATGTGTTGCCGGGGCCTGCAATTGGAGCAACAAATAGTAACACTAGCATGCCGTAAGAGGCGACTAAGATAGGGGCCTAGGGAGGCTACCTTAGTAAATTAAAAAGCATCGCAGAAAACAGATGTGTTGGTCTACTTGTGGATGCAGAACCTGGACGCTGACAACAAATGATAAAAGAAAACTAGTCACGACAGAGATGAAGTGTCGACGCAGAATGCTGGGTGTAACATGAAGAGCCTGGTTGAGAAATGAAGACATTAGGAAAAAGTGGGTACAACATCAGTACTAGACTTCATCAAGAAACAAATTAAATGGCTCGGCCACGTAAGCAGATACCAAAAAAAAATATAAGCAGTAAGAAAGGTAGAGAATGTCAAATATAACTCATCTGTTCTTGTTTTATAGATATTAAGGATGGCACAACCAAATATACTTTTGACTGGACATTGGCATTTGGTAGGTAAACAAGCTGTGTTCTTCAGAGATTGTTACTGTGTGTTGTTTGTATTTAATCTTATCAACCAAGTTAACCACTCTTTGTGATCTGTGTAGTTGAAGTCGAGAAAGTGAGTAATGGCTCTGTAATGACTTTATAGCGTATCAGAAAGAGCCATGGTTTTCTAACAAGGAAGTGTGTTCATCCCATGAGTGCTTATGATCTGAGGAAACTGACATAGAACAAAAGATCTAGTATTTAGAGCCAGCGTTTTTTTCCATGGCAGCATATGGTTGTGAGACATGGAATATTGACAAAACGTCAGAGAAGATCATTAATGCCTTTGAATGCAAATGATACAGAAGAGTACTTAGAATGTCATGGACAGAGAAAAGAACAAACTCTTCTGTTCTGCAACAGCTTGATATTAAAGAGAGTTGGCTATTAAAGAGCATAAAAACAATGAAAATTAAATATTTCGGACACATCAAGCGACATGAGTGCCTAGAGAAGATAATTTTGGAGGGAATTATGCCTGGAAGAAGAATGAGAGGAAGACCTAGAAGACAATGGGTGTGAGATGTCATTGACGATCTGAGAATGACTGCTGCTGACGCGGTCAACTTGCACAGAATACAATTTTTCAGTACTGATTTCATGGGAGCTATGTTCTGGAAGGGACAAGTTACTTGATGATGATGAACGAAGCTCAGGTTGATCCAGCTTCAACTGGGTAACAGGAAAATAACGGAAGTAAAGGTGACAGACGTGAAGTTGACCACATCACCCATTGTGTGTCGAAGGTCAATGAAAAATACGGGCCTAACACTGTATTGCCCAATATACCTCAAGGTATGAAAAAGGGTTCCTCTCTACACTATGCAGACACATCTGAATTTCAGCCAAAGTGTATGCATATTTTGCAACAGAACATCAATTTGTTGAGAGCGGTAACTAAGATTTTACAAGCAGAAAAATCCCACCTTATAGTACCACATCTGGAGTTATAGTGTAGCATGGTATCAAATCTGATTAGACATATCTGAAGTCGTCAAAACTGACTCATGCTGTTGTTGCTTCATGTGACTCGCTGATTAAACATACTCCTTGTGGTTAAAACAGCAAAGTTAATAACACTATGCTAGTGACAATGTGCTGTCGAAATTCCTGAGAAAACTCAAGACTTCATGGCACGGAAGAGTGTCAACATCCAAACTGATTGTCAGCGCTAAGGTCAGTCTTGTGGGTATCTCGCGATCACCGCCCAGACCTCCCCATAAATTCTATTCATGTTGAAATTTGATTCATGCAGCCTTAGCATTGGTGTGTTTTACGTCACATCTTCAGCAACATTTAGAGCTCTGGTGCTTATCCTTCGGCGATGTGTCTGGTTTCAGCCAGCGTTTACTCTGTTCGCTCTCCGTTCTGTAGCCATCTAGTGTTTTTACAGTGTAGGGTAGCTAGCCCCACAACCAACCAACCTCCTCAGTTGACTCTTATGACATACGTGGCAGATAACAGTGGTTCTATTCTTTACATCCCAATTTGGGCCCTGTAACCACTCGGACGGTCTTGGGGGTATATCATCTTTTGTAGAATTATTTTTTCACTGAATTTGTTTCCAAGTGTTTGTATGATTTATTTTGTAAATTACACAAGCAAAGAATAATTTATTGTAATGTTAGTTTTGATTGTGATATGTCATTTATTTTAACTCTTAGAAACATCTATCAAATATGTCCCAACAAAATTCATTCCTTCTTTTAGGGGGGAAATTAAATTCCATTCTTCTCTGTTTTGTAGACATCTTTTTATGAATATCTCCATAAATTATAAATTGATTTACCTATGAAATCTATTCTCGTACACAAGTCGCAGATGTTTGGTTGCGACACATGCTTATCAGATGATGAGGACATGACAAACTGGCCATACTATCAACGGGATATCTCAAAGGTTGATGGATATGTTGATATCGACTTGACCAACCTGATCGCCCTCAGTGAGATAATGGTACCAACTTGTAGCTATAGAATGGGCGTTCCTAACATGGGATATGGGGTCGCTGTTATAAGTGAGTATCTCTTTGTGGTAAATTGTCATATATATTTTATACATATATTTACTTCATGTACTGTTATACATTACATAGTGCTGCAAGTAATTTCTCTATACCGCTCTGTTCTGAGCAGCATGCTCAATCTCTTCCATGGAATTGAGTTCAACATTTCTTGCCCCTCTCAGCAAAGTACATTTCACTGTTTCCCTATGGCGTTCACTTTCTTGAACCCTTTGCCTCCCACTTCAGTGCCTGTTTTGGTCTTCTGCGCTTGTCCTCTGTGAATTCGAGCGTTAGCCATGACGTCTGATATTGGTGCTTTGTTTTTGCAGGAAAGCCTGCTTTACAATTTGACGTGTCCATTGCCATGCAGACAGGTCTTCGTAGACTTCAGAGGTATCCTGCTTTGGTAGTCTTTGATAATTTTTTCTAGAGATATTCCCAACATATCTCCATCTTCTCTTTCTTATAGCAGTTGTTACTAGTGGTTGACCAGACATTTCTTCTCAAAGTATGTCCAACATATCTCCATCTTCTCCTTCTTATAGCAGTTGTTACTAGTGGTTGACCAGACATTTCTTCTCAAAGTATGTCCAACATATTTCCATCTTCTCCTTCTTATAGCAGTTGTTACTAGTGGTTGACCAGACATTTCTTCTCAAGGTATGCCCAACATATCTCCATCTTCTCCTTCTTATAACAGTTGTTACTAGTGGTTGACCAGACATTTCTTCTCAAAGTATGTCCAACATATCTCCATCTTCTTTTTCTTATAACAGTTGTTACTATTGGTTGACCAGACATTTCTTCTCAAAGTATGTCCAACATATCTCCATCTTCTCTTTCTTATAGCAGTTGTTACTATTGGTTGACCAGACATTTCTCTAATTTCATTACTTTGCCTGAATTTGTTCCATTTTATTTTCATTATTTTTTCAGACATATGCAGTTAATTTACTTTCTGTATCTTTTTTAAAAACTGTTACCTAACGACTGTCATAGCTAAAAATTTGCCAGGAAGATCAATCCATGATATTCTAAACGTAATATTTAGATTATATCTTCTTTGCAATCACCGTAGACGATGTACCAGATTTCCACATAAATCTTATTCATGTGGAAACCTGATTCATGCAGCCTTAGCATGGGTGGGTTTCGTCACATCTTCAGCGCCATTTGGAGCTCATGTGCTTATCCTTCGGCGATGTGTCCAGTTTCAGCCAGTGCTTACTGGGTTCCCTCCCTGTCAGCCTTTGGCTGTCCCCAGCCGACCTGCAAGGCAGCAGGTTATTTAGATTATATTATCACCTGTGTCGCCGAGGCAGCAAAGAATAGTAACACTGCGACCTACAAGGCATCTCGTAAGAGGCGATTGAGGTAGGAGCCTAGGGAATCTACCCTAGTAAATTAAAAGCGTCACAGAAATCAGATGTGCTGGCCTACTTGTTGGTTCATAACTGGTACATCGTACAATCGCTTTTAGGCTTGGATTACAAAAAGTGGTCGACATAAAGCATTTGAAGAAGTCACGTATTTTCTTAATTTTATCTTATTTACTACATTATAGACTATACTAATATATTGTATTGTACAGATATATTTTTGAGCTTATCTCAATAATTGTAATGTCTCTTTCACAGACAAAACAGGCAAGATGAAGTACACAGTACTCTGGCTACCAGCTCGATACACTTTACTGTATATCTATCTTATGATGTTAGCTGTAGTTGCTGTCATATTGATTGTACATTTAATATTATCTCCAGCAAGATCTAGAAAATGGCCGTATAGATAACAATTATAGTAGTTTATCTTCTATTAGATGTGGTAACATATTAGAGAGATTGTTTGTCAACTTTTATAGTATTAATTAATCTTCTTGCGATCACTATTTTTATGTTAACTTCAGACCCGTTATGATGAAGTTGACTGTTGTCTTGATCTCATCTCTGGTGCGTGTACTTTTGAATGTAGGACTTACTGCTGCTTTGTAGTTTGATTGGGGACAATCAAAGTTTAGCGGAGCAAACCGTAGTCCACAAAAGAACATATCCGCTGGGCAGATGGCGCTTAGAAACCGGGAGGGCAGGACATCTAAGGGTCGCTGCCCTAAAGAAAATAGCAACCTGCTGCCTTGCAGGTTTGGCTGGGGACCGCAAAGGGCTAATGGAGAGTGAACCCAGTAAACGCTGGTTGAAACCGAACACACCGCCGAAGGATAAGCAACAGAGCTCCAATTGGTACTGAAGGTTGTGAAGATACTGAAGCTGTTTATATATTACATTTGAATGATAAAAGCGACTTAAGAACGATCGCGAGAGAGAATGTAGGACTGTTGTAGGGCTAGTATCCCTTCTAGCAAGGACATACAGGGGAGTCTTGCAGAACGTGTTCTTTGGTTTGATCAGAGATGCCACATAGGGGATGGAGACAATCATAGCCAGTGCAAGTGTTGTAAATTTATAAGTAACAATACAATCTGCAGGTGGGGACATCAGCTGTATTTGTTTCTAATAGTTTAATATTAACTCTTTGACATTTTATATGCACAACTTCATGTCTACCTTTTGATTCACTATGTACAAATGTAAATGTGCTTGGACTGAGTTCCTTGCAGTTTAGTTGGGACAACTGGTGACAGGATGGTTAATCTCTTTGGGATTTCCAATGGGAACTGCCCATGTTCAACTCAACTATAAGTAGATTTTGCTGTTGGAGATAAAAATAAATAGATGAGCTGCATGTGCGTGGCAACAGCCTTGGGCAAGCAGCCTTTATTTCTCTACCCTACAGAATACCTCAGTGCACTCTCAGATCAGAAACCTGCAATTGCCAATTCAGGCATTAGCTATGCCTGATTTTTGCATGAGGCCTGCTTACCATTTGACTGGTGTCACTTGTCGTCTTCAGAGGTACTCTCAGAAATGAGAACAAAGCACTTTAAGAACATTTTTTTTAATACACATCATTATCTGCTTGTGCCATCTCCACATCGAAGGTTGATCACAGTGGATTTTCAGCAAAAAATCTGTTCGTTGTCCTGATGTTACAGTGACTGTTCCCCCTCCCAATTATATCCCTTCTCCTATTGCCATTAACAATGCTTTCAAATAACTCTTCCAATTTCATTCACTGACATTTATAAGTTTTTCAATTCAGTGTCTCTGATGGAACATTACAACGAAATATGCAACATGTGCAGAACCACAAAAGTAAACTGGTTAGAGACAAAATGCAAGGAAATAGAAGATATAGCAAGAAAAACACAGGACCAGAGATAAATGACAAGTAAGAAAAATACTATAAAAGGTGGAGGATGTATCAAAAACAACAACAAACTTTTGTTTGATCAACAGAAATATTGACAAGATGGACAGAATATGTAACGGCTCTATTTGATGATCAAAGAAGCAGTAAACTGAGTATAAAGTGCAATGACGGCCCAAGAATATTAAAATCTGAAGTTGTAAGAGCAATTGATACAATGAAATGAGGAAAGGTTGCAGGATTGGAGAATATTACTGTGGAAATGTTAACCTCCTTAGAAGATTTTGGTATTGCAACCATTACAGATTTGTGCAATGATATATATAACACAGGATATATATCAAGAGACTTGACATCAGTATTCATACCACTATCCAAAACACAGACTATAGGACAATTAGCCTGATGAGTCACATAACAAAAATACTACTCAAGATCATACATGAAAGAATTAAAAACAAGATAGAAGTAGAACAGTTTGGCTTTAGAAAGAACAGAGGAACAAGAGAGGCAATATTTAGTATAAGACTACTCGCTGACAAGTATATAGAAGTGCAAAAGAGTATCTACTTGTGTTTCTTTGATTATAGCAAAGCTTTTGACAGTCCAACATGAAAAGATAATCATATGTCTATAAGAAATAGGCCTAGATGGGGATGATATGTCTAATACGCAACATATACTGGGAACAGACAGCAATAATAAAATATGAAAATAGCTACTCTCCATACATAGACATAAAGAGAGGACCGAGACTATGTATGTATTCTGTTACCAAGCCTATTTAACATTTACACAGAGAAAAATCTTAAAACTAGAGGGGATGCCAGGACTCTAGATCAATGGGAAAATAATGAACAACTTAAGATATGCAGATGACACAGTATTGGTAGCAGAAAGGGAACAAGAACTAGTGGACCAATTGGACAGAACTAGCAAGGAATATGGATTAGACATTAACATACAGAAAACAAAAACTATGGTGATCAACAAGGAAATGGAAAAACCTAAAATGAATATAAAAATACATGGAGAATTATTACATCAAGTAAAACTGCTTATATCTTGGTCAGATAATGGCAGATGTATAACAGAAATTAAAATGAGAATAGGAATGGCCAAGGATAATTTCAATAGTATGAGAAAGTTACTGACATCCAAACAAATTACAAACAGGCTAAAAATGAGAATGATCAAATGCTATATATATCCTATATTAACGTATGGCTTGGAAACATGGTCAATGAACAAGCAGTTAGAAGACAGAATTGATGCATTTGAGATGTGGATATATAGAAGAATAGGCAGTTTCATGGACAGACAAATAAACAAGTTTTAGGAAAACTAGGCATGAAGAAACAATTATTAAGAGAAATAAAATTCAGATTTTGGGCACATAAAAGACATGACACCATGATAAAACATTTACTTGAGGGGAAGAGCGAGAGGACGACCGAGAGATAAGTGGGAGGGAAATTTTAAGAAATGGACTGGTTAGTCTGACAGTGTGCAACACCAAGGCGAAAGACAAGAGGATGCTGGAGATTCATTGCAGCCAACCTACGATGTGGATACGGCACCTGATGATGAAACATTGTCAGTTTTCCTATTGTAGCTATGTTTGGTTATGTAAGAGATTAAAGCCGAGGCGTGCAATTTCAACCTAAGGACGAACCTTGTTTTGGTTACATCAGAGATTGATTCGACCATCATCATTGCACTTCGGTGAGTGCTCCAATTTCTTTCTTACACATGAAGATCTCAGGGCAAGGGCCCAGATCTAATTTACAAGATAATAAAGATATTCTATAGGGATTTTAACTTTCCTAATGAATTTTGCCAGAGAAGCGGCTTTCCAGCATGCTCTTCTTAATTTTGAACTGCCACTGGTTCTTTTACGTGCTCATTGAATAGGGGACCTATGTTTTATCATGTCTCCGACAGGGCTAAGAACGTGATCTCACCTACACCAAGATCTCTCAAAAATCCGCAAGGGAGTGAACCGAGTACCTAACCTCTACACGTCATATTTGATTATTTATAACTCCATTTTTGTTTTGATACTTTTCACATGAATCTGATGCACCATTGATGTTTTGTAGAAGTTATATCTGAAGATACATAGAATACTGGAATCTCAGAAACTTAATAAATACACATATCAATTATGCAATATTGTTCTTTTATTGTCATTGTATTTTACTGTTGGACATTATTCATTCATGTATACAGATGGTCAATATACAAAGATGATTAGTATCCTAGCTCTCCCCCTATGGAGTCAGAACAGAATGGGTGTTATATCAAGTACTCCAATTTGCAGGGACATCATTACCTGCATCACTTCCGTTATTTGAATCAATTACTCAGTATGTATACACAGAATGTGGCAAAAGCTATGAATATTTCAATATATGTTCACACTGGGTTAATATGAGGGCAGTTTGAAGACTTCTGATTCTCAAGAAACCGGTTTAAAAATGAAGACATGAAAAAAAAAAAGTGGGTACAACATCAGCACTGAACTTCATCACGAAACAAATTAAATGGTTCGGCCACGTAAGCAGATTACCAACAGACAGTATGCGTCAAAGAACTATGCTACTCTGATACTGTGGATACACAGCAAAGGCTGTCCACGCAAAAGATGAACTTAGAGGTAACAGAGGCAGTGTAAACACCAAGAAGCTCACACAAAAGCCAGTTTTAGAAGATTTGCAAAAATTCATTATACCAGCTTGGCCTACTTTAGGGCTCCAGATATTTTATTTGCATTTATATATTATTTCGTCACCATGCTCGACTTCTTCCTGCCTTTACCAGAGTCCTACCTATCCCCAGTTCCACCGCTTTCCGTCTTCTATCTTCGATCTCTTCCCAGTTTGGGTCAGGTTCATCAGTTCTCAAGACCCTACCTCTAGTTGGATCTGTCTGTCCGTCTCTGACAATCTCTTCCCAATTTGGGTACATTTTAATATCTACACTACTTTAAATGATTCCTCTGTATGTATGTAATATCTCATTTATTTCATTTCCAATATTAATTCTGTAATCAAAAATACATACAAACTTGATGGCTTTATATTACAAACACCTAACATTACCAACAAAATACTGTACAAAACACATGATAATGTGTGCGGACTGAAAGGTACAAATATTGCATATTCGCTATCAACTACCAGCCAACGTACTTATGTTCATTGACTGAGATCACAAAATGTGGTTTATAGTTTATGTGAACAGCGATTAGTATACTTGATTTAGAATCATGGTCCCAGTTGTAAAATATCCTGGTGGGGCAGAATTTTTTGTAGACGGCAACAGCTTACATGGCAGACTTTGTTCCAGAAAAGCATTGGCAAAAGTAAAAGCGACGACCGGCTTAATATGGACCACATGTGTCATTTAACAAACAAAATACTGGTCTATTATCGTATTTTCACCCATTTTTGTTAATTCTCGTAGCCTTTTCAGGCCTTAGGGTAAGAAGTGCTTCATATTTCCATGCCTAGTGTGCAGCAAGAAGGAGGCTCAATTATTTTTTTCATGTACGGGCCCTGCCTTGTGTGGGATTGAACCCACAACGCTCTGGTACAGAGTTGCACATTACACTAATACATTCCATATGCTTATATTCATAGCTATCAAAGCCAAAGTTTTGTATTAGAATAACGTTGACCATGTGTGATCTTGACTAAGTTATCTAAAAGAATGAAATTATGAATACTACTACAGCTGAAATACTCATACATACACAAACTAGTTCAACACAAATTGTAGATAAAAAGCTGATGGTATCTTTAAAATAAACATGAAAATTTAATGACAAATAAATATGATCTAGAACATTTGTTCATAAAAATGAGAATTAAAAATCTACACTGGATGATGGCTGTTTAGTTATGAAGATGAAAACTTAAATGATGGACAATAACAAAATAAAAAACTAGATGGAACACGTTATGGTTATGCTGCCTTCTGTGATCCCTTCTTTCCGATCAGGGACTTGTGGATATGTGGTATCACACCTGTGGGATAAAAATGCAATAGTAGAAAATTGATCATGTATACCAGAAATGTGTATTTGTATCCAGAAGAGAATAGGTTAGAAATCAAGACATCAAAAAAAGTGTGTACATCAGTACAGACTGAACTTTATAAAGAAATAAATTATATGGTGCGGCCACATAAGCAGATTATCAACAGAGAGTGCGCCTCAAAGAGCAATGTTACTCCTCCTTTGCGTTCGTTCTTTACGACCAATTTTAATCACTCTTTGTGATGTTTGATCTTTGACAAGAACATGTATACGTTGCACATTGGTTTGGTAGGCCCCTAAGCTTCTACACACTTAGGACATGTGCATCCGATTTCAGCCAAACCTCCTTAGTCGCCTCTTACGACATGCATGGCAGGTAACAGTGGTTCTATTCTTTACACCCCAAATTTGGGCTCCGGTAACCATTCGGGCGAGTGGTTACTCCAATAGTGGATACAAAGCAAATGACCATCCAAGCAAAAGGTGACCTCAGAAAAAAACAGGATTAGAGAAAAGAAAAAAGACTTGGGAGTATATATACAAACAATAACAATGTACAAAAATTGATATTCAAATTCTGTCACTTTACGTGACAATTTCTCATTTCCTGCAGAAGTATTTTGGAATTTCTAATAGCTTTAACACTTTTGCTGCCACAGATGACAATTCGACGAATCACACAAACTCCCTTTCACTGCCACAGTAGACTATTGGTGTCCTGGGTACATCTTTTTTCATGGCGAGTTTTCTGACCTACACCGGTATTACATTATGCACTACTTCCGTATTGTTCAGAAGATCTATTAAAAAAATAAGTCCGATTTTGAATGATTTTATCGCAGTTTTCGTAAGTAAACAAAGATTTTCAAAATGAGCAATAACCTGCTGCCTTGCAAAACTGCCCTCTCTGGGACAACCGTGCAAGATAATGTTGAAATAACAACTAACATCTCCAGAAGAACTGGGTCGGGTGATGTTTGATGAGCGTAAAATCTCAGTTGCATTGCTAGAGCCAATTGAAATGACCTCTTTTAGTGCTTAGCCCAGTCCGGTGTTTCCGGGACAAGGGAAAATGCAGGGTAGAAATTGCAATGCGCTCGAAGCTGAGAATGTTCCTACTCCGGAATAAACTCAAAGTGGTCAGTAAAGTAAGGCCGACAATGCGTTTGGTGAAGACTGACACTTTACACAGTGTGTTATTCTAGTATTATGCCATTCCAGGACAAGCTTATGTGCTCCGTGAAATGTTCCGTATCCGGAAAGGCCTTAAAGTCAGAAAGGGCATAACAGTAGTAACTCATTGTTTGGTGTAGATGTGGCCAAAGTTTTCGGCAGATTGGATTGTTCCCTAGGGCAAGCTACCCTAGTAAATCAACTGCTGGCTGAAATCGGGTAGACGGGCCGGGACTAGTCACCATGAGCGCATAATCGTCAATGTAGATCAAGCGTTCTTGTCAAAGGATCAATTATATATCACAAGAAAAATGCTAAAATTGGCTGTGAAGAATGAACGCCAAGAGAGAGAGAGATATATCAGTGTGTTTTGAGAAGTCAACAATATGACCCAATAGCGTCACACTATTTCGGTATACACCTTTAACTAAAAGTCTGTGTCGCACAAGTGACGTCATTTGTTTACCAGTCAACTGCGCTTGGAATTGGTGCGCGGAAATGCAGGAATCGTTTACAAAATCATGGATTCTGAGTCTGCATGAATGTTCTGTAAACATGAGTTTTCTTTAACTATCCCAATGGATGCGTTAAATATATAGCTCAAAGAAGGAAACTTCTAGATGGTACGATTGATTGAATGGTAAAAAATATTTTGTTTCATCGGGAACATGTGTAGTTCACATGCAAGTTTTCAAGTTATTCCATCAAATGGTTACAAAGATACACATTTCTATCTGTGGGCATGACAAGTTGAACGGACTATAATAGTGCACTACAAAGAGCAAGGCTTCTCTGATATGGTGGATGTGAAAGACATTCTTTATGAAGCCCCACAAAAAAAAAGTATGTTCTATCTTCTGCTTCAAACACTCCATATCGATCACTTGTTAACCACTCTGCGTAATTAGTATCTGATTTGAGCCTAAGAGCAATTGTACATTGTACCAGTTATGCGCCTACATGTAGGCCAACACATATAGGGTAGCTTCTCCAGGTTCTACATTAGTTGCCTCTTACAACATCCTTGTAGGTTGCAGTGGTACTATTCTTTGCTTCCCTTGCCGGCACCAACCGGTCAAGCAGTCTATAAATCTCTTTTTATCCTGACGCTGTGAGGTAAAACAGGATTAGAAAAAAGAAACACCTAGACAATGCAGAAAGTATTTAGACAGGTTAGCTTTACCAGACCAGCAACACATGGGATGTATGTGTGGAATTGTTCCCTAACGTAACCTCTCCAGTGAACCCAATATCAATTGAACAAACCTATCAATGCTCTAAGATGGAACTAAATACTATGAGGATAAATAGTTTTCTCTATATAACTCAACTGTGCAAGCTAGGCATGAGGTAAGACATAAATCACATGAGTGTTTAAAGATTACTTACCACCACCAGCAATGGTGGCCTTAATGAGAGAATCCAACTCTTCATCCCCTCTGATTGCCAACTGCAAGTGACGTGGCGTAATACGTTTGACCTTCAAGTCTTTACTAGCATTGCCAGCCAACTCCAAGACCTACAGAGAGAAACATAAAGTGTCATTGTAGAGCAGTTGGTTAGGAACTTGATATGTATATATATGTGTGTGTATGGAGATTCATTATCAGTCAGTGATCTATTAGTTCTTCCTCCCGCAGAAATAGTGTCTTTATACAGTGTTCTCTGTTGAATAAAAGTTCTATTTTAGTGGTCCATGTAGTTAACCCTCTTATTCCCAGCCCTTCAGAAAAAGTTACTGCCGAAATCCCAGGGCAAGGGAGATAACCCAGCAACAACGAGAAGTGCTCGTGAAATAAAATTCATAAATACAATTTCTAATCAATATTTGTGATTAAAGTCCAATTTACCGTTCAATGGATGAGGTACTAGTTTGTAAACATGTATGTTGTCATTACCATGCAAGTTGGATGTAAAAAATTATACAAGTGAAGAAATAAAAATGAATGACAATATTGAACATATGTTTCACTAAAAAATGTCAGTTTTATTGAGGATAAATGTAAATTGAAAGGTTGAAAAGCAATCTCCTAACAGAGGTTGATTTTACATGTGGGCAGCTATCACTTGTTTCCACACAACTTTGTGGTGCAGTCATCTTCATTTAGAAACACTAACTGCGGCTCTGCCACACAGTAGAGTTGAGTCCGTTGATGGTTGGCATGAATGGAGTTGATCAGTCCTGCAGTATCTGGGAGTTTATCAGTCCTGCAGTTGCCTAGCATGCATATTTGTACGGGCATGAGGGCCCTCATACAATCAAGACAGGTTCAACCTAGCAAGTGTCCTCATGGAACGAATTTGGAATTGACATTGAAGTACAAATATTTGCTGATACCTTCAAATCTACTTCTTGACACTATATTTGACAAAGCAGGCACATTCAACAGTTTATCGGTAAACCAAAACATTCTGTAGTATGGTAACTGGTGAGTTTGACACATATAGTTTACATAAAGAAAGATATTGATGTAATGAAAAGGAACAGTGTCCATGAAGGATCTGGATTTTTTGAATTTTCATAGAGCAAATGCGTTGGTTAGCTCTGTCCAGTTCTAAAAATACCTAGCGTAAAAATTGTGCGTGCTACACGTAATCACGTAATCACAAATAGATAATACTCTGAATCGAAATGTCATTTGCAGAACCTATTTCTTCACTAAATTTTTCAATATTGATAGTGCTCAGCTGTTGCGACTATTCTCTCTCAACTTTACAACCTGGGTGGGCGGAGGGAAGCGGCGGTGTTCGCATCCATCGAAAATCGTAATTCATCGTAACTAATAGTTACGCAAATGCGTTAAACACTAGAACTAGCGTTGTACATTTTGCACGCAAATCTTGAATTAATTATATATCAATCCGATTTATCCACGATCTCGCCTGCAAATTTTCCATCAACTGAATCATAAATCACAAGTTTTCCAGAAAATATAAGGACTTTTTCAAATATTCGCCGATACGAATCCAAATACACTAGAAACATGCGGATTTCTAAAATGGCAGCAGCCATTATCGGCAATGACATCAGGGCTAAATTTAGCGTGTTTTTTCTTTTGCGTTCGTTCTTTACGACCAATTTTAATCACTTTTTGTGATATGTTTGATCTTTGCCAAGAACGTGTATACGTTGCACATTGGTTTGTAGGCCCCTAAACGTATAGACTTCTACACGTTTAGGACATGTGCATCCGATTTCAGCCAAACCTCCTTAGTCGCATCTTACGACATGCATGGCAGGTAACAGTGGTTCTATTCTTTACACCCCAAATTTGGGCCCGGTAACCACTCAGGCAATTTAGCTGTCTATTCGCAAGGAAAGATATAGAAAAACGATTTAAAAAGGTATATACCCGCGGGCGTAACGGCCCTACGGGTTTATACCGATAACGAGCCATTCGGCCGCTCCAGGAATAAGAGGGTTAAGGTTTTTTTTCCCAGTGTTGTTTCACTGGGTCATTGAGTGTGCCTCAGCATATCAAATTCAATGCAGCTGAAGTATGTGCTCTGTAGTTTGGGGAGACTGTCTCATCTAGACATGGCTGAATTGCGAATTTTGTAACCATGTCGCTGCAGAGTCTATTGTATCCTGCTTGGAGGCACGGAACAACATCACCTTCGAATTCTTGTGATAGAGATTAAAAAGTGCTCACAATGTGATACAAATTTGTAAGTTGATTCAAGGGATGGTTATAGATCAATAGCAGATATTCCTAGAGGTACAGAATTTAGGAAATTTATCAACCTGAAAACTGATCATGCCCAAAAAGTAGTGTGGGGTGAGCCAGACTTGAAAAATGGGTGGCAGCAAAAGTGTCAATGTTGATTAGTTTCAAGAAAAGAAATATTTGAATAACAGTTAAGTTTCTGTCATTATAAGTAAACTATTATATTTAATGTAATAGTATTACTTTTTTGTCACACCTAAAGCTCAGTCCTGATTTGCCTCACAGCTTCAGGATAAGAATGGGCTTTTGTGTGCGTTATGTTCGCAAAACAGCAACGAGCAGATGTGAATTGCTATTCTGAAAGTTTTATTCTTGTTTTACCTCAATTAGGGATTATTAATGTACTCCTGTAAGTGCGTATTTCGATTTGGGATATAATCTATGATGTACACTGGTGATTTTACAGGGCGATGACAAGGACTGGTCGGATCATGGTAGTGAAAACGCTGCCGACCGCCAAACTGTAAGCATGGCTTCAATGCTGTGACTGGCCTAGCAAGTCCGCATCAGAGAAGAAAATTTTCTCACGGAATAGGAAAATCGAGAATCAGGTGCAAACCTAAATGCACAAGACTTCTAGACAGGATTAGATACACGATAAAATATAGGATGAATACATTTAAAAAAGAATAAAGATAAACTGTGGAATAAATGACTAGAGTGTACTGTTTGTTAAAGATGGGATTTACCATTGACTTGTAACTAGGAAACGGTAAAGATGCTCTCTCCAGGATGTAATGGTGAGAATGGGACACCAGTCGCCACATGAAATGACTACTTAGTTGTAGCTAATATTTTCAAATATATCAAAGCATAAAAAATATTCACATAGACAAAATGAGGGACGACAGCTGCTTTTCAACAAGTTTTTACTGGAAATGAGATATTACGGTAATGAGGTCGTTAACCCCTTGTTTACCAATTACGTGAGGGTGGCGTAGTAGGAATGCGTTTGGTGTCTCCCAATTACGTGAGGGTAGCGTAGTAAATTCAACGTCAAAATATGTATAGTAAACGGGGAACTACTGCTACAAGACTATTTATAGCATTGAGGACATCTTCTCTTATATAAAACATCATCATTGGTCAATTTTTTGCGCCGTATGAAGGTTATTTATATCTTTGAAAGAGTGATCTCTTTGTCAAAAATCTTTCAAGCAAAATGGCGTGTAGGAAATCTATCAGGACGGTTACACCAACAGAAAAAGCTTTGGCGTTGTTGTCATATGGTGCTGATGACATATTTAACGATGAAGATAGCGGAGATGATATATTCTCAAGTGAATCTGTTCACTTAGATGCTGAAAATTCTGTACAGGTGAGAGACACTGATGACGAAAATAGTGATACTCATGAATGTGATTTACGTCCAAGCAAGTGTTCTAGAACCGACCCTGTCACAAGTACTAGTGCTGAGCAAGTACTACTAGTACATAGAGCAGTACAAACACAAATTTTTTATTATCAAAACATACACATTTTATTTTAAAATACAAAATTTCAAACAAATATTCCAAAAAAAACAGTTATTACATTTTCAAATAAGTTGGTAGAAATGCAGAAAAACGCTTGGGATGCGCTGTGCGGTTCAACCTATAACCTCGGGTAAACAAGGGGTTAACTAGATCATATGTCCATCAGAAACATGCAGAATCACACTTGGGATTCAGCAGAAATGCAATATTTAATGCACAATATCCGAAACATTCTAAAGTAGTACTATAGACAAGTCTGCAGAAGAAGTAAAATTATAAGAAAGATAATCCAAATGGAAGCTAAACAATTTGAATTACTATATAACTGATTTTCATGCAATCAGATCTTGGAAGTTGGTGTTGCTTGGAATAGAAAAGTTAGTGCAAACTGAATAAACGTGGGTTTTACTGAATGATTACTAATTATTGCCATTGCACAATAGATGCAAATACACACAAAAATGGTATATAATATGAATTAAACATTTGGAGATTGACAGGTCAGTAGTTAAATCCTTGTTTCTTTTAACATATGTCGAGATTTGGTACTTTCCCGCCAATTTCGAGTTATTTTGTGTGAAACTGAACCTGAATTCAGTGAGAAATAATATCATGCCTAGATACAAAACTTAATAATTTACTTTAATGTAAGATGCACAAGAAACAAGTGAACACAACTAGCAAGCACAAATATGAATTTATAATTTTCTTACAGCTAGTTTGTTATTTATTTGTAACCTTTCGAATTCCGGAAGTTGGTTTGTTTTGATTACTACAGAACTCCATCTGTGACTTTTAAATAATTTATTATTAATAGTAAAGATGTAGCAAATTAATTATTTGACACGGTGTATGATTAATTGTTTAACCTACCTCAGCTGTCAAGTATTCCAGAATTGCAGCACTGTAAACTGCAGCAGTAGCACCAACACGTCCATGACTTGTAGTTCTCGTCTTCAAGTGACGATGGATACGTCCGACGGGAAACTGAAAATCCAACGCAAAAATAAGCTATGTATATTCTTTTGCATTTAACTTTAGAGAAAAATATTATACATATAATTATTATATAATATAAAATATAATTGGCAAAGTAAATACAACTGTACCTGAAGTCCAGCGCGAGCCGATCGAGAAACGGCTTTTGCCTTTGCTTTTCCAGAATCCTTTCCAGCTTTACCGCCAGGCTGAGGAGATACAAATTAAATTACAAGACACAATTATTGCCTAAACCACTCTCAGAATCATCAAAAACAGTTTTTAATTGCATCAAATGAATATTGACATCCGATTGTTGTTACTGATTATGATATTGAGCGATTTTCGTACCATTTTGTTAGAGAATTTCCGTGTTCAATTCGATTCACAAACGACAGAATGAATGTTCCTTCCCTTGTCAAAGCGTCAGGTCAAAGTATCACGTGACTATTGGGCCAATCAAATCGTAGTCTCTGCTCATTTTTCGCGCTTAATTCCCTACCGGCGAATACAGTCCCACACTGTAAACTGTAAACCAGTACGAGAAATTATCAATCTTGGATTCTACACAATTTCATTCATTCTTATTTTTCACTCTTGTTGTGGCCTACACGCTCTGATATAACCAATAAAGGCTCGTCCTTAGGTTGGAAGAGCGGGAATCGGCTTAAAGAGGCTGTAATCTCCTACATAACAAACAATCAGCAGAAAGCGCTACGGATATTCTGAAGTACAATTGTTCATAAATATGTTTTTGAAATAGATTTCGTTCACTCTCAAACGTCAACTTGAATATGTTCAAATTTATTGTGGTCTGACTCGAATAAAACAATAAGAGACAAAATCAGAAATGAAGAAAGAAGAAGACTAGATGTGAAACCAGTCATGCAATTCATAAAAGAACAACAGATTAAATGGTTAACCTGACAAGAATTCCCTGGTATCTCCTACCACAGAGAGCCACACAGAAAAAGTGTAATGAGTACAAAGCAAGAGGAAGACCACGCAAAAGATGGAGCGACGGCATCAAGAACAGCTTTACAAAAAATGAATAGCAGCTTACAAATTGTCTTAAAACAAGCATACACAAGATCACTACGTTTCTTCTCCCCCACAAACACACACTTCTATAAAGAAGTAAATGGTTGAAGAGAAGAAGAAGGAGACACGGATTATCGAGATCTTCATAGAGTGTGTTGCAATGGTGACGACCTAATTTTGCCATGCTCCTCGTACGCTGGACATCTTTGTAAAAAGTGGTCAGAAGTAATTTTGTCGATGCTACTGGCACTCTGAACAGTAGAAGCGCCTTTAACTTGTTGTAAAGATGGTATCTCAGTGCGGAGTGTGGATATTGCAGCTTGTTCTTTTCTGTTGAGTTGGTAATACGCATAGTTTCTCTGGTGGAACAAAAGTATTCTGTTGAGATACAAGTTCTAGCCATTCCTGTAAAATTAATAAACAACTTAATTTGTCAATATAAACAGGTTATATCGCCCGAGTGGTTACCGGGGTCCATATTTGGGGTGTAAAGAATAGAACCACTGTTACCTGCCACGCATGTCGTAAGAGACGACTAAGGAGGTGTGGCTGAAATCGGATGAACGTGTCCTAAGCGTGTACAAGTCTATGCGTTTAGGGGCCTACAAACCAATGTGCAACGTATACACGTTCTTGGCAAAGATCAAACATATCACAAAGAGTGATTAAAATTGGTCATAAAGAATGAACGCAGAGCAGAACAGGTTGTATTTTTCTTTTCTCTAATTCTGTTTTGCGTCAAGATAGGGGGTTCTAGAACTTACGTGTGCGCTTCATAAATAGTATGTTTTCATTTCCTCTGTTATCTCTGAGGTCCGCCTTTTACTTTGTATCCACTGTGTCGGAGTAGCAGCTTTTTGAGGCTCGCTGTCTGTTGGTAATCTTCTTATGTGGCTGAACCATTTAATTTGTTGTTGCACCACGGCAAAAGATGGAGCGACGGCATCAAGAACATAAATATCAGCTTACAAAATGCCTTAAATAAAGCACACAAAAGATCACTACATACCATTCTCCCAACATTTCTATGAAGAAGTAAATGGTGGCAGAGAAAAAGAAGACTTGATAGAAGTTCAGTAATGATGTAGGCTACCGACATTTTTATCCAGATGCTTCATTTCTCTCTCTCGTGATCACCCTTAAACTGATGTACCAGATTTCCCCATAAATTCAAATTTTTGTGCCTTATTCATGTGGAAATCTGATTCATGCAGCATTAGCATGAGTGTGTTTCGTCATCGAAATAGGGGGAAGACTACAGTAAAACTTGGTAAATAGTGAAACACGTACAAACAAAGTACTACAGTTTTACAAAATACAGAAACAGTGACGATAAACAGCAACGTTTCGACCAACAAGGCCTTTATCAAGCAAACGAACAAACAGGAGTGACAAATTGTGTGTGTGTGTTTCGTCACATCTTTAGAGCCATTTGGAGCTCTGGTGCTTATCCTTTGGTGACATGTCCGGTTTTAGCCAGTATTTACTGGGTCCCCAGCCGACCTGCAAGGCAGCAGGTTGCTATTTTCTTTTGGGGTAGCTACTCTTAGACAACCTTCCCTCCCGAACTGTTAAGTGTCGTCTGCCTAGGTTACCAGTCTTTTTGTGGACTACTTCGTTTGCCTGCCGTCCAGTTTTGTGTACGGTTTGCTCCGCTAGCCTTTGATTGTCCCCATCTAATTACAAGGCAGTAGTAGTTCTCTGCGAGGGAAACGCGGTTATTGTTCTCTGGATGGAGATCCCATCTTCGAGGATCACCACCGTATTGTCCACCTCTCGTTTCTTTTAGGTGCCCCTTCGCTCATATCTGCTTGTACCCTCGTCCATCGACTGGGCCCGCCCTATTTCTCTTCGTCACTTGTGCTCACATTGTTCTACTGGGCGACATCTTACCCATTTCTATTGCACAGTTTATCACCATTCGGTATAAACGTTTGCACTGGATTCAAGCCTCTTCTGGGCTTTCCAGTTTTTCTGTATATTTGGATGTTCCGCTCATCCCTATGTTTGCCACGCATGCTTCATTTATAAACCGGTCTCTTCTTGTTTCTCCCAGCATTATCTGTAGACACTTCATCTCTGTTGTGACTAGTTTTCTTCTATCGTTTGATGACGGTATCCAGGTTTGCTGAAAAATGCTCCTCGCTATGTACGTCTCTGACTTGTTTTAATTGATATTTGTTGGTGAAGATATTGGTAGTTCCTTCCTATCAGCTTCTTCGAACGCTCATATCCACCACTTGTTAACCACTCTATGTGAGTTGTATGTGATCTGAGTCTAAGAACGATTGTACATTGTGCCAGTTATGCGCCTACTTTTTTTTTTCTTTTCCGTCCGCTTTCAACTCAGACGAAGTTCCATCTCTGAAACTGATTTTTGCGTGAAAATCTGTTTTTCCAATTTCTTACAATGGCAGCAGCGTGCACATTGTAAATTACTTACACTGGCAGCCGTGTGCTCAATGTACTCGTAATTAGTATTCCCTCGCCATACAGGCAGATTTTCTCCGACTTCAGAGGTACTCACGTTATCGTCCTGAGTAAGACCAGGGACTCGAACAAATGCCTGACAGTAGGTTCGAACCCGAGCTATGAGGCGTCTCACAGCTAGCAGGCCGAGCTACTATCAACTACTCTAGGCAGTTCCCCAATATATCCACTCAATTCAATCTTGTGCCTTTCTTTATTCTACCTCAAACCCAGTCCTATACATGTCTCACCACTCTGCTTCAAAAGTTCTCAATGTGTACCTGCCTATGCGTTTAGGGGCCTACTAAACCAATGTGCAACGTATACACGTTCTTGGCAAAGATCAAACATCACAAAGAGTGATTAAAATTAGTCGTAAAGAACGAACGCAAAGGAGAAGAATGTGTACCTGGGTATCCCTTTTTCCTACTGTCCCTACGGTGTCCACTGCAATGCATGTCTTGGTTATAATTATTTTCTCATCCTGAAGACATGTTCAATCCATCGTCTTTTTTGTATCTCTTTATGTCTTCCAGATCAATTAGTTCTTGAAGTCTTGATATTGCTATATCTTATCATCCCAGGTATACCCAAATATTCTTCAATTAGTTCTTGATATTGCTATATCTTATCCCAGGTATACCCAAATATTCTATACTATGCGCATGGTAGGGTTGTTGCAGAGCGAAGTGGGGCATACAGGACACCTACTTCTAGTATGAGGATGGAGGTTGAGGCCGTTACTGCTGCCCTCCATTGGATTTCTGGGACTTCATTTACTGGGGCAGTTGTTGTATCTGACTCTCAGTCGATGCTTCACAAGATCCAGAAGGGCAGGTTTCGGTATGAGTGGATGTCGTCTATAGAAGTTTCTAACCTCAAGCGGCTTACGTGGATATACTGTCCTGGGCATGCGGGTGTTTACGGTAATGAGAGACGGACAGGCTTGCATCAACAACATCGATTGTTGGGAGTTGAAGATGGATAAGGGGATATTCTTCGGTCTCTTCGAGACTCTCTGTTGGATGAGGACACTAAAATCGATGTTGAATCGATCAAGCGATTTAAGCAGTTTGGAGTTACCCGTTGTTCAAGTCGAACTGGATGCCTGAGAGGCAGAGTGAGAGGTGTGTTTAATCAGCGAGCCACAGGAACCATCAGTATGCATACTCTTCGATATCTGTTGGGGAGACTGAGCACCTATGGGTCTGCCCGGAGTGCAATGCGTCAGTTTAGTAACCAATAACCAAATATTCTTCAATTAGTTCTTGAAGTCTTGATATTGCTATATCTTATCCCAGGTATACCCAAATATTCTTCAATTAGTTCTTGATATTGCTATATCTTATCATCCCAGGTATGCCCAAATATTCTTCAATTAGTTCTTGAAGTCTTGATATTGCTATATCTTATCATCCCAGGTATACCCAAATATTCTTAAAAAAAAGTCCATCTTCGAATCCTCTTAACATACTTTCTATTTTCTTATTTATTTTCCGCCCGTGTGTTGCCGGGGCCTGCAAAGAATACTACCACTGTGACCTACAAGGCATGTCGTAAGAGGCGACAGAGGTAGGGGCCTACTTGTAGATGCATAACGCTCAATTGCTCTTATCACATAGAGTGGTTTATTAACAAGTGGTTGATATGGAACGTTCGAAGAAAAAGATTTATTTTCAAAATCTTAGCATACAAAGTTTACTGCAGTTTTTTCCCCTAAAATCACAGATAAAACACAGAACTTCACACAAAATTTACAGTATTAAAAAAAAGAAAAAGTAAAGGATGAAAAGCTAGATATGTAAACAAAGTTTACTGTATTTGTTAAAATTCAAGATAAAACACAGATCTCCATATAAAATTTACTGCATAAAAAAATGATGATGTAACATAAGATTTTTCTATAAAGTTTATACCATAATTTATTAGCACAGATGTTGTTGTGGAAGCGTTAAGGATGATCTTTGCTTCAACACTTTTGAGGCTGATCTTTACATCAACTTCTTACCCATGTTGTCTTGTAACCCGAATGTTGTGGAAATGTTGAGGACGACCTTCTTCTCTTCAGCTTCTACGCTTAACATTAACATCCATGGAAGCTGGAGCTACTTCTTCTTCTTCTTTGCGTTCGTTCTTACGACCAATTTTAATCACTCTTTGTGATATGTTTGATCTTTGCCAAGAACGTGTATACGTTGCACATTGGTTTGGTAGGCCCCTAAATGCATAGACTTCTACACGTTTAGGACATGTGCATCCGATTTCAGCAAACCTCCTTAGTCGCCTCTTACGACATGTGTGGCAGGTAACAGTGGTTGTATTCTTTACACCCCAAATTTGGGCCCGGCAACCACTCAGGCGGCTGGAGCTACTGATAAGAATGGCTTTTATGTCAATGTCTTTCAGGCCTGGCTGTGATTACATTTGAAGTCAAAGAAGGCATGCCTACATGGCGGTCTGAAGTCAAAGAAGGCATGCCTACATGGCGGTCTGAAGTCAAAGAAGGCATGCCTACATGGCGGTCTGAAGTCAAAGAAGGCATGCCTACATGGCGGTCTGAAGTCAAAGAAGGCATGCCTACATGGCGGGGGACACTGATAATAAGGAAAGCAGGCCTTTATGTAAAAAGCGATCAGAAGCACCATACCAGGTGCCCTGACTATGCCTGAATTCATAGCAGGTCGCCGAGTGGTTACGGGGCCCAAATTTGGGGTGTTAAGAATAGAACCAGTTACTTGCCACACATGTCGTAAGAGGCGACTAAGGAGGTTTGGATGAAATAAAATAGAGAGAGTGAGAGTTCAGGCAAGACAGAGGGAAATGTTGGATGGTCTGACGTCATCGTTCGACAAAAGATCAACATCAGAACTGATTAACTGCAGTAGGAGAGAGTTCTGAACAGACACGATCGTCTATGCTGACAGGCATGGCAATCGATCAACTGTATCAGGACAATGCTCTCTCTCTCGCGATCGTCGCTTTCGGCCATGTTCATCATTCTAATTGTGATACATGTACACAGCCTTTGCCAAGAATGCAATTTTACGTCACAACGTTCAGTACCATTTGGAGCTCTAGTGCTTATCCTTCGGTGAAGTGTCCGATTTCAACCAGCGTTTACTGGGTTTGTTCTCCGTTAGCCTTGTGCTGTCCCTAGCCAACTTACAAGGCAGCAGGTTGGACAATGTTCAATAGAGCTGGACTAACTTAAATAGTGTTAAATATATTGGACTAAACAATGTTATATATATTTGCATATATAAAAAATAATAATAAATATAATTATGTTTTATGCCGTCTGGTGCAGGCAATCATGAATCGTCACAAACATTTTCTTATTGCGTTAACCCGCTATGAATTCAGGAGTAGCTAGGGAGCTTGATATGACGCTTCTGACTGATTTTTGCGTAAATGCATTCTTTCCTTTTTATCAGTGTCACCCACCATACAGGCGCGTCATCTCCAACTTCAGAGGTGTCACAAATGTCTGGCCTTGGTGCTGACTATCAGTTTGGATGTTGACACTTTTTCATTCCCTAAGTCTGAGTTTTCTCTAACTGTCATCCCCTGTTTCATCACATTGATTTTATCGGTTGTAACAATGTGTTCTAAACCTCACTATCTCATTTCAAGATTGAATAATAATGGCTGCCTTCTTTCTTAAATTGATAATACGTTTTCTCTGTATCTTGATCTCTTTCATCACATCAGCATTTGTCATTTTAGCTGTCCATGCATTTCTTATCATTCTCTGGTTAAACCACAGCTCTATGGCCTCCAGAGATTTTACTCTCTGTTCATTGTTGTTCATGACTTGCATCCATGTTTGTGTTGTCTCTATGTAGCAATGAAGAACTCTCCGACTTCAGTTGTCCATGATTTGCATCCATGTTTGTGTTGTCTCTATGTAGCAATGAAGAACTCTCTGACTTCAGTTGTCCATGACTTGTGTCCATGTTTGTGTTGTCTCTATGTAGCAATGAAGAACTCTCTGACTTCAGTTGTCCATGACTTGTGTCCATGTTTGTGTTGTCTCTATGTAGCAATGAAGAACTCTCTGACTTCAGTTGTCCATGACTTGTGTCCATGTTTGTGTTGTCTCTATGTAGCAATGAAGAACTCTCTGACTTCAGTTGTCCATGACTTGTGTCCATGTTTGTGTTGTCTCTATGTAGCAATGAAGAACTCTCTGACTTCAGTTGTCCATGACTTGTGTCCATGTTTGTGTTGTCTCTATGTAGCAATGAAGAACTCTCTGACTTCAGTTGTTCATGACTTGCATCCATGTTTGTGTTGTCTCTATGTAGCAATGAAGAACTCTCTGACTTCAGTTGTCCATGATTTGTGTCCATGTTTGTGTTGTCTCTATATAGCAATGAAGAACTCTCTGACTTCTTTAGTTGTCCATGATTTGTGTCCATGTTTGTGTTGTCTCTATGTAGCAATGAAGAACTCTCTGACTTCTTTAGTTGTCCATGATTTGTGTCCATGTTTGTGTTGTCTCTATGTAGCAATGAAGAACTCTCTGACTTCTTTAGTTGTCCATGATTTGTGTCCATGTTTGTGTTGTCTCTATGTAGCAATGAAGAACTCTCTGACTTCAGTTGTTCATGATTTGTGTCCATGTTTGTGTTGTCTCTATATAGCAATGAAGAACTCTCTGACTTCAGTTGTCCATGACTTGTGTCCATGTTTGTGTTGTCTCTATGTAGCAATGAAGAACTCTCTGACTTCAGTTGTTCATGATTTGTGTCCATGTTTGTGTTGTCTCTATGTAGCAATGAAGAACTCTCTGACTTCTTTAGTTGTCCATGATTTGTGTCCATGTTTGTGTTGTCTCTATATAGCAATGAAGAACTCTCTGACTTCTTTAGTTGTCCATGATTTGTGTCCATGTTTGTGTTGTCTCTATGTAGCAATGAAGAACTCTCTGACTTCTTTAGTTGTCCATGACTTGTGTCCATGTTTGTGTTGTCTCTATATAGCAATGAAGAACTCTCTTTCTGACTTGTTGACAATAACTTGACTTGGATGAGCCATATGCTCCCCATATGGCTGCATCCCTTAATAGAAATGGCACACCATCTGCCGAGAGTGTTGCACAAACTCTGTATCTCCAGCAGCAATTCTAGGGATCTCATAAAAAATTGCACATGTGACTCAGTCCAGATTCAAACCCATAGCCTTCAGAACGACAGACAAACGTCTTAACCACTAGGACATAGAGACCTCCTGACAATAGCTTGTATACGATGCCTTTCATTTTCTGCAATGCTGCTTTATAATACTCTTGATTTATCTATCATCTAATGTTATCAAAGTATTTACATATATTATAATCACATCTCGTTCCTCTTGTCGTGTGGAGGTGAAGTACAGGATGCAGAAATCGACCAGCCTATTCCGGCAGCCCAGTGCTTGCATAGTCTTGCCCCCATCCATCTCTTAATGTTTTATTCCCACTATCAGCATTCTCATTCTCTCCCCTCACCAGATGCCATCATCATCAGAGGTCTGCCTATTTCTGAACTCTTCCTATACTTCTCTTTTCATCTTTAACCCTTTAGCTGCTATGAACGTCTATAGACGTTTTTCCCATTCACTGCTAAAGACACATTAATACGTCTGTTATTATCTCTCCTCTGTGGGCTAGAGATGTGTTAACACGTTAGACATTTCTACTGGCACTGCTATAGGCGTACATTCACATTTGTGACCTAGAAACAAAGAGTAGCTATTTTTAGCTCCGTTTTGGAAAGTATGTAGCAGCGAAAGGGTTAATTTTACCAGTATTTCTTTATTTTCATAAAATATGACACATTTTTCTGTAAATCCGCATCTCAAAGTTAATATTTCAAGACCTTAGAGTATCTATATAATATTTGTAACATCAGTTTTTATTACTACAACCCTAAACATAATTAAATATATAAAATAATATATTTTAAACAAATATAAAAACCCCCAAAAATATTTTATCTTTTCAGAAATTAAAATCAATATATTAAAAATAACACTACGACAAGACTGAAGTCAACATGGGTGCCGGAGATCTTTGTCTGCGTCACCAGGTGTCTGATTCATCAAAGAGTTTGTCCGTTGTTTTTTCTGTGGAATCTTCTGTCATACTCTCCGGGCCTAAACAAATGAAACAATTCTCATAGTATTACAACAAGAAAAATGTACGGGTAATCATTTTAATCTTCTACATTATGTAACATGGTTACTAGTTAAGAGAAACAGATCACAGAATGTCAGTCTTTTTCTTCTTCTTGTGTTCGCTCGCTATGAATTCAGGCATAGATAGGGTGCTGGTATGGCATTTCTGACTAATTGTTGTGTGAAGGCATGCTGTCCTTTTTGATCAGTGTACCCCGCCATACTCAAGACTTCAGAGGTAGATGTCAGTCTGATAATGGGGGTCTCTACAGCGAAGTGATTAAGACATTGGCCTATCACTATGAAGGTTGTGGATTCTCCCTCTCTTTCTCTCGATTGTTCTTTTTCTGCCATTTTTATCATTCTTATTGTGATATATAAACAACCTTTGCCAAGAACGTTTGTTTTACGTCACAATCTTCAGTACCATTTGGAGCTCTAGTACTTGTCCTTCGGCGACGAGTCCAATTTCAACCAGCGTTTACTGGGTTTGCTCTCCGTCAGCCTTTGTCTGTCCCCAGCCAACCTGCAAGGCAGCAAGTTCGTTATGGATGCAAATCCAGACAGAACCACATGTGCAATTTTCTTCATGAAATCCCTAGGATTGTTGCTATAGCTAAGAAGTTTGTGCTTTGTACAACACTCTCGGTACATGGTGTACGATTTCTACCAACAGAGACGGAGCGATATGGGAAAACCCGATATCATGAAGTCAATCCTTTGCCATAAGATCACAGAACTCTAGGCAGACTAATGATAGATGGGAAGTAAGACAGAGTGAATGATATCATACATAGTTGCCCGAGTGGTTACCGGGGCCCGAATCTGGGGTGTAAAGAATAGAACCACTGTTACCTGCCACGCATGTCGTAAGAGGTGACTAAGGAGGTTTGGCTGAAATCGGATGCATATGTCCTAAATGTGTAGAAGTCAACCTGCTGCCTTGCAGGTCGGCTGGGGACAGCCAAAGGCTAACAGAGAGCGAACCCAGTAAACGCTGGCTGAATCCGGACACATCGCCGAAGGATAAGCACCAGAGCTCCAACAGGCGCTGAAGATGTGATGAAACTCCACCATGCTAAGACTGCATGAATCAGATTTCCACATGAATGAATTTATGGAGAGATCTGGTACATCAGTCTTTTAGGTGATCGCTGAGAGAGAGATATCATACATAGAAGAAGATATCATATGTGACAGAATATATACATTTGAAGACAAGCTGGTCGCTCGCCCGTGTGGTGCAGGGGCCCGCAAGGGAAGCAAATAACAGTACCACTGTGACCTACAAGGCGTGTCGTAAGAGGTGACTGATGTAGGACCTAGGGAAGATACCCTAGTAAATAAAAAGCATTGCAGAAATCAGATGCGCTTGAAGGCGCATAACTAGCACAACATACAATCGCTCTTAGGCTCAGATCACATACAAATCACACAAAGTGGTTAACAAGTGGTCGATATGGAGCGTTCAAAGTAGAAGACAAAGAAGCATCATTATGAAACAGTTCACCATCAACACTTCAGGTTGTCAAGAGCTGGATAATGTCAGGGAGATCCTTCTTCCTCCAAGGCCAGATAAATGGAACAAATTATGCAGAACACCTCACAAACACATGAAGATACCACTAGATAGCATTGTGATGAAGGACAAGAGCCCAAGCGCCGCTGGATCATAGAAGAAGAAGAAAGGCAAGCAATCATACCACAAGGAATGAAGACATGCCAGCAATCCTACTTCTTTCTTTGCACGCTGCACAAAACACTTGTTAAATCACTCCTTGTTGGTGGTATGTGATTTGCTGCCTTAGAGCGTGAGTTTGTTGTGTTAGGCTTCTACAGACCCTGTAGGCTAGCACATACTGTTCTGCATGCTTTTTTAATATCCGGATTTGAAACCCTTTGGAGGTGAAAAACAAAAATTGACATAGTGAGTCCATGCATCTAGGCGAGCCATTGCCCCACTAACACTTTAATTTAGTAGACGTCTGTGCCCGAGAGAGAGCCATGAGAAAACTGGAGACAAAAAGTAGATTAAGTAACAGACTTACTGTGATGATTTCCATGAGTATTCTCACTCTTATTCCCATCCGCTAAAATGCTGTTTTCTACTGTATCAACTGGACACACTCTGTGGATACAAACATGTTGTTTATGTTACTGAAGTTAACAAAAAATGGTCATAGCAATTCCATATCATATAATGCCACAGGGGTATGAGATATTACACACCTCACAGTTATAATTTCTCTTTTGGGGGTCAAGTGTCCAGTTATCTCATTATTAACGTATCTCTGGTATGCCATCTCTGCCGACAGGGACGGAGCCATATGGGAAAACCCGTGCAGCAATGAAGTCAATCCAGTGTATTTGGACACTTTGGATTCTCTCTCTCTCGATCCCCTGGATCCCTTTGGATTCTCTCTCTCGGTCCCCGGGACCCTTTGGATTTTCTCTCTCGATCCCCGGGACCCTTTGGATTCTTTCTCTCGATCCCCAGGACTCTTTGGATTCTCTCTCTCAATCCCCGGGACTCTTTGGATTAAGTTATCTTCAATAAGAAGAAGCATTTGACATCAGGGCTGACTGCAGTGTGTTCTTACTAGGCACATACACTCTTCATTTTAACTACATCATACTATGTTCCAACTATGAGGCAGAGATTATAGCCACAAATACCGCTGTAGAGCTAGTCCACCAGCAGTTTGAACTTCGAGAAAGTATTGTCCAAGACAAGATAGTATTCAATGACTTCTTCTTCTTCTTGTCGTTTTCTTCACCAATTTTAATCACCTTTATGATATGTTTGATCTTTGCCAAGAACATGTATACGTTGCACATTGGTTTGGTAGGCCCCTAAACGCATAGACTTCTACACGCTTAGGACACATGCATCCGAGTTCAGCCAAACCTCCTTAGTCGCCTCTTACGACATGCATGGCAGGTAACAGTGGTTCTATTCTTTACACCCCAAATTTGGGCCCGGTAACCACTCGGGCGATTCAATGACTCACAGTCCACACTACAAGATTTAGAAGAACAGCAGAATCAGTAAAGCAAGATCCAGTCATTGGCATCAGTCATTCACAATCTGATTTCCTCCTTTGATATTAATGTCATTCTACAGTGGATCCCTGGGCACACAAATATCCCAGGAAATGACAAGGCAGACCATCTGGCCAAACAGGGATCATTAAAACCACAAATAGACAAAGCTGTTAGCATACAAAGTATAAAACAGATTCTGAAAAACAACTCCAGAGAAGATTGGCTGAACCGATGGGCTATGGGGACGACTGGTAGGGACATGTATGCAGAGTTGAATAGACATAGACCAAACCCTAAGGACAATATAAATCTATTACAACGAAAAGATCAAAGCACTATCTTCGAGTTAAGAACAGGACATGTTAGACTGAATTACCGCCCGAGTGTTTACCGGGGCCAAATTTGGGGTGTAAAGAATAGAACCACTGTTACCTGCCACGCATGTCGATGAGGCGACTGAGGAGGTTTGGCTGAAATCGGATGCATTGGC
This sequence comes from Arion vulgaris, assembly GCA_020796225.1. Classification (NCBI taxonomy): domain Eukaryota; kingdom Metazoa; phylum Mollusca; class Gastropoda; order Stylommatophora; family Arionidae; genus Arion; species Arion vulgaris. The sequence goes on from CM036767.1 coordinate 44,753,282, forward strand.
TGAAATCGGATGCATGTGTCCTAAACGAGTAGAGGTTTATGCGTTTAGGGGCCTGCCAAACCAATGTGCAACATACACACGTTCTTGGCAAAGATCAAACACATCACAAAGAGTGATTAAAATTGGTTGTAAAGAACGAACGAAAGAAGAAGGACTGAATTACCATCTATACAGAATAAACCCAACACATCTATCACACTGTAGAAAGTGCAGTCCTTCATGTGAGACAGTACAGCATATCTTGCTTGAATGCCCTGGACTACATAAAGCTAGACAAAAACTCCTCCAACCACACACATCTGTTCATAATACCCTTTACACTAGCCTTGCACAATTACAGAACACATGCAGATTCTACAAATTGGCATTGGCTGCCAAAGAGTGAAAACTCGCAGCCATGGTTAGAACAAGTACTACATCATATATTAAATAAACATGTTGAGAAATATTTCTTCTGCCTCTTCACCTTTCAACTCCCAACGGAGCACAGGTCTTCAACAAACTTTGGAAATATTAAACTGCTTGTTCTCTATATCCTCTTCGTTTTCTGTTAGACATATAAGTTTTCTACAAGAGATTTCCATTGTTGCTGTTTGACCGTCTTTCTACCAACTGTTTCCCATGTCAGGACATAATTTTTCAACTCTTTACCCAGTTCTTCTCCACATTTCTCTTAGCCGTCAAGGCCTTCTTTTCCCATCCACTGTCCATCGGAGAGATGTCCTAACCAATTACTGCACGGACAGAGCGCACCATTTGTGCAACAATACGGTAACAATGAGACGACAAAAGAAGAAGAAGACCGAGTACAACATTTAACCTTTTAAGTCCTGACATAACTATCACTTACTGCTCAGACAGAGTGTGACGCTTCACTTTTCGGATAACACTATCCTCATCATCACCGTGTACCAGTTTCCTCTTGTTGGGCGATGATGTCGCAGATAAGGTGGTTGATGATAAGTGTAGAGACTTGCTGAGTTGATGAGCAGCATAGGATGTTACATGAAATGAGCTGATGACAGGCTGAGACAGGGCTTTCAAAGCTGAGAATTAAAACATATATGAGGATATGATTGATGTCAAATTTGTTCATTTTAAAATATTTAATATGTGCATAGAAGTTGTATTATTATCAATACTAGGGAAGACTACAGTAAAACTATGTACCAAAGGCAATAACATGTAACAACAAAGTAAGGTAGTTTTACAAAGTACAAAAACAAAACAAGATACAACATTTTGACCAAGACGACTTTACCAGTCTTGAACTACAGGTTCCCTGATCCTTTACTAGGAAATCTAACTTACAAGTCGAGCAACTCTGAAGTTGAAGTAAAGCTCGCTCACATGAATGGTGAGGTAATGCTCTTCTTCTTTGCGTTAGTTCTTTACTACCAATTTTAATCACTCTTTGATATGTTTGATCTTTGCCAAGAACGTGTATACGTTGCACATTGGTTTGGTAGGCCCCTAAACGCATAGACTTCTACATGTTTAGGACACATGCATCCGATTTCAGCCAAACCTCCTTAGTCGCCTCTTACGACATGCATGGCAGGTAACAGTGGTTCTATTCTTTACACCCCAAATTTGGGCCCGGTAACCACTCGGGCGGAGGTAATGCTAATAACAGTAACGCTAATAACTGCAGCAAGAACTTCCCAACTTAAAACCCAAAATGATAAACTTTGAAATATTGTTTTTTAGCCAGTAAAATATATAAGTTTAACAAAGAAAATGAGATTTTCCAATGAAACTAGTGATGACATACCCAATGCTGAATTTTCCTTCAGGTAAAGTGCAACATAAGCTGTAGTGCTTGTTAGCCAGGAGATCTGAATGTTTCCTGAGGAGTCACAAGTAACAAATGTTAAACATTACTTTATGAAGGTGCTAGCAATAACAATGGGAATGTACAGAATGAGAGAAAGAAGAATGGATTAATGGGGTTAAAAAAAAGGACAGATAGACAGAAGAAAGAACAGAGAGATGGGACAAACTGAGAGATGGAAGAAATGGTATAATAGGACAAAAGAATGTACAAAATGAGAGCAGTAGGAATAGAGTGAATGGGGAAAAGAAATGACAGGTCAACAGAAGGAATAAAATGATGAGACTAACAAATGGACAGATAAAAGAATAGAAAGATAGAGCAAATAATTGGACAACAAGAACAGAAAGGATATATTTGATCTTTGAAGTCTTTGTATTCTCAGTGTCTTTGTGCTGGCTAGGAATGCATATAGTCCTGCCCTGTAGTTTGTTTATAGTTGTTCAACAGCAAATGTGTGTTCTAGTTTTTTGCTAGTGAAGTAATTAATCTGTAATGTTTGGGAGCAAACAGTTATCCCAAATCAGCAAATAATGTTGCTATAGTAACTGGTGGAGTCTTCTTTTTACCTTTCAACTCTCAACAGAGCACAGGTCTTCAAACTTCTTCCAGCCCTTCCTATCTCTTGACATCTCTTCCAATTCTTTCCGCATCTTTCCTAAACTGGTGAGACTACAGGTTCTTTTGCTTCCTCAGTTAAAGAGAGCTAAGAAACTGAGGAGAATGAAGATGTTCCAACAATTATATAAACAACAAAGAAGAATTACAGAGCCTTACAGAGGGTGCTTCTAGTCTTACCATATGGTTTAAATAGAGCATACAAATCTGAAGGTTTCCACTCTTTGGGAAATGTCACATGGAACACATGATCTCTGTTTACTTTCACTGAAACAAAACAAAGTTATATAGAAATGCATTCAAATTGATACAAATAAGAACAGTGAAACAAATGTAAGGGAAACCATAGCACATAATGTTGTAGGAATATGCAATATTTGAGACTTCACAGGGCTAGAACTTAGCTTATGTGAAGTGTAGTCAGGTTTCTTACTTGTTAACTTTCCCACAGACCTGCAGAGAGTTTTGTACAAAGTACGAAATCTGTAGGAGCTATGTAGTTTGTGCTTTGTGCAATACTCTCAGCAAGTGGTGTGCCATTTCTGGAAGAGGGACCAAGCCATATGGGGTAAAACCTGGTGCAATGATGTCAATCCTTCAACTTTAGACCCTGTTATAAAAATATGTTACATGCTGCCTATGACAAACAGAGTGAATCCAACCTGCTGCCTTGTTGGTCCACTGGAGACAATCAAAGGCTAAGGAGGGCAGCCCAACAGAAGCACTATATGCAGCACAAATTATTTTACGATGACAGAAGCCTTATGACATAAACTCAGGTCAGTGAAACACAGACCAAAGACTATAAACCAGCTTAAAGTGGTAGACCTGATAACAGTCTTGAGTTAATGAAGTCTGCCTAAGTGATTGGGGATGAAGAGAGAGGACATACTGTGTCCCAAAATGATGTGATGAGAATAGATGTGTTGGGTTGAACGATATAGACATTGCAGTCACACTGTAAACTGCGACACACTTTAACAATACATCAACCTCTGAAGTCGGTGAAGGCACACCTGTATCGTGGAGGACACTGATAACAAGGAACTCAGGCCTTCACGCAAAAATGAGTCAGAAGCTACAGACAAGGAGCCTTGACTATGCCTGAATTAATAGTGGATGAACATAAGAAGAACAATAATACATTGGCTTGGTTTCAACAAATGGCCAGTAAAGAAGAAGGGATCTACTCACCATCATGCCGCAAGGAAAAATTGGACTCATGGCACAGAGAGTTTTTCAACAATCCAAACATGTGGACATCATTTTACTGTAACCAGCAAAAAAAACCCACTGAACTTTTTCTCGAATCTCTTGTCAAGGCCATTTTTTGAAAATTACATAATGCCTACACCTTCTTCCACCAGACTTTTTATTCTTGTGTGCCTGTTTGGCATTTGAATTTTTTCTTACAAATAGATTTGTGACTGAGTTAGATTTTGTAATTTGTAAACTACAGTACTGTAATTCTGTTTGTGCATTAGTGTGCATGTATCCAACAAATCAATGTACCTGTTTGTGGGGTGATTCTCTGTATTATAATTTGTTCATAAATGCCTGATTTTGACTGTTTCTCATCTCTTCACTTTCCATTCAAATTTCATTTTTTGTCAGTTTCTCAAATATCCATTGTCTTCAATGTCCTTGTTTAAAACAATGATGATCCATGTCCAATCGATATTGTTTGGAAATTTTCTCTTGATGTTATCCATGTCCATCATATTCCTTTTACAGGAGTCCTGCCTCGGATCTTCATGGTCTGTGCAAACCAATATAGATATATATCACTGTGATGCTTCCTTTGCATCTGAGATGCTAGAATTGAATACACGACCATTCTACTTCTTCTGCTGTTTTGGCGTGCTCTCTTTGTGTCCAGTAGTGGCAAAATTCATGGACTGCGATTCTCTGTCTACCTCTCAGCTTGTTTGGGTCTTTCACTGTTCGTGGTGTATTTACATGCCAGACAGTTTTTGTGACAGAGTTAGTCTCCAATGGTACATGTCGACAAGATGCTTTGGTTGTGACAGAGAGTTCCAATGTGCATAGATGTCCGATCAATGTCCTGTTTTGTGACAGAGTTAGTCTCCAATGTGTATCACATGTCCGATCAATGTCCTGTTTTGTGACAGAGTTAGTCTCCATGTGTATCACATGTCTGATCAATGTCCTGTTTTGTTGAAAATAACACATATAGAAAGCTACACTAATAATTTGAGTTTTCCATACATCAAAACATAACTTTAAAAATAATCATAGCCATTGGTTTGAATAATAGAACATAATACCAGTGGAGAAAGAGCTAAGGAAGAGATGATGGCAATGGATAAGACATAAATTAAGAAGACCGGAAGCATTGCAACACAGGCACTATTTTGGAACCCACAGGGAAAGAGGAGTAGGGAAAGGCCTAGACATACCTGTAGAAGATAGTTGGAGACTGATATTAAAAGTAAATGTAAAACATGGAAAGAATTGGAAGGGATGGAACACCCGAGTGGTTACCGGGCCCAAATTTGGGGTGTAAAGAATAGAACCACTGTTACCTGCCATGCATGTCGTAGAGGCGACTAAGGAGGTTTGGCTGAAATCGGATGCACATGTCTAAACGTGTAGAAGTCTATGCTGAGGGCCTACAAATAAATTCAATGTAAAGTTCTGGAAAGAATGACAGATCAGAGAGAGAGAAATTAAAATGTGTCTTGTTGGGAGTTATGATAGGGAAAAAATTTCAACACAAATCAAAGAAGAAACTACAACATTCAGATATAAAAACAAACCACATTCTAAACTTACAAATCTGCCATTCAAAAGGGTTTTAGATATGGTTTTGGTCAATGAAATCCATATCCAAAACTAAAGAACTTCTTTGGGGAAATCAAACAAAAATATAATGTACTATAATCAATGCAATACATTCCAGGATTTCATTCTTACTTCATTTAGGTCAATGAGTCAGTAGTTGAGAGTCCATGAGTCAAATTTCAAAATTTCCATCTTAGCGAAAAGGTTCAAAGTTCCTAAAGTCCGTAGCTCACCATACAGAGTATGACTATGGCAAGCCATCTGTCTTCCAGTGCACGCTTTGGTAAAGGATACAATAACATAATCAATGCAACATTTATAGGTCATCTTCATTTGGTGTAGGTCATAAGCAGGTTAAAGTTCAAATTAGTCTCCGTTATGCAATTGTCGGCAGTATGTGAAGCAGATTGGAAAAAATATATGTGCTTTGAATATAAGTGTTACAGAAGAGTCATCCGTATATAATGTACAGAGGGAACAAATAATATCAGAAAAATTCAAAATCAAAGAAATAATGTAAATAAGAAGAAAATTGAGCTATTTTGGACATATATAAAAAGACACGGAGGGCTGGAGAAGACCATGGAAGGAGGCATACCAGCAAAAAGGAGAACAGGAAGACCACAGAGAAGATGGATTCAGGTGGATTGAAGGAGACATCCTGACAAAGATAAAGACTATGGAGAAGATGGATTCTCTCTCGCACGCGATCATTCTTTTTCTGCCATGTTTATCGTTCTTATTGTGATATTTAAACAGCCGTTGCCAAGAACGTGTTTTACGTCACAATGTTCGTTAGTCCTTTGCTGTCCCCAGCCAAATCTGCAAGGCAGCAGGTTGCTATTTTCTTTTAGGGCAGCGACCTTAGATGACCTGTCCTCCTGGGTTGATGAGCATCATCTGCCCAGTTAACTGGTCTTTTTATGGACAACTTGGTTTGCCACCTGTCCAGTTTGCTCCGCTAGGCTTTGATTGTCCCCAATCAAACTACAAGACAGCAGTAGTTCCGTGCGAACAGAAAAGCGCACTGGCTTCACTTCTGCTGGGATTTCCAGTTTTTCTGCACATTCGGGTGGTCCGCACACCCTCTCGTCTGCCGGCCTTCTGTCCACGGTGGGCCCACTCGTGCATCGCCCAGATGCGGGTCGCTCTGCCCTGGTGCCTGCCTCATCATCGTCCCAAATCTCGCGCGCTCACATTTGTCTGGGCTGTCCGACCCTGGGGCTTAAATTGTGCCTCCCATCCCTGTGATGGGGCCAGAGTTTCGCCCTATGTGGGCCACGTGCAGCTCACTCGAGGCCCAGCATATTCTGGCTCTAGGGGGACGAGAGAGACAGAGCATATGCGGGCTCAGAGTTTCGACCCATGCGGGGCCGCATCTCTTCACAGGATGCACCTCACATCCTGTATGTTTATCTGTCCAGCTTTTCCCACCGGCCAGGAGAGACGAGCATTAATAGTTACTCTGGGATTCCATCCATCTGCATCTCTATCTACACTAGCGTTGTCCCATCCTGCATATTCATTCACTGACAAAGTAGTAGCCCAACTTATCCTGGAGGATATTAACTAAGTGGACCAGAGCACAAGCCATGTTTTTACAAGCCATTTGGTCCACAAGGAGTTAACCCACTGATAACTTATAGTCAATGATTACCCCAGATCTGCATCTAGTAATCAATTAATTGTTCAAACTTATCACAAATGTTAAGTGATCGACGTCATGGCAAATTGGGTATTTCCGTGTGTGCTCCATCCTATGCAACAGAAATGTGTGCGCCATCTTAAAGTTCACTTGCTCACCGTACCCATAACAAGTTGATTAGTATATCTTCTCTCTCTACCTCAAAGACGATATTGTCTGGCTTGTCCTAACTCCCAATTCTAGCAATGAGTCCAGTATCTGAGACTGTGATATCACATAAATGAGAGTGTACCGCATTGATGACATCAGCTCTGGCCATACTTCTGCCAGCTTGAGTCGGGGAATTGTTTGCAAGAAAGTCAGCAGGTTAACTGCCCTGCACTCCAGCATATCCAGGTGTGTACAGCCAAGTCAGTATCTTGAGATGTGGCCTCCGAATGCTCTCCACCCATGCAGATTTCCAGATTTAATAGTTTGATAATTATCACAAATAATTGTCCAAACTTATCTCAGAAAATTGATACTCACTTATTCACAAATGGTTCAACAATGGAAGATGATGGTAATGTAAAGGATGCTGGAGGATTCTGAAGTGAACCTATCAATAAGAAAGTTAAAAACATACTCAACAATATAAAAAAGACACAGAAATTAAATTTTCTTTCATTAAATGTTGTTTGTTTTAAGTACATTCTTCTGTGATCAGATCATTGGTTATCTCTCTCTCTCTCTTTTGCCTTTACCTCCGGTTGGGGCATAGGCCCTCAACCAACTCATGCCAAGTCTTCCTATCTCCTGCAGCTCCTCCAGCTCTTCTTTATATTGTTGATCTCCGCCTCCAAATCTCGCCTCCATGTATTTCTCGGCCTCCCTTCTTTCGCTGTCCCTGCGGGTTCCAGGCAAGGACCCTTCTTGTTATATTCCTCCGGTTTCGCAAAGTGTGTCCTATCCAGCGCCAGCGTCTTTTTTAACCTGTCTGCTCACTGGAATCTGTCTTGTTCTCTCCATAAGTTCCTCATTTGTGACCCTATCATACCATCTTATTCCTCTATTCTGCGCAGACACCAGTTGATGAATGTTTGCAATTTATGCGCTATTGTTTTAGTTGTTCTCCATGTTTCTGACCCATACAGTAGAACTGCTTTAACATTAGAGTTAAATATCCGAATTTTTGTTCTAGATTTGATTTCTTTGGACTTCCAAATGTTTCCCAGTGCAATGAAAGCTCCTCTTGCCTTCTGTATTCTTATTTTAACATCTCTATCTGTTCCACCCTCTTTGTCTACGTTGCTGCCCAAATATGTGTATGATTCTACCTCTTGAAGTGGGATTTCCATCAGGGAGATCGAGTTGTCGCTTGTTGGTTAATTCTCAATATCTTTGTCTTTCCTTTATGAATGTTCAGCCCTAGTTGCTGGGACCTTTGATTCAATGTGTTTAGCTTATCCTGCATCTGATTTCGTGTATGTGACAGAAGGGCTATATCATCAGCGAAGTCCAGATCATCTAGTTGCTCTGTCAGAGTTTATTGGATTCCATTTCTGGTGTTAGTTACTGTGGTCTTCATAATCCAGTCTATTGTCAGTAAGAACAACAAAGGTGATAGGAGTCATCCCTGACGCACTCCTGTTTCTATTCCGAAAGTATCTGTTAGTTTACCTTCATGAAGAACTCTACATTTCATATCTGTATATGTTGCTTTTATTAGGTTAATAATTTTCTGTGGATTCCATAATGCCCCATTAATTTCCAAAGGGTTTCCTATCAATACTGTCAAAAGCCTTCTATAATCAACAAATCCTATATAAAGTGGGGATTTCCATTCAATACTTTGCTCTATTATTATACGTAATGTGGCTATCTGGTCGGAAGCCTGCCTGTTCATCTCTTAGCTTTATATCGATGGCATCTCTCAGTCTCTCCAGGATGACTCTGCTTAGTATTTTCCCAGGTACTGACAACAGCATTATTCTCCTATAGTTTTCACACTTCTGAAGGTCCCCTTTCTTTGGTAGCTTCACCAGGTGTCCTTCTCTCCAGTTTGCTGGTATTTCTTCGGTCTCCCAGATTCTCCTAAATAATTTATACAGTATTTCTGTGGATGTGTTTATGTTGGCTTTAACGGCCTCCGCTGGAATACCATCTGGACCAGCCGCTTTTCCATCTTTTAAAAGTTTAATGGCTTTACTAATCTCCTCCTTGGATGGTTTCTCACAGTTGATGTCCAAGTCAATTTCTGCCAGTTGGATATCTGGGGGATTTGTAGGTGCTAGTCTGTTCAGGAGTTCCTTGAAGTATTCCATCCATCTTTCCATTTGGTCTCTAACATTAGTGATAGTTTCCCGCTACTATTTTTGATCAACCCATTTGATGGTCTGTATTTTCCTGCTAGCTTCTAGTGATATTGTAAAGATCCTTAAGGTTTCCTTTTCCTGCAGCTACCTCTGCTTCTCTTGCTAGATCTTCTACGTATTGTCTTTTATCTAACTTTATTTGTTTCTTCACTTTCTTGCTAGCTTCTGTGTACTTTTCCTGGGCTATGGCTTTGACAGTTCTAGTTTTGCTATTATTTAAATCTGCTTTCCTCTTTTTCCTTTCTTCTATTTCCTTGAGAGTTTCTGGAGTTATCCATGCCTTATGATTCCGCTCCTTCTTTTCTAATACCTCTGTGCATGTTTCATTCCAAATATTTTTGGCTTGCTGCCAGCATTCTTCCGCACTCACCTCATCTTCTAATTGCCGCAACACCTCATACTTATTAGAGACTGTGACCGTGAACTGTTCCTTTGTTTCTTGACTTCTGAGGTATCCTACATTATATTGGTGTCTATGTTCATGGGATGTTGTGTATCGCTTAAGCTTCAGTTTAATTTTACTTATCAGCAAATGGTGATCCGAATCTACATCTGCCCCCTTAGGACCCTTACATCTTGTAGAGATGACCTGAATTTCTTGTTTATGCATATGTGGTCAATTTGATTTTCTGTTCTGTGATCTGGTGATACCCAGGTTGCTTTAAGTATTCTTTTATGTGGAAAGACACTTCCACCTATGACATATTGATTCGCTGCACAGAAATTAGTGAATAGTTCTCCATTTTCGTCATTATTCCTAGTCCGTGTTTCCCATGATCTCTCGTAGCCTATGTCGTCCGAACCTATTTTGGCATTGAGGTCACCCATCAGAATTTTGATGTTCCCATTTCTCTGATTACCTATAGTATTTTGAAGTTTTATGTAAAATTCCTTTTACTTTTTCCTCTTTATCATTGGTAGGTGCATAACACTGGGTCACATTCAAGAATACTTTCTTTGGTGGTTCTGAATGTTGCTGTGATTATCCTAGGACTCACTGCTTCCCATTTTATTAGTGCCTTCTCCGCTTCTTTAGATAGCATTAAAGCCACTCCTTCACTATGGGGGCATTTTCTTCCATATGGCCTGAGAACAGCATTGTTTCTCCTGTGTTTAGACGTTGTTTGCCTGCACCATTCCACCTAGTTTCACATAATCCCAAGATGCCAATCCCGTGAAATTTCATCTCATTTACAACCAGTGCTGTCTTTCCCATTTGATACATACTTCTAACATTCCAGGTGCCAATTCTGGAGCTTTTCCTAGGTGAAAGGAAGATAATCTGGTGTAGACCTCTTGGGCTTTCTCTGCATCGCTTCATACCTCTTCTAGAAGAGCTCCTTTCCTCTTGGCTGGCACAGTTTTTATTTTATTTTTATGTGACTTGTTCATGGTTGGTTGGATTTTGTGGCTAAAATTTTCTACTGGATAGGTAGCCAGCCCTACGCCAAACCCCACCTTAGTCGCTCTTACGACATGCCTTGTAGGTCACAGTGCTGCTACTCTTTGCTCCCTTGCAGCCCCGGCAGCACACGGGCATCATTGGTTATGCTTAGATCTTAATATTGTTTGTCAGGTTATTCCTCTTCTTTGTGCCACTGATCACTAGATTAGTAGAACCAAAGTACATCCAAGACTTCTCTGAAGGTTGTGTCACATGTCTCAGGGATCTCTGGAAAAGTACCACTGATCACTAGATTAGTAGAACCAAAGTACATCCAAGACTTCTCTGAAGGTTGTGTCACATGTCTCAGGGATCTCTGGAAAAGTACCACTGATCACTAGATTAGTAGAACCAAAGTACATCCAAGACTTCTCTGAAGGTTGTGTCACATGTCTCAGGGATCTCTGGAAAAGTGCCACTGATCACTGGATTAGTAGGACCAAAGTACATCCAAGGCTTCTCCGAAGGCTGTGTCACATGTCTCAGGGATCTCTGGAAAAGTGCCACTGATCACTGGATTAGTAGGACCAAAGTACATCCAAGACTTCTCTGAAGGTTGTGTCACATGTCTCAGGGATCTCTGGAAAAGTACCACTGATCACTAGATTAGTAGGACCAAAGTACATCCAAGACTTCTCTGAAGGTTGTGTCACATGTCTCAGGGATCTCTGGAAAAGTACCACTGATCACTAGATTAGTAGGACCAAAGTACATCCAAGGCTTCTCTGAAGGTTGTGTCACATGTCTCAGGGATCTCTGGAAAAGTACCACTGATCACTAGATTAGTAGGACCAAAGTACATCCAAGACTTCTCTGAAGGTTGTGTCACATGTCTCAGGGATCTCTGGAAAAGTACCACTGATCACTAGATTAGTAGGACCAAACTACATCCAAGACTTCTCTGAAGGTTGTGTCACATGTCTCAGGGATCTCTGGAAAAGTACCACTGATCACTGGATTAGTAGGACCAAAGTACATCCAAGACTTCTCTGAAGGCTGTGTCACATGTCTCAGGGATCTCTGGAAAAGTACCACTGATCACTAGATTAGTAGGACCAAAGTACATCCAAGGCTTCTCTAAAGGCTGTGTCACATGTCTCAGGGATCTCTGGAAAATATCCTGATGGCTCCACGAGGGAACGAACTGAGTACCTTTAGAATGAGAGGTGAGCACCTAACCTCTACGTCACATAGACCTCTCAAATAATCAATCATACCAGAAATGATGGTTTATATTTGGTTGTTCTAGAGTAAACATACAAGAAGTAGCTTGTCTAAATACCCTGACAGTTCAATCTCCTAACTGGACTTAGTGGGCGCCTGTAGCTTAAGTGGTTGTGAGTTCGATCGCAACCCAAGAGTACCTAGTTCAAACTGAGCAGCGGCAGTTTAGAAGCAAATTTGATCCTGTGGATTTTTACGAATAGTAAAAACAGACCTCAACGTTTAGAAGGCAATGGCAAACTACTGAACATATAAGTGGTGACTAGATGTTGAACAGATGTTGATGGGTTATGACGCCATGTAGTGCTGGGGCCCGCAAGGAAGCAAAGAATAGTACCACTGCAACCTACAATGCATGTCGTAAGAGGCGACTGATGTAGGCCCTAGGATGCTACCCTTGTAAATAAAAAGCATCGCAGAAATCGGATGTGCTGGCCTACTTGAGGACACATAACTGGCACAGCGTACAATCACTCTTAGGTGCAAATCACGTACAAATCACAGAGTGGTTGATGTGGAGCATTCGAAGAAGTAGACGGGTATGCATACTCATGTTTCCTGTAGCTTGCTGGTTAAACACACTCCACCCCTCAGTTCTATTTGTACAACACATGTAATTCCAGTCTCCTTGTATCGCTGGATAGATTCAGCTTCAATTTGAGTGTCCTCATCCAACAAGAGATCGTCTACAGACAGAAAAACATCACCATCATCCACCCTCAACTCATTGACAATCAATCCTGTCCGTTCTCTCATTGCCGCAAACAGCCTCATGCCCAGGTAAGTTGGAACTCCCTATAGACATTTAATCAAATTTGTTTAAACAAAGTATTAATTGATTGATTGATCAATTAATTCAAAGAAATTTGAAACTCAAACACACACCTATGTGTCAACCCAGAGTGCACTGACATCATCTTTTTAACTAACACCCACCTAAATAATTGATCATCGTAAGAAAGCAACGTCCTGTGACAAGTGCGTCATAACCTGCTTCATGCATAGCTCCTCCCCGTGTGATAGCGTTCAAAGTCTGCTGCAATATCTACAAAAGACAAATTATAATTATATACAGAATGACAAACAGATACTTTAAAAGTTGTCAAACTAAAGAAATTAAGATTCAAAATTAGATAAGCAATATTGTTATCATAATTGGTCTACAATGTGTGTTCTGCTTCTGGCTCTTCTTCACTCCTAGGGAGGTTTAGGTCCGTAACCAAGCCAAGGTGGTCTTTTCCAGATCTCTCCTCATTTTCTTGTCATGAATCCCTCCTTGCAGGGTCCTTCTTCCTCAGGTGGCAAGCTATGAATTTTCTTGGTTGTGGTTTCTGTAGCTATCTAGTGTTTTTACATGGGTGCGGTAGCTAGTCCCAAGCCCAACCTTCTTAGTCGCCTCTTACGACATGCGTGGCAATCTTTACTGACTGCGTGATTCTATTCTTTACACCCTAATTTAGGCCCGCAACCACTGGGGTGGCTTCTGGCTCTACATCCAGCAACGTTGAAGTCAGTCTCTCTTAGGAAGAGTGAAGATTAGTAGCCTGCTGATGACCCGCAGAACACACAAGCCAACCATACCTCTCAGTAGTGTAGGATGGGAAACATTGACCATGTAACATATCAATGAAATTTAGTATTCTGCAAATATATAATGAGCAAGAATAACGGAGATGATGGGGTAAATCAATAACAAATTATAGAGCACTTAATTGTGCTAAATTATCTTGTTTTTAATATCACTATGATATGTGCTGTTTTTGCTCAGGAGCAGGGTTTTTTAGAGTACAGATGGCCAGGGTTCAAAGGGTTAAAGGAAACAACATTTCTGAATTTGCAACTACAAATATCCCTGACATCCTGTGAGCAGTGTCATTTCTACCTAGCGCATTCGATTAAAGAAACTCACATAACCTGTAATTCATGCCACTATGTCTGGAATATACGTACCAACCTTGGCCGGCTGAAATGGTTCACATGACAGTGTTTGCATCATTCCATTCAAACCTGAATATGAAATATGTTCCTGAAAATAATATATAAACAGACATAAAATTGTTATTCAGTTTTAGTTTGGAATATCTTTATTGCAACATTCATTCTCTCTCTCGCAACATCTCCAAAAGCGTAGAATGAATAACGGCACCAGTTTGATGAACGCACTTGTGGGAGGCCAGTTCGGTGCGCAGGCAATGGACTGAATCACTGCAAGCGTCAACAATTTGCAGAATCACACAGCTTCGTTCCAGGGCACATGGGTGTCGTTGGCAATGAGAGAGCAAACAGGCTGGCTGGCTCTGCCATCATATCAGAGGGCCAGCAAATGGATAGAGCTGATATTTTGAATGCCCTCATAGAGTGTGGCCGCAGAGAAGATTTTCATCTAAGCCAATCCACGTCAACTACTAGATTGCAGGAGCTGGATTTGAAGATCGGTATGGCAAGAAAAGAACAGCATAGAATAGGTTCATCAATTAAAATTGAACTGGTACGATCAGTCGCTGGACACTGTTGGAGATATTGAGAAGGAGATTGGAGCACCTATGGACATATCCGGAGTGCAATGAAGATATTCCAAACTGAAACATAAAGAACCTGTGATAGTTCAAAATCAAGCCGCAAAGCTGTTGTCCGGAAAAATTCATTGCAACGATTAACAAATAAAATTCCTATAAATAATTGTCACCATTTTCTAAATTAAATCTTGAACCCTTGTCATACTGCTGCCTTGTAGTATGATTGGGGGCAATCAAAGGCTAGCGGAGCAAACCGTACACAAAACTGGACGGTAGGCAAACCAAGCAGTCCATAAAAAGACGGGTATAGCTGGGCAGATGACGCTCATCAGCTCAGGAGGGCAGGTCGTCTATGGGTCGCTGCCCTGAAAGAAAATAGCAACCTGCTGTCTTGTGGGTTTTGGCTGGGACAACAAAAGGCTAACGAGAGCAAACCCAGTAAACGCTAGTTGAAACTGAACACACCGCTGAAGGATAAGCACCTGAGCTCCAATAGGTACTGAAGGTTGTGCACGTACATCCGTTCTTGATGTTTGGCTGTTTATATATCACAATTTGAATGATAAAAGCGGCCTAAGAACGATCGCGCGAGCGAGAGAACCCTTGTCAGTGCTACAGAGTTCGTGCACTGCCGCTGAGATCTTCTTGTGTGAGAAATAGATCAGAACACACATGGTTACTCACCGAAGTGCAATGATGATGGTCCTATCAATCAATCATCAAGAAAATATATTACTGCAGTCTAGATAAGCAAGCAGGTTTTGAGGAGGGAAGGCAAATTTGGTTTAGAAAATGCTATGCAGAAAACAGATGTATCAGGCTGAAAGACACAGATATCACAGCCCTGCTGTAAGCTAAAATGCAGTATAACAAAATAGATCGGTTGTTTGTCCAGCGTACTAGCTTTCATTACAGCTCAGTATAGAAAGAGTTATTAAGGAAGAGAGTGGTGCACTTGATGTGATTACTGCCTGTGTGTTGTCAGAGCCCCCAAAGGGAGCACAGAATAGTAGCACTGCGTCATACAAGGCGTGTCATGAGAAGTGACAGAGGTAGGGGCCTAGGGAAGCTACCTTAGTAAATAAAAAGTGTTGCAGAAATCGGATGTGCTGGCCTACTTGTAGGCGCATAACTGGCACAACATACAATCAATCTTAGGCTCAGATCACAAAAAGTGATTAACAAGTGGTCGATATGGAGCGTTCGAAGAAGAAACAAAACAGATATCACAGCCTTGATGTAAGCTACAACACAGCATAACAACGAAGGCCAGTTGCTTGTCATTTCCACCGAGCACAAGCTTTCATTTCAGCTCAGAATAGCAAGAGTTATTAAGGGAAGAGAGTGGTGCTCTTGATGCAATCACAAGTATTATGACTACGGATGCTATGACCAAGGCATTTGTCTAGCTGGAGACACAGCGCACCATGTATGTCTGTAGTGTGGCTAGACAATGGATACAGTATGTGTTTGGGACCCCAAAGAAAATAAACAATTAGACATGCTTGCGAATCTAAAAATTCTAGTCTTTTGAGCAGGAGATGGTGAGATCAATGTTTGACAAAGAATATGCTACATGATGATGATGATGAAAAAGAAAGCAAATTTCCAATACCAACCTGCAGAGGTTGTGTGCTAGCCATGAGTTTAGTGTCCACCAATCTGAAATGTCAACAAATGGTAATCTGTATCCCATAAACAAGCAACAAACTGTTTCATCAAACTGCTTATGGGCCCTAACGTATAACGGATCGATATAATACTGTAAAAACCTTCTGGTTCGCAAGGGAACATCTGTCACAACTTTTCTCGCCACCCGATTATATTCTGGACTGTCTTCTTCCCAGGTATCCTTTGATTTCCCCTACTCCTACCTTCCTCTATTGGTTCCAGTCAAGAACATGTTTGACTAACTTGTGGGACTGTTTTTTAAGAGTGGTTATTGGTTACTGAGAGTCTCGTAGAATGGATTAGAGTGCGGCTCCCATGCGGGAGACCTGTGTTCAATCCACGGTAAGACCAAGGATTTTTCCCGCTGAGGCATAAATGAAAAATCCTAACCTGAAAAATTTCACTGTGACTGCACTATCCATGCGGCTATTAATTCACCAGGCTCATGTCCCCTGCCCTACAAAGCGGTGTTACAGGCAGTAACGATAATTTAATGGTTACTGAAATGACGTTATAACACTAGGCAGATCCATAGGTGCTCAGTCTCCCCACACTCAACAGATGTAGAAGGGTTGACATGCTGATGGTTCCTGTGGCTCGCTGGTTAAACAAACTATCCTATCCAGTGTCTGCCTTTTATGCATATATTTCCACCTGATTACACCAGATAAGAAGGTCTTGATCACTAATTTTGTTCTGCTGCAAGGCTCTCTGTGGTAGCAGATACGAGGTCATTCTTGTCAGGTGTCCAAACCACTGAATCTGTTGTTTTATGAATTGCATGACTGGTTTCACACCCAGTCATCTTCTGATTTCTTCATTTCTAATTGTTGTCTCTTATAGCCAATGGTACAACATAATAAAATTAAAGGATATCAGATTATGAAAACTGTTGGTGTATAAGACAGCAGATAATTACACTAAAGAAAGCTGACTGCTTTTGTCAGTAAAAATTGTGTTTGGTGGTCCGGTTTCTGCCTACTGGTTGCCCACCACTGGCTTATATATTCACTGGTACTTCTTGAATAAACTTCACTGTCTCTTGTAATGGATCTAAAGTCGAAGGATTGATTTCATTGCACCAGTTTTACCCCATATGGCTCATTCTCGCTCCGCAACATGAATTCTGTAGCTCCAGCATCAATCCTAGAGGTTTCTGGAAAAAAATGCAATCATTAACAGAACAATGTGGTCCAGATTGCAACCCATAACCTTCAGAACAATGTGGTCCAGATTGCAATCCATAACCTTTAGAATGCAAGGCAACGGCTTTAACAACTTAGTTACAGAAGTTCATGCAGTTGAAATAACATTTTTTTTTCTTCCAAGCTCCATACTGACCACTTGTTAAACCACTCTTTGTGATCTGAGCCTAAGAGTGATTGCATGCTGTGCCAGTTACGCGCCTACAAGTAGGCCAGCACATTCAATTTCTGCTGCGCTTTTTATTTACTAGGGTAGCTTCCCTAGACCCCTACCTCAGCTTCTCTTACAGTATACCTTGTAGGTTGCAGTGTTACTATTTTTTGCTCCCCTTGCGAGCCCCGACATCACATAGGCGTTTATATCAGTATCTAGTAATTCATATATTGTTCTACCTTGGAAGCACACTTTTTGCAACAGTCTTAAAATCGTCCACATCCTGAAAACAAAGACACAATAAATTATATTCAGTATGAATCCAATACAATTAAATTATTAATTGTTCAATTTCTCACTATTAAGTACGCCCGAGTGGTTACCGGGGTCCACATTTGAGGTGTAAAGATTAGACCACTGTTACCACTGAGCCATGCATGTCGTAAGAGGCAACTAAGGAGGTTTGGCTGAAATTGGATGCATGTGTCCTAAGCGTGTAGACGTCTATGCGTTTAGGGGCCCACCAAACCGATGTGCAACGTATACATGTTCTTGGCAAAGATCAAACATATCACAAAGAGTGATTAAAATTGGTGGTAAAGAACGAAGGCAACAAAGAAGAAGACTATGAAGTTTAGGCCGAAAGGTGCTAATATCGCAATTGTTCATATCAACCACTTGTTTAACCACTCTTTGTGATTTGTATGTGATCTTAGCCTAAGAGCAATAGTACATTATGTCAGTTATGCGCCTACAAGTTGGCAAGCACATCCGATTTCTGCTACGCTTTTTATTTACTAGGGTACCTTACCTAGGCCCCTACCTCAGTCTTATCTTACGACATGCCTTGTAGGTCGCAGTGTTACTATTCTTTGCTCCCCTGTGAGCCCCGGCAACACACAAGTGAAATCTGAATCAAAGAACTGTACATCTAATTATATCACTTGATATCTCTATTGAACTCTTATTGTAAAAAACCACAGGATTTAAAAAATTTACTTACCGATGGTAAATTGCCATGAAAATTATTGAGTATATGAAAGACATCCAGAAACATGTTGTGTCCAACAACCAACTTGCCCTGAAATATACAACAAAAAGTTCATGAACATTGGTTGCGTTATCTTCTTCCACTTCTTTGTTCGCTCTGAGTATGGCACTTGTTGCGTTGCAGTTTATGATGTTGCAATATTCTCATCTTTTAATTAGACATTTAATTTCAGCGCAGCATCTTTTAGTTTGTCTTTCTTCTTTAATCATTACACACTTACCCAGACTCAGTGATGCAGCTGTTACTGAAGCCACTACTTGCAGGTGAAGTAGGTCAAGCGGTTGTCCGTGTATTTCCAGGGCCCACAAGGGGGAGCAAAGAATAGTAACACCTACAATACATGTTGTAAGAACATGCCTGTCAGTAATCAAATTGTGCTATATTCAGGTTCAATAGAAAACAGCAAAAATGAAAAATAAAATGATAAATTTGTCAACAATTTCAAGAGTTCTGGATTACTTACGGATGCTGTTATGGCCCGGATCACTTTAGTAAATCCAACCTGAATATCCAGTTCCATCTAGGAAAAAGAAAGAGCAAATGACAGTCTTTGGGTGTGTATTCCCTATAATTTATGTTTACATTTTACCGAAATGACATTCTTAACGCATTGAGAGTCTTTCCGAACAGAGGAGTTTCAGGGTTGTGAATCCCACTCGCTGACCAGATTAAGAGAGATGGGTGTCGATATTGGTATAGCCCTACGCCCGAGTGGTTACCGGGGCCCAAATTTGGGATGTAAGGAATAGAACCACTGTTACCTGCCATGCATGTCGTAAGAGGCGACTAAGGATGTTTGGCTGAAATCGGATGAATGTGTCCTAAACGTGTAGAAGTCTTTGCGTTTAGGAGCCTACCAAACCAATGTGCAACGTATACACGTTCTTGGCAAAGATCAAACATATCACAAAGAGTGATTAAAATTGGTCATAAGAAGAACGAAAAGAAGAAGAGGTATAGCCCTAAAAGAACGATATCCCAAGTTTGCAAAAAAATTAATTAATCAACATCAAACTGGTGTGTTAGGCCATTGGACGTTGAGGCGGAGATAGGAGCGGAGCACATATTGACATGTTCGGAGTATATATTGTTGCTTGTTGACATTTCAGATTGGTGGACACTAAAAATGAAACATGCATTCACGCAAAAATCAGTCAGAAGCACCATACCAGGCATCCTGATTGCACCTCAATTTATAGCGGATGAATGCAAGAAGAAGTGCTGACTATCAGTTTGGATGTTATCAAATCTTCTATGCCATGAAGCAAGACTATCCACAATTTTCTCTCTGTCTTCCTCTGTCTCACCTCAATTTTACTGTTTTCACAATGTGTTAGAAACCTCTTATTCTCATCACATGCTTGAAAATGATGACTGTCTGTTTCTTGCATCGATAATAAGTTCTCTCTGTGTGTCCTGACCTCTTTCAACACATCAACATTAGTCATTCTAGCAGTCGATGGACTTCTTAGCACTCTTCTGCAAAAAACCCCCAGCTACGTGGCCTCCATAGATTTTGTTGTCTATTTATTTATTGTCCATAACATGCAACATGAAGATGGACGAGGCAGAACTTGCAAGAGACAGAGAATTTTTCAGGCTGACTGTGATGAAAGCAACATTTCACAAGAGACATGTTACTACTTGACTATAACATGCATGCATATCTTATTGTAATGCTTCTAACAGTAGTCAGATGTTGAAGGGGTGTCAACCTGTAGCAACATGATCCTACCTACTGGATGAGACTGTTTCTATTGAACTCCCTACAATGTTTTTCATGTTATTTTGATCCACAAATTTTCTTTGGACAATAGTGTGGTGGTTTCTCCATGACTTCCACATCCACATGAGGGTGACTTAGTCTCCATCATGGAGAATCATTTTTGGTTCGGGGACAAGTGAGCGCCTCTCATTGTCTGGGTATGAAAATGTAGATGCCTCTTCGTAGTTCCCAACTCAACACAGATTTTAGCCACTGTCTATGCACACATGAGAGCTGCGGTAGCGTAGTTGTTAGTGAACTCGCTTCTCAAGGCTGGTGGTCGGGCTCAACTCCCGACCCAATGGCTCTCAGGTTGACCCAGCCTCAACTGGGTACCAGACATGCTCTAGGAAAGTAAAGGTAGCCGGTGTGATGCTGACCACATCACCCATCATGTGCCGACGGTCAATGAATGATAGAGACCTAACACTGTATTGCCCTATATACCACAAGGTATGAAAGGGTTCCTTTACTTTTACTTTACTATGCACACATAGTGTGATTCTGATTTATAGCTAAATGTGAATCCTTACAAAAAAATGTTTAACATGGTATTCACAAATTTGTGAAGCTACCCTAGTAAATAAAAAGTGTCGCAGAAATTAGATGTACTGGCCTACTTGTAGGCGCATAACTGGAACAACATACAATTACTCTTGAGCTCAGATCACATACAAATCACAAAGAGTGGTTTAACAAGTGGTCGATATGGAGCGTTGAAGGAGAAGTTAATGGTATCAACATACATGGGACACCTTGTACAGCTGACAGAATTACTTTTTGTAAATTTTGCATATCCATCTGATACTTCCGTTGCTCCTGTGCACTTTTTGCTCTGCTGACCTCCATATACCTCAATCTGTCATCTCCTGTCTTTGTTTCAAGATGAACAAGGGGAAACCTGGGATTAGAAGGAAAACAACAAATATAATGATATTAGTCCCATGTAAACTGAAATTTAACAAATGAACTACTATCATCCTTTTCTGCAATCAGTTTCTCAAGCATAGAACTCCAGAATTTTCCTGGTCTCTGGATGTTTTCTTTATGGTCCCCCAGGATAGTCCATTACCCATCAGTTCCCCAAGAAGACTTTGTCTCCAGGTCTGTTGGACATCCCCTTTTCCGTTTTCCTTGCGGGTTCCACTCAAGTGCTTGTCTAGTGACACTCGGATGTGTCTTCCGTAGAGTATGCCCAACCCATCGCCATTTTTTCCTCTTAACATGGGTCATCATGGGTTCCTGTCTGGTTCTTATCCACAGGTCTGTGTTTGTGCAACTCTGTTATACCATCTTAGTCTGAGAATCGCCCGAGTGGTTACCGGGGCCCAAATTTGGGATGTAAAGAATAGAACCACTTTTACTTGCCACGCATGTTGTAAGAGGCGACTAATGAGGTATGGTTGAAATCGGATGCACGTGTCCTATACGTGTAGAAGTCTATGCGTTTGGGTCCTACCAAACCAATATGGAATGTATACACATTCTTGACAAAGATCAAACATTACAAAGAATGATTAAAATTGGTTGTAAAGAACAAACGCAAAGAAGAAAAAATACATATCACAAATAGTAGTCTAACAAGTTATTGATGCAGAGCAAACAAAGAAGTGTTATCTGTCTATCTCTATTAGGACTAGATGATTGACATCATCTACCTTGAGGTCAGGGGTCAATATAAGTTTTACTCTTAGAAGTGAGAACAAAGTTTTACTCTTAGAAGTGAGAACAAACATACAAACTTCAGTCCAGAAAGACAGAATCTTATCTTCAAGCTAAGCCGACCTATATATAATATTTTAACTAGTACTCACTTTTTCTCAACTGTTTGATAAATAAGCTTTCTCTGGAAGGCGTTGCAAGGAGGGATAACCAAAGGCTCTGCATCCTCATCATCTAGATACTGGGTGATCTGTTCACTGTTGAGATAGGTATAATAAAAAGTTGTCTTTCTAAATTAACAAGTACTGTCTACTAATAATGAGAGCCGCAGTAGCGTAGTTGTTAGTGAGCTCGCCTCTCAAGGCTGGTGGTCCGGGTTCAACTCACACAGTGGGCATGTAATTTTTCCCGACCGCGACGGCTCTCAGGTCGACCCAGCCTCAACTGGGTACCAGACAGGCTCTGGGAAAGTAAAGGCGGCTGGTGTGATGCTGACCACATCACCCATCGTGTGCCGACGGTCAATGAACGATACAGGCCTAACACTGTATTGCCCTATATACCACGAGGTATGAAAGGGTTCCTTTACTTACTTTTTTCTACTAATAATGCTGTATTCTCCAAAAGAAATTCAGTCCTATTTTTCATGTTTGTTGGCCTACACGCTCTGATATAACCAAAACAAGGTTTGTTCTTAGGTTGAAAGTATGCGCCTCGGCTTAAAGAGGTTTTAATCCCCAACATTACATAAATAATTAGCAAGTTTTCCTGCCAGGACTTGTGTATCTTCTTCTTCTTCTTCAGCGATCTCTGGTCATGCACTTAATTTACTGTGGACCACAACTGGGCAGACAGCTTCAGGTCTGTCAGGTTTCCCAAAGCTTAGTTTTCAGGACTTGTGTATGAATGTTTTAATTTGTTAGGATATGATGATGTAATCTACAAGAAAGATGCAGAAGCAAGTTGTTAGTGAGCTTGCTTCTTAGGCGCGCCTTCCAGTTCAATTAGACAGTGGGTGTGAAATAATTTTCCAACCACAACTCTCCGGTTGATCCAGCCTCAATTAGGTACCAGGAAAAGCACTAGGAAGTTGACCACATCATCTATTGTGTTGCGAAAGTAAATGAAAATACGAGCCTAACAATGTATTACCCAATATACGTCTCAAGGTATGTAAAAGGTTTTTTTTATTATCTATTATATATAGAACTACATAAATTCTGGTCGTCTTCTTTGCATTCGTTCTTTACCAATTTTAATCACTCTTTGTGATATGTTTGATCTTTGCCAAGAACGTGTATACGTTGCACATTGGTTTGGTAGGCACCTAAACGCATAGACTTCTACACGTTTAGGACATGTGTGCATCCGATTTCAGCCAAACCTCCTAGTCGCCTCTTACGACATGCGTAGCAGGTAACAGTGGTTCTAGTCTTAACACCCAAAATCTGGGCCCCGGTAACCACTCGGGCCCATAAATTCTGGTAATTTTATAATCTACAAATGAGAGAAATTACAGATATAGATCAAAGATGTTGCCCGGGTGGTTACTGAGGCCTATATTATGGGTGTAAAGAATAGAACTACTGTTACCTGCCACGCATGCCGTAAGAGGCAAGTAAGGAAATTGGGTGTATGGATAGCTACTCCACCCTGTAAAAAACACTAGATAGCTGCAGAAACCACAATCAAAGAAATTCATAGCTTGCCACCTGAGGAAGAAGAAGGGACTCAGGAACACCTGGAGGTGGGAGAGACAGAATGCAAGAAATTGGGGAGAGGGTGGAGAGATCTGGAAAAGTTGGCATTAGGTACCCCCCTAGGGGTGAAGAAGATGAAAGGCATGGGATGAACTCTTACTAAAGTTTGCAGAACTATGACAATACAAACTGAATGGCCTCATCTCACCTAATGTTGTTGATAAAGGTCTTCTGTTCCTCTGGGATCGGAACATAGCTTTTATTGACAGACGCCCTACCATGCGTAGAGAATGATCCAGAACCATCCTTGTTGATTTCCTCATGTCTACGTTCCAGATCAGCTCTTAGTTTGTTCTCCTCCTCAGGGATCAAATAAGGGATACCTACACCAAAAAAGAAAAATGTTGATTGTATGTATGTTCTTTGACATGAGAGCACACTGGTCAACACGCACATCTTCTTCTTCACCTTTCAACTCCCAACAGAGCACAGGTCTTCAACAAACTTCTTCCAGTTCTTCCTCTCTCTTGCCATCCCTTCCAATTCTGTCCATGTTTTACCTATCATTTTCATATCAGTCTCCAGCTCCCTTCTCCAGGTCTGTCTAGATCTTCCCCTACTCCTCTTTCCCTGCGGGTTTCAAAACAGTATATGTCTTGCATTTCTTCCGGTCGGTCTTTTCAATGTTGTGTCCTATATATTGCCAGTATCTCTTCCTTAGATTTTTTCCACTGGTACCTGCTTAGTTCTTTCTCTGAGTTCATAGTTCGTAATCTTATCATACTATCTCAGTCCCTCTATTCTATGTAAACATCCATTTACGAAAGTCTGAAGTTTTCTGGTGATTTCTTATGTTGCCCTCCATGTTTCAGAGTCATACAACAGCACTGATTTCATATTTGATTCTTTGTTTTCTTCTTGTGTTCACCCGCTATAAATGCAGGCGTAGTCAGGGTTCCCAGGATGATGCTTCTAACTGATTTTTGCACGAAGGCCTGCTTTCCTTCAGCGTTCCCCACCATACAGGTGTGCCTTCTCTGACTTTAGAGGTACACATTTGATTGAAAGATTCTCTGCAACATACATATCTTTACACTTCTAAACTCTGTACTAATAGTTCAGCAGCACAAGATAGTGTGCAAACAAATCAACCACTTAGTTAACATATTCAAGCTGCAAACATTCACCAACAGATGTTTCCACTACATACTCTGCATCAGATGACTAGAAGTGATAACAAATACATAATTGTGGAAGAGTACAGGCTGGCTGGTTCTGCCACCATATGGGGGATCAGCTAACGGATAGAGCTGACATTTTGAACTTCATGGAGTGTGGCCACAATGAGGACTTTCATCAAACCAGTCCACATCAACTGCTAGATTACAAGAGTTTGGATTGAAGTGGCCAGAAAAGGACAACACAACAGGTATATGGGTAAGCTCATCAATCGACATCGAACTGGTATGGTTAGTTGCTGTTGGAAATCGCCCGAGTGGTTACCGGGCCCAAATTTGGGGTGTAAAGAATAGAACCACTGTTACCTGCCACACATGTCGTAGGAGGTGACTAAGGAGGTTTGGCTGAAATCGGATGCACATGTCCTAAATCTGTACGTCAATGTATTTAGGGGCCTACCAAACCAATGTGCAACATATACACGTTCTTGGCAAAGATCAAACATATCACAAAAGTGATTAAAATTGGTCGTAAAGAACTAACGCAATGAAGAAGAAGAAGAGCTGTTGGAGATATTGTAAAGGAGATTGGAGCACCTATGGACATGTCCAGAGTGCAATGAAGATATTCAAAATTGAAAAAACAAGACAGATTTCCCATTTGATCTAAATATCACAAGCTTAATTTTACTGGACATGGCAGTAGATTTCCACAATGTGTGCAGAAGAGCAAGGCCTCAATCTTTCCTAATCCAGAAGGTATTGTCCTTATAGCCAAAGTTAGATAATTTCATCAATATCTATAGTCCTTCCCTCAATCAATATCGGGTATTCCTGCATATTGCTTCACAATACTGAGACCTGTAACACTTGAACCTGTAAAAGACTGCATACTTGGTAATGGCGGTAGACATGAAGATCTAATATGACATGAACATAAAAGATACATTTTTCGACTAACTTTATAATAGTACCTTCTTTAAACAGCTTGTTGAAATCAAAGCCTTGAGATGCCAGGAAGTCTATGCTAGAACTCTGAAATTCATGTTTTTTAAAACAGGTTATTGGTTAATATAACTGATTTTGTGGCACAGTGGCAAGTATTGCCCCTCCAGACACCTGTGTGGTGCCGGGACCCGTAAGGGAAGCAAAGAATAGTACCACTGCGACCTACAATGAATGTCATAAGAGGCAACTAATGTAGGCACTAGGGATGCTACCCTAGTAAATAAAAAGCAGCGCAGAAATTGGATGTGCTGGCCTACTTATAGGCGCATAACTGGCACAACGTACAATCGCTCTTAGGCTCAGATCACATACAAATCACACAGTGTGGTTGACAGGTGGTCGATATGGAGCATTCAAAAAAGTAACCCCTTCAGAATAGATCATTACAGCCACAACAGACGTGATTTAGCACAGAACAAACTATGTGATGCAAAACCTATTATCTTGTGCACTATCTTCCGAGACTGATGATGTAGTACACTCTGCAGATTCCTATAGGTACTCATTCTCTTTCAGCAAATGTTAAAGATTTTGATCAAACTTATTGTAATGTATAAACAGTCTTTGCCAAGAACGACTAGATGTTGCGCCTGTTAGGCCCCTACTAGTGTAGGTCAGTCGCATCTGAAATTTTCGGCCTAAGGAAATGTGCGAGTCTGTCTTGCTGACAGTCAAATACTTTCCTTTCCAGGAGTTGTTACTGTGCCCAAAACAATTTTAATGTATTTGTTATGCACACAACACTAAAGGGGTATAAAGGCAAAAGATTGGTTTCATTGCCCCGGGCATCCCTTGCTCCGTCCCACTCTCAGCATAAATGACATGCCACCTGCCAAGAGTGTTGCACAAAGCACGAACTCCGTAGCTACAGTAATAATGATCTAGTGGAAAAATTGCATGCGACTTAGTCCGGATTCAAACCTCACTTCAGAATGCCAGGCAAACATTGTAACCACTTTGCCATAGATAACTCCTCCCCATAACATTATATAGGAGAAGTGATTAGTTAAATTACTAAATTTATTGATTGTAAATACTGTAAAAACTGTCTTGCCTGACAAAGGAATCTCCGATCTGGTGAATGTCTGGAGAGTGGCGTTGGAAACACATAAAAATTATATGGTTTAGCCTCGTACCTGTAATTAAGAAATAGAAAGTGAATTAATGTTAAGCTGTACGTTAATGTTGCATAACAGGTTAACATGACGAATTGAACAGTATGCTAGATTAAAAACCAAGATTAGACATGATTAACTGGACCATCATTATTGCACTTCGGTGAGTAACCATGTGTGATCGATCTCTTTCTTACACAGGAAGATCTCAGCGGCAGTGCACAAACTCCGAAGCACCGGTTCCCAATATAATTTAGTAGATGGTATTTTTTTGTAGGAATTTTATTTTTGATTCTTTTCAAGGAATTGTGCCCATGCGGTGGCTTTCAGCCTGCTCTTCTCGATTTTGAACTTCCAAGGGTTCTTTTACATGCTCAACCTGAACATGGGACCTAAGTTTTATCGTCCGTCTCCTATAGGACTAGGAACTCTGTCTTATCTATGCTGAGACCATGGATCTCTGAAAAAATATCCAGATGGCTTCATGAGAAAACGAACCGAGTACCTTGGAATGAAGGTGAGCACCTCAGCCTCTATGTCTCAGAGCTCATTTTAACTGTGTTTAAAGTGCATTTTTCATCTTTTCCAAAACATTTCATTAACCCAAGTAATCACCAGTTGACATTAAAAACTGTACATAGAAATAGAGAGAACAATATTCAGAATTTACCTCTGTTTTTCCTCATCCACTTTAAAAGTGCACAAACCAAACTGTATTAGCAGAAAGTCTGAACACTCCTGGACAAGAAACAAATATACCCAAAAAATAAATTATCATTAAAAAAATTGAGTCTAACAAACACAGACATGAAGTTTGTGTGCGATTACTGTAGGTTTAGTGATTCTCACAGAGTCAAGAAAAGATTATACAATGGTAATCTTCTTCTTCTTACTACTCTTTTTCAGTTAGCATTTATATGAGGGCTATCATCATAGCACCACTCTGGAGATGTCCATAGGTGCTGCAGATCCCTGCCACAACAAATCCAGCGGCCTAACATGTCCTTCCTTCCTTCTTTTCGTTCGAAATATTGTCTATATATTCAATGTTGTCTCTTGTATGAACTTCACTGTCTTTTGTAGCTCATACAGAGGTCC
Organism: Arion vulgaris; assembly: GCA_020796225.1. Classification (NCBI taxonomy): domain Eukaryota; kingdom Metazoa; phylum Mollusca; class Gastropoda; order Stylommatophora; family Arionidae; genus Arion; species Arion vulgaris. The sequence continues at coordinate 44,781,329 of CM036767.1, forward strand.
GTGTAGTTTTCTGTCAAGTGTTGTTTCGTTAGGCCAGTGAGTTTGCCTCAGTGTATCATATTCGGGCAGTCTTGGAGTATGGGCCAACATGTCAGTTCAATGTTGATTACTTTTTTGTGTGCATATTTGGTATGTCATTCTTTTCTGGCTGTACCAATATCGACACCCATCTGTCTCAATCTGGTCAGCGACTGAGAGACACAACCCTGAAACTCCTGTTAGAAAAAGCGCTCTAAGTGCATTAAGAATGTCGTTTCGGTCATTGCAGCTCCCTCTGATATTGTAGCCATGCCAGTCAATCTATCAGCTTGTTCATTATCCATGACTCCTGCATGTCCAGGGACAAAAATAAAGGGTTTTCTCAGATCCATGTCTGTACTGGTACTTTCTGTAAAATAGCATGAATTATTCTATTACATTCATGAATTCAAACACAAATAGAAAGTCCCTGCTGTGTCCCACAATTTCTTTTTCAAGTTTTCCAGGGCCAGGTTTGAGATCTCAAGCCACCGAAGAGAGAACATATTGTGGTATATGTTTGGGAGCTTGAGGGTCATTTTGGCATGCAAATTGTCAGTGTTGACGCTTTCATATTGTGGATAAGAACAATGATGATTCATTTGCATTTCAACACTTCTTTTTGTGCAATCAATTTCCCTTGCTTAAGAGGCATAACAGATAGACAAGGTCATAGTGAATCCAGTATGCTCCACAGTGGCAGCCCCATTCTATGCAAGATAAATGAGCAAAGTCTAAGTGTATGATATGTACATGTCCCATTTTCAGCCTGTCACGGCTGACATGTTCTGTATTCGGTGATGGAAGTTATGGAGTCTTCCATGTTCACATCCTAACACAACCTGCAAGATATCAGAGGTTTGAAGAGTAGTCTTCTCTGACATCTCAGCATTAAGAATAAGAGGTTCTCTTGACCCATGATTACCTATTCCAATGGACATGGTACATGGGAAAAAGAGAGTGAGAGAATGTATTGATTGATTGATTGGACCATCATCATTACACTTCGGTAAGTAAGCATGTGTGCTCAGATTTCTTCCTTACAGGTAGATCTCGTGCAGCAGGTAGATCTCGGGGGCAGTGCACAAACTCTGTAGTTCTGGTGAGAGTCCCCAATGTAATTTAGAAGATGGTGAAAATATTTTGTAGAAATTTAATTTTCACATATTTCTAATGAATTTTGCCCAGGCAGCAACTTCCAGCCTACTTTCTCTATTTTTAAACTGCCAGGGTTCTTTTACGGGTTCAACTTGAACATGGGACTTAAGTTTTATCGTCGTTCCAATAGGACTAGGAACTCGATCTCAACTATACTGAGATCAGGAATCTCTGGAAAAATATCCTGATGTCTCCATGAGGGAGTGAAACAAGTACCTTTTGAACAAGAGACATAGGCTAAAATTTGGGAGCCTTGTCTACATGTATGGTACCATACACAAGTAGGAGCCAAGAACCGGGTTTAAGTACAGTTGTTCTTGCAAAGATCAATTATATATCACAATAAGAATCATCAAATTGGTTGTAAAGAAACTGAAAGCATAAATGGGACTCTAGAAAGTAACCAGAAGACATTACTTACTTGGTCTGCCGTTAACCATCTGTAAAGATACCCAACTTAGAGACCTGCTAAAGATGCAGTCAAGGTAGAATATAGGCCTGTGCACGACCTGCAAAGAACATTCACAAGTGATCAAATGCATGAACAGACTTACTTGTGTTATTTTACTGTAACGTTCTTCTGGGGTGTCAAAAGGTGAGGTATGTCCAGAATTAGTAGCGTCAAGACCTGTGATAAGAAACAAAGTTATCAAACGTTTACACAATTTTTTTGCTAAATCTGGAACTGAATAACAATAATAGATTCTTCGCTCACTCTCAGAAGAAAACTGTGACAAGAACTGCAACCCATTAATTAATTATAGATGTGTTCATTCTTATCAACCAAGTTAACAACTCTTTATGATCTGCGTTGTTTGTGTGAACAATGCCAATATGTTGCTTTTAATTTAGATTCACAAGTCTTCTTCTTTGAACTTTCATATGACCACTTGTTAACCACTCTTTGTCATTTGTATGTGATCTGAGTTTAAGAGCAATTGTATGTTCGTGCCAGTTATGCGCCTACAAGTAGGCCTGAACATCCAATTTTTGCGACACTTTTTATTTACTAGGTAGCTACCGCTCTTAAGACATGCCTTGTAGTTTGCAGTGTTACTATTCTTTGCTTCCCTTGCAGGCCCCGGCACCACATGGGATGTACTTTGAATTGAAAGACTCTCTTCTTCTTTGCGTTGTTCTTTATGACCAATTTTAATCACTCTTTGTGATATGTTTGATCTGTGCCAAGAACGTGTATACGTTGCACATTGGTTTGGTAGGCCCCTAAACGCAAGACTTCTACACGTTTAGGACATGTGCATCCGATTTCAGCCAAACCTCTAGTCGCCTCTTACTACATGCATGACAGGTAACAGTGGTTCTATTCTTTACACCCCAAATTTGGGCCCCGGTAACCACTGGACGAATTGAAAGACTAATGTTATTGATAAGTTACAGTCTTGTGTTTTGCTGGTAACAGATGAGAGAGAGAGAATGATTTGGTGACATCTAAAATAACATACCTGTGAATTCCCATCAATTGAATAAAATCACTTTCATTTATGTCTTCAATAATTCTCTCCAGTTGCTCATTGAAAGCTGTAAATGTATAAATAAATGGTCATATAATAGTATAGAGTCGAATATGTATGCAGCCAATGAGGGTCAGTGATCCAACATTGACCTAAACTCTACTACATCTACGTGTGGCGTCCATGAAAACAGACTACAATAAGTCTAGCAAAGTAAGTAGGTATCGAACAGGGAAGCTATCCATGAGATGTTGTAGTAGTGTAAGAGCAGCTGTCCACAATGAGATTTGTTAGAACACCAGACCTGCAATATTTCAGATTGGATACCCTGAAATTATTTCGCTGCCAATGCTTGAATCCCATCTTTCAGCTTTAACAGCATCCTGGCCAGTGTCATGGAAATTTGTCAGCTTTGCCTGACACTTTAAGGTTGCTTCCTTATAGAAGTCTTTCAGGCATACTTCTTCTGTTTTACTTTAAGAAAACTTTTTAACCTTGGATATTCTGTTAAACAGTTGTCCAATTACTTAATTTGTTATAATAATATATATATGTTAGTTTACATTGATAAGGTAGTTGTCTGATCTTTATTTTTTTTCTCACTGAATTAACTAAGTAAAACATGAAGGAAATAATTTTTGGAGCAAAGTTAAAGATGGAGTCCCAATATAGCTACTGTGCAGCATGTCTAACAGCTATCCTGGCCAGTGTCACATGGACAATTTGTTACAGCAATTTGTCCTGACCATTTAACTGGTTGCTTGCGGCAGAATGCTTTGTCATGGCAATATCTGTCAGCTGTTTCCATACTTTGAAGAAAAACACAAAAGAGTGAAAATTTTTAATTCCTTGGGAATAGGCAAACAATATTTGTTCAAACAGTCTGGGGCCAAATGACATTTTTGTTGCCTGCGTTATGATGTATGTTGCAAAAACATTGGACTGCATGGTCCTGTCAGTGTTGCTGATCCTAGCATATTTTGTCTGTGCCAGCTGCCATTTCCATACTAACAGGAAAACAATACAGAATGTGAATTCATAATTCATTGGAGACACACATGATCTGTATTCCTGGACTTTTTCTTTCGATGTCGATCCGGAAGCACTTGAGCTGTCAGCTCTTCGGCTCAGTGCCATGGACATCATAACCCTTCGGTTCGGTGTCACGGACACCGTAAATCTGGAGAACCTGTAGCTTCTCTGCCTGCCCGCGAATTGAACCGCCACGGGGCTTGTCACCCGGCGTCCAGCACACTACGAGCACGATGGGCAGGCATCTGTATTCCTTAAAAAAACTAAGAAGCAAATTCCTTATCTAGAACGGTCTCCCACAAGTTGCAGGTTAGAGACAGAGATTTTTGGAGACCCTATCTATGTCATTCCCCTTTCCATCTGAATGTCCAGGCTAGTAAAGCCAAGACAACTTCCTGAGGCCAGACTGCTGCCATTTTACTAATATTACCTATTCAGTGCAAATCTTGACTGCATCAATTCTCCTCACCAGATGCTTCAATTTTTGTCCTGCCATTCACACCAGTGTCCCAAAGACCAATTATTTCCATTGCTATGCTTCAAGTGGTTGAATTGAATGCTCGACTTTCCTTCTGTACTATCTTCCAGTGTCAAAGTGAGTGAAATCTGGATAGATTATTGATGTATACTACTACTGATGTTAATAATTTCTACAACTAAGTTTATACAGCACATTTGGGTACCTTAACTGTGCATCTCATCTACAGAAAAAAAAGGAAAGAACCTGTTTCATACCATGATACCTCTGAAATTAAAGTCAGACTCGCCTGAATGCGAGAGGCACTGGTGATAAGGAAAGCAAGTCAACCTTGTAAAAATCAGTCAGATGCATCCTTACTCTGCCTGAATTCATAGCAAGCAACCAAAAAAAAAATACCATAGGGTATATGACTTCTTTGCGATCAGTTTCATATGCTCAGTCTACGCTATGAGATGGGTTGCCTCTATGAATCTGTACGTCAGTTGGAGTTCCTTGTGGGTTCCCATAGCTTGCTCTGTAAGTTGCGTTCATGTTTCATACTGTTGGTGTATGTGTACGATGGGCATGACTACAGGGTGTGCTCTAGAAGCCTGTGCTTATCTGAGTGACATGCACACTGTGGTGCAGGCTTTATTCTCAATTCTATTATGTATGTGATGGTTGAGCCTACAGTGTCCTGTTCTGAGACGGAAGATTGTTGTGTTGTTTTCTATTGAGTCTTATGATGGGATCTTGTGGGTGTTTGCTGCTCGTGTGTTGCCTTCACAAATTAGACAACTATTTGACTTGTAGTTTTGTTTGATAACAAAATAGCTTTTTTCTGTGAGTGAACTGAGTGTATGGCCACCATTATCATTATCCATATCTTGCTAAGACCCTTTTAAGTCGACTTAGTGAAGTATCTGTGCTAATTGATAAAACTGCATTTCACCGTCATTTATATATTTTTTTAGCATTTATTTAAACAGTTCGCATTCGAAGTTGCTGAACAACCTAGTCAAGACTCGGAGTGGGAAGTGGCAGACGTGAGAGTTTCGTTCGGTGCGGCAAATTTGGAAATAATACTTTTATTTATGGGAATGCTACAAAATAACTTTTGAAATGGGTTTGTGTGTGTACTAATTATAAACTATGACACAATTTCAGCTTACTGTGTTTTGTTACTTCCATGCTGATATTTTGTGAGAAATTGGTACACTAAGCAAGAAAATTGATCTCTTTCACTTTCATGTAGATATTATTCGTCGAACCATCCATACACATGGCCAGATTTTTGTTTGATGTAGCAGAAAATTTGTGTTTGATTTACAGATCAAATTGCCGTATTTCACGGAAACAACCGGTGAATACAAACTTATAGTACCTCTGAAGTCGGAGAAAGCACGCCCGTGCTTTTCGGAAAAGCAAGCATGCTTTTCTCATTGTCAACAAAGGAAGAACACTTGAGACTGAAATTTAACAATTATATCGTTCCCTGTTCCCATACTCCAACCTTTTTGGGAGTTAAACTTGACAGTCGTCTGACATGGAAACACCACATCATGGAAACAAACAGAAAGGCTATAAGGAAACAAAGCGTGATGCGGAAGCTGGCTGGAATTACCTGGGGAGCTGATAGTCAAATCCTGAGTCAGGTATACATTGGTGCAGTTGGAATATGCATCATCGTCATGGATATCAACAGCCCATTCAAGCAAATCGATACTGGAAAAAACACAAAACATATGTCTGCGTACTATTTTGGGAGCCATGAAATCTACACCAATTGTAGAAATGGAAAAGGCAGCCAACATCCAGCCAGTGACGGCTCGTGATCATTTTTGTTGGTGGGGCCAGACACAAATTTTCGGGAAATCATGGCTTTGGGTTAGGCTATATTTTAATTTATTAAATAATAAATACACGTTACACATTGTTTTTGGTGGGGCCCGGCACCTCTGGCCCTTAATGGCGAGCCACCACTGCATCCAGCCCTCGGAAACAGAAGGAAAAAAGTGATGCTGCAGACTGAACGGATCAAAAGGATGCCTCACCATCCACTGCATGAAAAAAAAAAGGCGGCTAAGACAAAAAACAGACTAAGGCATACAAGTCTAAACCACAAAGCAAAAGAAATAGGAAAGTCATACTTGGAATCATAATTCCATACCTGAAGAATTACTTTTTGATCACTGGGAACCAAACTCAGTAGCACTAAACTTCTCAACCTCCATCCCTAAATTGTTAAGCAAAGATGCCGAGCCTAATCTAGTGAAGAAAGCAACTACAATGGAACATTTTCATTACATGTTTCCAGAGGATAAGAATTTACACAGATGGATCGGCAATGGAGGCAACCATGAATGGTGGAGCAGGAGTGTACATTAGGCACCCAGATGCTACTACTGTGTCTCTAGCGGCCCCTACTGGAAGAATATTTTCCAACTACAAAGCATAACTCTTAGCCTTTCTGATGACAGCACAGCACATGAATAAGCTGCAAGCACCTGCAGGCAAGATGGTATTTCTTACAGACTTACTGTCAGCTATACAAGCCCAGGAGGCTAAATCCGCTGACAGCACAGTACAAAACCTAAAAGAGAACTTGCTCAGCTTTAAGAAAAGGCAGAAATTCACTTGCAGTGGATTCCATCTCACTGTGGCATTGTAGGCAATGAGAGTGCCGATGTCTTAGCTAAGGAGGGCAGGGCCAAAGAGCAAATTTACCAACCCCTGTCTTTTCATGAGGTCAAAACCTTCATACAGAGAAAATCTGCAGTAGACTGGAAGACAAACACTGGATATGATTATGGAAAAGACTCCATCAAAGACCTAAGCAGAACAGACCATATCATTATATTTCGACTACGCACCGGACACTGCAGACTCAACAAACACTTATATAGACTAGGAATAAGTCAAACAGCTCTCTGCCAGTGTCAGCAGGCGGAACAGACACCGGAGCATATCCTGCAAGACTGTCCTCTCCTGGGTGAGCTGCAAAGCAACATGTGACCACGCCCAGTCGATCCGAAAACTAAGCTTTGGGGAAACCTGACAGACCTAAAGCTAACTGCCCGGTTTGTGGCCCACAGTAAATTAAGCGCATGACCAGAGATCGATGAAGAAGAAGATATCTGACTTAAACCTCGAATTTGAAAACCGATTTAAGGATTTTAAAAAACATCAATAGCTTTTTTTGTGCATTTGCAACGCCATTCGCAGTAGACGTGAATTTATTACCAGGAAAATTACAAATGGAACATTGTGAAATGTGTTGTGATACACAGTTAAAGGAAAAATTCCATCAAGTTGTTTGGAAGAGTTCTATAAAAAGTATTTGGATAAGGATAAAATCCTGCGTTTTACAAACATGCTCTGTCGATGGTTTCCCTATTTGGAAACACTAATGTGTGTGAACAGCTTTTTAGTCGCATGAACCACATCAAATCACAAGTGAGAACACGAATTAGTGATATTCATTATTTGGAAAAAGTGTTGACGTGTTGTAGCGACAACATCAATCGAGATCAATTTTGATGCACTTAGTTCTACAAAACAAAGTCAGATGTCTCACTTTTAAATATTTTTAAATTGTCTAATTAATATGTTTGATTCTCAGATATGTTTTATTTTCTTCAAAAAAAATATAAATATACTTATTTCTAGTGGTTTTTTTTTTAAACACTAAACCAGGCAAGCGTTTGACCACGATCTCACCTACTGGGAAGTGACGATGTGGTTGAAGCTGTAGCACGCTTGCTTGCTTACTTTAATTGTGTGGGTTTTAAAAAAAAATAAGTCCATGGCCGGCAGGAAATATTATATCTGAAATTTTGCCCGCCTGCTGTAAAGGTTGGCCACCCCTGGTTGGGTGGGTGGTGTTGGTGGTCAACCAGAGGCAAGATGAGCTGTTATTCTTTCTGATTTTGTTTCCACCCACAATTAAAAATTATCGCGGTAACTGTAGTACGAAATGTCAAAGTTTAATATCAACTTAAAAGCGACCACATAAAGGAAGTTTTACTCGAAGTGAATTTGTTCCTGAGATCTCCAGGATTGTTATCTGAGCTTACAGTGTCTGTGATCTGTTACAATACTCTCGGCATGTGAAGTGCCATCTCTGCGGAGAGGGACCGAGCTGTGTGGAGTAAAAGTGCGATGAAGTCAATCCTTCGTTAGACCCTTTAGACTCGAAGACACAGACATGTTGATTAATCGGCGTTTATCATGGGAGACAACAAAACAAAATGAGTACTTGTTCTACGCCTACTCTTCTCTCCTTCCTTGCTTGCAGCTCATTTCCTGCTTGCCACAAACGGTGGATAAATACATTAATCAGAAAAGCGTAGACCAGCCTTCAGACTTAGAACGGGACTCTGTGGACTCCTTTTGTAGAATGGGTCTCATGGACTCGACTGCATACAAGTGTGGAGCACAAAAAAAGTCATGAAAAGCATATCCTGCAAAACTGCTCCAGCTTGAGCAGCGTGAGAATGGAAATCTGGCCAACAGGAACAACCATTTAGAACAATCTATAGTTGACTGGTGAGGACCTCAAGCCATGACCTACTTAAACCAGAAGGCATGGAAGTCAATCGAGAAGGCAATGCTCAAGCGTACCGCCCTGTTCATGACACATACTGGAATGTTCGCATAGCAGAAGTTGATAGCAGAAGAAGTCAACAAAACATAAAAGAAATGAGAAATGTTGATGCATATTACCATCTCGGTAGACAACAAAAAATATTCGTTTGCTCATGGCGAAATACGTAAAAACAAAGTATTGCAGTTTTACAAAATACAAAAACAATACACAGCAACGTTTCGACCAAAAGGCCTTTATCAAGCAAAGGATATAACCCAAGTCAAGAAATTCATGTCTTACACGGCACAGAACATATAAAATTAGACAATAAATTCCTAACGGCCCTAAACTCGGCTTCATATCGACCACTTGTTAACCCCGCATTGTGATTTGTATGTGATCCGAGCCTAAGAGCGATTGTACGCTGTTCCCATTATGCGCCTACAAGCACATCTGATTTGTGCAACGTTTTTTATTTACTAGGATAGCTTTCCTAGGCCCCTACCTCAGTCGCATCTTACGACATGCCTTGTAGGTCACAGTGTTACTATTCGTTGCTCCCCTGTAAGACCCGGTAACACACGGGCGGTTTTCGCATCTATCACTTGTGAAACCACTTGATGTGGTTTGTATGTGAATTGCTGCCTTTAGAGCGCAAATTCGTCGTGCCAATTAAACGCATGCAGACCCGTAGATCAGCTCATCTTGTTTCTGCATGCTTTTTATTTGGATTTGTCACAGGTTGAGGACCAACAAAAAACGTGACCTAGGAAGTCCACCATCATAGGCGAGTCAGAACCCCGCTAGTATTGGACTTCACGGTACACATTTCCCAGCCTACACCCCTAGGAGGTGAGTTGCTTATGGATCTTAGTTAGTTTGTTTTTCGTGCCAAATGCGGACATAGGTGAAGTTTTAGATCTCCATGTGATGTTTTCTTCGTGCCAAATGCGTGCACGATCTTAGGTAGCAGAGTTTTACATCTCCATAGTGATCGGTTCATTGCTAGCAGTTGAGATCTTGTATGGTTTACCCAATAGTTTACTTTCTTGAGGATTGTTCTTCAAGGGGTCTTGGTCTTCCCTGTTCTTCCCAACTGGTGACCACATAAGGACTTGTCGATTTAGTCTCTTATAGTCAGATCTAAGAACATGACCTAAATATTTCCACCTTCGTTTCCTTATAATATTTGATACGGGTTGTTGGTGTGTTCTATCTCTCACTGTGTTGTTAGAAACGAAATCACTCCATTTTACTTTTAATAACTTTCGGAGACATTTATTCTCAAAGCTGTCCAGTTTCTTATCAATTTTCTTTGTTGATTTCCAACTTTCACAACCGTACAGGAATCACACATGACCTAAACAATTTAACTTTTGTACATATACTAAGGTCTTGAAATTGCCAGATATTTGTTAACTTAGTAAAGGCACTAGCTGCTATAGCAATACGGGAGTTTATTTCTGTCATCGTGTCTACGTTGTTTGACACTTTACTACCCAAATATGTGTGATCTACGGGTCATCAAAAGTCTAGTAATTTTCACTTTCCGTCTTTCCTAAAATAAAACTAGCTGACTCCAACTCTGACGGATGTAGAGCCAGGCGCAGTACACACATTTTTAACGAGGCGCAGGACACACATTGTAGACCGAAAAAAACCCGTTGAGAACTTACGACTTTGCACGTTTCACGACAGGAAAATGTACCATCTGTTGAAATATTGTTTGCATAAATGTAACAATATATGGATGTCTAACAAGCATGAGTGTGACATATACAAAGTTTCATATGAACACCTGTTGTTAAACTGTCCAAGTTATAGACAAAAAGGTCAATGCATTATGTAGATGTTTGTTTACTTTCGTTCTTAAAGTTAACCTCTCTTTGTAAGCTGTGTGATTTGCTCCGAGAATGTGAGTATGTAGCGCCCCCGTCTGCCCCTATTCAGCGGCGTGGTGGACTGGACAGTTTGCCCGATGGCAAGTGGACCCCTGATTAAGTATCACTTTTTAATTAAAATTAATAAATATTTTTTTTCTAGGATATCAATAGTATGAAAAATCATAAAAATGTGAAAATGAATTAGATGGTGGTGATATGTGGCTAATCCCTCGCCTTGCTATCCGAAGGACGTGGGTTCGAAACTGGACCACGCCGTTCTGTTCAGGATCTAGGAGTGCATTTTTTCCCGAGATCTCTAGGATTGTTGCCGAAGCTATGGAGTTCGTGCAATACTCTAGGCATGTGGTGTGTCATTTCTTTGGAGAGGGGCCGAGCCATATGGAGTAAAACCCGGTGCAATGAAGTCAATTTTTCCGCTTAAGAAACACTTTAACAACTTGTCTGCGAAAGACCTTACAGCTCCTGGTCCCCTCGCCTACTCTCTGGAGATATTATGTTATATTTACAGCATCTTCTTTCTCGAACGCTTCATGTTGACCATCTTCTTCTTCTTCTTCTTCATTCTTTACAACCAATTTTAATTACTCTTTGTGATATGTTTGATCTTTGCCAAAAACGTGTAAACGTTGCACATTGGTTTGGTAGGCCACTAAACGCATTATACTTCTACACGTTTGGGACACATGTATCCTATTTCAGCCAAATTTACCACTTGTTAACCACTCGGTGTGATCTGAGTCTAAGAACGATTGTACGTTGTGCCAGTTATGCGGGCCTACACTTCCGATTTCTACTATACATTTTATTTACTAGGGTAGCTTCCCTAGGCCCCTACCTCATTCGCGTCTTACGACATGCCTTGTAGGTCGCAGTGGTACTATACTATCCTTTGCTTAACGTGCGGGCCTCAGCACCATACGAATGAATATATCACTTGATAATCATCATCTTTAGCTTATTTGTTATCTATTTAAATATTAGTCACTTGCTCGTGTCATTGAATGCACTTTGGGCTATTTATATTCTCTTTTCACGTCTTTGTGGCATAGGGATATTGACTCGGTCTATTAACACCGACGTTCTGAGTTAGAATCAATCTGCGGACTATTTGGTTGCAAATTGTTTCGCGTGGATTTTTACAAAAGAACGATGGCACCACCCATTCTCTCTCTCGCTCTTTGGTCGTGTTTATCATTCTAATTGTGATATATAAACAGCCAAACATCAAGAACGGATGTACGTGCACAATCTTCAGTACCTATTGGAGCTCAGGTGCTTATCTTTCGGTGGTGTGTTCGGTTTCAACCAGCGTTTACTAGGTTCGCTCTCCATTAGTCCTTTGTTGTCACCAGCCAAACCTGCAAGGCAGCAGGTTGCTATTTTCTTTAGGGCAGCAACCCTTAGACGGCCTGCCCTCCCGGGCTTATGAGCGCCATCTGCCCAGCGAACCGGTCGTTTTGTGGACGCCTTGGTTTGCCGCCCGTTCAGTTTTGTGTACGGTTTGCTCCGCTAGCTTTTGATTGTCCCAATAAACTACAAGGCAGCAATAGTTCCCTGCGAGTGGAAACGCGCACTGGCTTCGCCTCTGTTGGGTTTTCAGTTTTTTGCACATTCGGGTGGTCCGCACACTCTTTGCCTGCCGTGCCATGCTTTTCTGTCCGCCCACCGGCACGCTCCGCCCTGGTGCAAACCTCACAATTTCCGTCAATTCCCTCCATGCCCACGCTGTTCCGCTTTGGTTCACCCGGTCCCCCACCCTGCGATGGGGGCACGGTTTCGCCCATGTGCGCCCAACCATGCATCATCGGCATGCTTGCTCGTGCTGCCTACTTTACAATTTCCGTCAATTCCAATTGTGCTCACATTTGCCTGGGGCTTAACCTGGGCTCCCACCCTTGTGATGGGGCACAGGTTTCGCTCCATGGGCCCACCGTCATCGTCCGCATGCATACTCGCTCTGCCCTGGTGCCTACCTCACCATTTCCGTCAATTCCTCCAATTCTGTGATTTACCATTTGTTCGCGGACGATTCGTACACTGCTGTATCTTACATTTTGGGAACTTGGACAAATTTTAACGGACAACGGCCAGGAGATGCGTGCGTTTTTCAAGGATTTTCGAACCCGTATTGCTTTTCCGTGCTTGCACTACTACCACTACCTCTCCTTCGATCACTGTTACCTCCTTGGCCAAACCGGAACCAAAGTATGTTTCCAGGGTCACCACGTGAAGGTGGGGGACAGGGTCTTGATTAGTGCCGGCTCACTAATCCTGGCACACTCCTCACCCGTTCAGAAAGCAATGACAAACTACTGAATGTAATAATGCCTAGAAAAATCAGAAACAGCGTTGTTTTTTTCCCCCGATCCAGAAGCACTGATCTTCAGTTCTTCGGCTCGGTGCCACAAACACCGTAAATCTGGAGAACCTGTGGCTTTTCCTCCTAGCCCGCGAATTGAACCCGCACTCACAGAGGGCTTGTCACACCGTCGTCCAACGCGCTACGAACACGCTGAGCATACAAACAGCGTTAAAAAGCTATGGTTGATTCACAAAGACCTGTAAAGGATATGCAATTAACTTTTTTTTCAACGTCTGCCATCATGTGCCCTAGATATAAGCCATTGTCTACTTGCTTCAGTTTGTCTCCATGTAGTTGCTGTTTGTGTTCGTTTTTATCAACCATCTTAAGTCCTCTTTGTAGTTTGCGCCGAGAACGGGATTACGTTGTGATTAGTCGCCTACGGCAAGTAGGTCAAGCACATCCTAATTTCGACCAAAGTGTATACATATTATCCAACAGGACATTTGCAACGTATACACGGATCTTGGCAAAGATCAAACATATCACAAAGAGTGATATTGGTCGTAAAGAACGAACGCAAAGAAGAAGATCCAACAGGATACAAATTTGTACAGACGAGTAACACTAAGATTTTATAAACAGCAAAATCTGACCATAAATGGATGATTACGCAGAATAGAGGGACTGAGATGATAAGGAGAAAGAGCTAAGGAAGAGACGCTGGCGATAAATAGAACACACACTGAGAAGACCCACGGGAAGCAATGCAAGAGCGGCAATGTTTTGGATAAAGGAGGGAAAGAGAAGTAGACCTAGACATACCCGGAGAAGAGAGCTGGAGGCTGATATTAAAAGGATAGGTAAAACATGGAAAGAATTGGAAGGGATGGCTGGAAAGAGTAAGAAATTTGAAGACCTGTGCTCCGTTGGGAGTTTAAAAAAAAAACAACCACATCTGGAGTTATTCTGTAACATGATATAAGAAGTAATTGATCATTGTAGACCCGTACTGATTATAAATTTGTATGTTGAGATTTGTCTTTGCTGCCGAAGTTTTTACTCTCTCATCTCTGCTGTTTTCTGTCGTTCTCTCATTATGTTTGCAAATGTTTCTAAAATTTCACTTTTATATTTCATTAAAATTTTTTTTTTTTTTTCGCGATATCAAGAAATTGTTTACCAACTCTCTATCTCTAGCATGTGACGCACTTGGCAGCAAGATATGCACGTCACTCTTCTGTTCTTGGACGTTCTCTGCATCGCGTTTCAAATTCATTTCTTTCTTGTTTTGATGTTCTACCTCAGTTCATTCTAGCTCTTCCATGTTTTTAATGCAGTTTTCATGACAGCACTCTTGGATATCGAATGTCCACAGGGCCGTACCATAATACAGAGACGCGGCCTCATCAGGTGACACCGTAAGGTGGAGGGGGCGCATAAGCAGCAAGATCAAAATTGACGGTTATTTAAAAAAAAAAAAATTGAAAGGGCGGCATTTCGAAGACTTGCATCATGCTAAGAAAATATACCGCACGTGCCTGAATATCCATTCTATCTCTAACGTCTCTTTTGGGTGATGCTGCCTGTCAACTGCTCAATCAATTCTTTTGGGTGATGCTGCCTGTCAACTGCTCGATCAATTCTTTTGCGATCTGCAATTCTATTCCCGTGTGGGTCTTCACTAGTAATCAACATTTATCTTCTTTTGTCGTCTCACTGTTACCGGGTTGTTGCACAGTGTCGTGGTTTTCTGTTTTTGTCTGACGGATTAGGCCAAACCACTTCATTTCTCAATGTAATTCAAGCAAGGTTCTGTGCCAACTTTAATTCTTATGCTGATGACTCGTCTTTTCTGGTGTTGGAAACTTTTCGCAGGCACCGCATTTCACATGTACAGAATTTAGAATATTAGCCTGGCCTATTGCTCGCCCCATTTTTATAGCAGTCATACATATCGGTGTGTTCATTTCCCCTTACAGCATATTCTGAGAAATAAGCGTGGGTGCTCTCTGCAGTCGCAAACGTATCAGTTACATTTTGGGCAGGAAAGTTCTGAGATTGAATATCTTTGTTCATGTATCTTCTTCAGCGATCTCTGGTCATGCGCTTAATTTACTGTGGGCCACAAACTGGGCAGCCAGCTTCAGGTTTCCCCAAAGCTTTTTCATGTTGACTGATGTGGCTTCTCAGCTCACCCAGGAGAGGACAGTCTTGCTCATGTATGCTAAGCCCGATTATTCTTTGCCGTCTTCGTTGGTTTTTTTAATGACTCGTTTCAAGTGTTTTTACAGCTATAGGATAGGTAGTGGGCGTCTGTAGGTTAGCGAGCTCGTTCATAACCCAAGAGTATCTGGTTCAAATACCGCGGCGGTCGGTTTGGAAGCAAATTTGTACCTGTGGATTTTTACGAACGGTCTTCTTTGCGACCAATATTAATCACTCGTGATAAGTTTGATCTTTGCCAAGGACGTGTATACGTTGCACATTGGTTTGGTAGGCCCCTAAACGCAGACTTCTACACGTTTAGGACATGCATCCGATTTCAGCCAAACCTCCTTTGCCGCCTCTTACGACATGCGTGGCAGGTATCAGTGATTCTATTCTTTACACCTCAAATATGGGCCCCAGTAACCACTCGGGCGACTACTGAACATATTCAGGCAGGGAAGCTACCCTAGTAAATAAAAAGCGGCTCAAAAAATTCAGGTGTGGTGACCTACTTGTAGGTGCAACAGAACGCAAATTATTCCAATGTGCAACAATTTTGTGTGTCCATATTTATTCCTAATTTAAATTACATGGCTGATGCTACAAATAAAGAAAATTCGAGATATTTTGGACATATAAAAAGACATGAAGGGCTGGAGAAGACCGTCATGGAAGGAGGCATACCAGCAAAGAGAAGAACAGAAGATGGATTCAGGATATAACTGATGGTTTGAACATGACGGCTGCAGAGTTCTCAGGACAAGCTATTTGATGATGAGTCAGTTTACACTATTAGAGTGGTTTTTCTGTGAATAAACACTTTACCGGTTTGTACAGATTTGTGTCCTGTTCGATAACAGGACACTGCTAAGACAACTCACTAGGTGTTCCCTGACCTAGATCAGAAAAGGGGGCCGGATAATATAGATGTTTGATAGAACACTGCAAGCTTTTTTTTTTTTTTGCAATTTTACTCAATTCTGTGAGTCTAATGGTTATTCATTGGTGAAAAATATTCACAATATTGATATTCCTTATTGTTAAACTTAGCTTGTTGCATAATATAACTATGATTTTTAAATGAATTTGTGTATATACAACAATATTGGAATTCGAGGTCATGTGGTGTAGTTGGGGTCCGATTTCCCATAATTCTTACCCGAGCCCGAAGATCCATAAGTTTATAATTGGCTCTATGATGACTGATGTGGAGGTGTTGAATGAGGTTGAGCTGTTTTTTCAGACAGAGTGGGAGGACATAGTCGCCCGAGTGGTTACCGGGGCCCAAAGAATAGAACCACTGTTACCTGCCATGCATGTCGTAAGAGGCGACTTGTGAGGTTTGGCTGAAATCGGATGCACATGTCCTAAACGTGTAGGGGCCTATCAAACCAATGTACAACGTATACACGTTCTTGGCAGGCAAAGATCAAACATATCACAAAGAGTGATTAAAATTGGTTGTAAAGAACGAATGCAAAGAAGAAGAAGAATGCAGAGTTACTATTCTATGCTCCCCTTGTGAGCCCCACTGGTGAATTGAAGATGTCATGGATAATTCAACAATACTGCAATAAATTAGCAGTCCTAACGAGTTAAACAAAAACATGCATCTAAAAATCAAACAAGACAGCAAAACAATTTGTAAATAGATTTCATTGAAAATTAACTTGCATTCATACTATTTTACATGACCATGCTCACATTCAAATAGTCCCACAATTCCTGCCAGCAAATAATATATATATAAAAAAAAACAATAACAACAAATGTTCAAACACTATCATCATCCTGTAGTCTAGCTGACCACAAAATAGGTGGTGTAGGTATTGACACTTGTTCTCTCCATACAAAAACTATTATGAAAGCTGACGATACCACCATCTGCTGGAGACAATTTGTCATACAGCAAGATAGTACAACCAGGTGTTTTTGATCCACTTGTTTACATAAAATGGACTAAGATAAGGTACAAATTGATGACAATAGTGCACTTACATCAACAATTATTTGCACAATTTTTCTTTGATGATAGTGAAGGGCGAACAATAAAAATTACCAATGAAGATGAGCTTTGTAATTGAAATTCCTCCAAGCTAAACGTGATTACAAATACAATGCTACATAATGGAAAATACCAAAGTTGACAATATCCAATTCCCCCTTTAAAAATGCAGTTAAGTCATTGGGATGTAGGCCAGTGTTTATAAATAGTGCTCTTTTCCATGAATTTTCATAAACACAAGACAAATGCGCTTAGTATAAAAGATGTAAAAAAAAACTACAGCATTTGGATGTTAAGATGCACATTTGCAATAACTAGAAGGCACAAACAAAGCCAAGGCAGATCACAAACCCCAGTGTACACAAAAAAATATAAAAATCCAGTCAACAATGTTAGTACATATGTTACTGGTATTGACAGATGGGTGTTTGCATCCACGTCAGCCTATCCTTCTAATTACTGTGGCCTACAGGGCTCAAGAGCCCCTAGATACCAAGACTGGTCTACATGATTCAAATTCCCAATAGAAATCTAAAAAAAAAGAAATAAAATTGGTAGTAGAAAACATGTTTGAGACACAAAGGTCATGTATGAAGTCAATATGAACACTGATTCTCGCCACAATAGAGGAAAATAAGCTTAAAAATTGACATTAATAAAAGTCGTGTATAGAGAAGGAAACATGTTTTTGAAAATAGATGTCCCCAAGTTTGTCAATGGATTACCATCAGGGACTAAATGACCCAAAATTTAGAAAACTCAAGACGGCAGGTCATGTAGAAGAAGTTTATGGTCCGCATTGAATGTAATAAATACATGTATTGTATGACTGTAGCTTAATGGAATATATAACTACTCTATTCTAACTCTAGATATGGAAGGTGTGCATTTTCTTGCAGAAAGACTTGATTCCTATAATATCTAAGATAACTGCAACCTTTTATCAACGCAGATTCCATTCAAATGCTTACCCTGAATTCCTTCCCAAGTGTAAATCGAATAACTATATGTTGTGCGAAGGTGAAATGTTTATGAATATGTACAGCTGATATCAGGAGACCCTAAATACAAAAACAATAAAACCATGTCTAATTAAAAGATAACCAAAATAGCCAAATTTTCCAGAGACATGTTTCCAGTTCTATTGTTGAACAAAATAATAATACTCCCACAACAATAACTGTTTCAGAAAAGTGAAGCCAAATGATGTGAATTGTGACAATTGTGAACTTAATAATTCAGTTTTTTGGGCTGTTCCCATGAAAAATCATTGCGGCCAAAATGTCCATAGCAGGCAGTCTTTTGATAGATTGGCCTACGAAGATCCAATTCCCTGGAAAGAAATGCAATAAGAAATTGACATACATGTATACTACAAAAAGAACATTACGTATGATTCATATTATTGTCACGTTCACTTGTAGATGAGGCTTCTACAAGCTCATATCTTTTTACAGCATTCAGCGCTATGTATTCCGTGTCAGAGACACTTCAGTGGGTGTCCTCAAAAGATTTCTGGTCTTTATTTTCCTCTTTCCTGAGTGTGTAAAAGTGATTGCTGTTCTTGTAGGATTATTCATGGCTCATTTTTACAACACATCCCAGTGATTTGCATCGTGTTTCTAAAGGATATCTTATCTGCCACTCTTTCCTAAGAGAAATCTGTTTAGTGCAGAAAATATTTGTGTTCTACGCAGTCATGTCAGATATTGTTATATGGTCATACTTCCACATGATGATCCATATAGAACTTGAGAAGATGGTATTTCAAAACTTGACTTGCTTGCTGTGACTGGTCTCCAAGATGTGGAAGATGGAGTTGGTTGTCAACTATTGTCATTAAGCGTAGGGATGGGAGTTTTAATTTGCATTCCAGGGCCAGATGAGTCACCATTGTTGTTATATCAGTACAGTCTTCTTTGCGTTCGTTCTTTACGACCAATTTTAATCACTGTGATATGTTTGATCTTTGCCAAGAACGGTATACGTTGCACATTGGTTTGGTAGGCCCCTAAACGCAGACTTCTACACATTTAGGACACATGCATCCGATTTCAGCCAAACCACCTCAGTAGCCTCTTACGACATGCATGGCAGGTAACAGTAGTTCTATTCTTTACACCCCAAATTTGGGCCCGGTAACCATCTCGAGCAAGTAGTCTTTATATTGTCTATCTTTCTTGATCTTCCCATGGCTCTGTAACCAGATTTCCTTTTTATTATGCTGTTATTGGTGGTTGGATTACATTCTCATTAAATGTCAGAACCACTGTATCAATGTATGAAGCTATGTCCACTCTCTCATGAAAAAGTTCCCCATTTCAGTAACATATTACAATTTGATAAAATTGATAATTTTAACAAATAACAGACTCTATCTACTTTAATAAAATAATATAACTTACTTGACAATGCGTCCTGGTCTAAGGTCAAAATTTTTCTTGACAATTTGCAAGAGCTCATATTCTGACTTCTTGGATGTTCCATAACTGAAGACTGTGATTGACAATGGTTCAGCAATACCAATGGCATATGAGACCTGTACAAACCAAAAATAATGCATTAATATACTGGAGAAAATATTCAAGCAACACACTTTTAATACAGCATTCTAGGAAAATGATTTTAAAAAAATTAAAAATAAGTCATTTAAAATAAGTTGATTTTCACTAGTATTTGAAATTTTATATCCTTTCAATTGTGTAAATATTTGTTGAGCAATATGTTTGACATTTCTGCTGCAGCTAACATGTTTGTTTATTGTTCCAAGTCACATTCATGAAGCAATATTGCTTCTACAAAAATCACATGGTCATAAATCATGTATGTCAAGATTTCTATACATGGTTATCATAACTGATCACATGCAGTGGAATGGAAGAATGTTTAAACTGTAACTAACTAAAGGAGTTTAGTTGCAATACAAAAACTAAATCTCATGATACTTCCAGAAGCTATGCATTTACAGGTATGAGATAACATACCTGAACGAGAACACGCTTGCAGAGTCCAGCTTTCACAAGTGACTTTGCAACCCAGCGGCAGGCATAAGCAGCAGATCTGTCCACTTTTGAGAAGTCCTTGCCAGAGAAGGCTCCACCACCATGGGCACCCCATCCTCCATAAGTGTCCACAATAATTTTACGTCCTGTCAAACCAGCATCTCCCTGCAGACAAAATATATATAAAGGTCAATATCTGTAAACATGGTTAATTTATGCAAACAAAATAGTCTAGAGAAGAACTTACAAAGGCAGCAATAACAAGAGAAACAAACCATAAAATTAACATACTAGATGGAATTCAGTGCTCAACACACAAGTACACAATTTAAGTGTTCTCCCAGAGATTAGGATGAAAAAAATTCACGTAAAGTTCAGCATCACATTCCAACAAGAAACATGGTTTATGCATCCAACATTTCACATCACAAATATATCAATTACTGCTTTCTACGGGCCTACCAAACCAATGTGCAACGTATACACGTTCTTGGCAAAGATCAAACATATCACAAAGAGTTATTACAATTGGTCGTAAAGAACAAACGCAAAGAAGAAGAAGACTGCTTTCTACGCCCGAGCGGTTACCGGGCCCAAATTTGGGGTGTAAAGAATAGAACCACTGTTACCTGCCATGCATGTCGTAAAAGGCGACTAAGGAGGTTTGGCTGAAATCAGATGCATGTGTCCTAAACATGTAGAAGTCTATGCGTTTAGGGGCCTACCAAACCAATGTGCAACGTATACTCGTTATTGGCAAAGATCAAACATATCACAAAGAGTGATTAAAATTGGTCAAAGAACGAACGCATAGAAGACTGCTTCTAAACAATTACAAACATCATAAACTTATTCTAAAAATAAAAACCATGCTATACACTGTAAAGAAGGATTAAGATATACCGCATGAAACAATTGAACAGTAATAAGATATGCACTTGAGTGAAGTCTACATGAGAAGAGAATAGACAGACTGGATCATATGGCAACAGTAAGTCTCATCAGATACAAATTTAACAAGATATTATCAACACTGATTTTGGTAGCAAGTTGAGCTGCAAACCAAAGTGAAGAAGCAGAATTTGATGAATAAGATGGGAAACCTAAGTTGACATTCATCACCTCTACAGTTTTTTCAATATTTGCAGTCACAGAGTTTTTAAAATGAGAACTTAGGATCATCTAGTAAATAAGCTGCACAAAGTAGGTATGGTATTAGTATACTATTATTGTAGTATATGGAATACTATTAGTATATCATAGACTAGCGACACAAGATTTCAATGTAAGCATACACTCACTTTTCCAACTGATACTAAACATTAATTCACACAAATATTATACCTGTGGGCCTCCAATGACAAATTTTCCAGAGGGTTGCAAATGGTAGACTGTACGATCATCAAGGTACTTGGATGGAATGACGGTGTTAATAACTTTCTCTTTCAGATCTTTTCTCAACTGTTCTAGAGTGACATGCTCATCGTGTTGCACTGAGATGACTACAGTGTGAACTCTCAGGGGGATTGCAGCACCTTTCACATATTTGTACTCAACAGTTACCTGAAACAAATGTACGATACAAGATGTCAAACCGAGTCCAACTTACATTTTAATGAAATTTTTTAGACCAGCCAGTGACCCAGTGTAAACAATTATGCTATGTTTGTATATTCTTTATACACTGATTTGTCCAGCACAAGAAACCATGAAATTTCTTTCAACAGGGTCAGGAGAGATGTCGGAAAATCAGAAAATAGGACACGATAATGAGTGAACACACCCATCATTTTTTATATGAAATTCTACTACTTATTTGCACTTATTTTAAGAGAACCAGTAGGGATATCAGGGTGCACCAATATAAATAAAGTAATAAATCTACAGCATAAGACTTCAAAAATATATACACATAACTGATTAAAGAATCCAAAGTGTTATGTGTCAAAGACAGTAATGTCGAGTTTCATCATCATTGTCCACTCATTTTTGTAATAAATATACAAGTGACATCCATTAAGTTACATTTCTGGTCTGATAATATCAACTTGCCACGACAATGGATTAGAGAACTTGGTAGATTAGAGATATACAAAGCAATACCATGGATATCAACAGATCTTGACAGGAAACGATACAATTTAAAAACTAATGATAAATGTACTAACATGGAGGTTCCCCCACGCATGTGTTTTTTCTAGTTTGTTTCACTGTGAGAAATCATTTTCGTGTGTGTAACACGATCTCAGATTAGGATCTGTGCAAATGTAAAATATACAGTTGTAGTTAAAGAGCAAACCCAATCAAAGAGATGGATGTGCTGTGCCGAAAAACTCAGCTTTCATAAACACAGCACTATATACACTCAAAATCACAATGTGGTTTACAAGTGATTAATACTAGCGTGAACAAAGAAAGAAAAAACCAAATATGACTACAAAATAGAAAGTACTGTTCTAACTCAACATACCTGTGTTTTGGAATCAGGTCTGGCCCATGCCAATTCACCACTGCGTCTTAGCTCTGCCATCTTTGCGTTGAGCTGATGTGAGAGCACAACAGTGAGAGGCATGCATTCTTCTGTTTCATCTGTGGCATAACCAAACATAAGCCCTTGGTCCCCAGCACCAATGTCATCAGAATCTTTACCCTGTTTAGTATGAACTCCCTGGGCGATGTCTGGAGACTGCTCCTCCAAAGCAATTAGGACGTTGCAGGTCTTGTAGTCAAAGCCTGAAAACATTCAGAATACCATAAAATATATAATTAAGTCAACAACACTGAGGAGAATTTCATAAAGAAAACTGGTCAGCTTGAGACTGATAGCTATATAGTAGAATGGTATTAGAGCTGGAGGAAGCTGCAGGAGATAGGAAGACTTGGCATGAGTTGGTTGAGGGACCCAATGCCCCAATCCAGGTTAAAAAGGCAAAGAGAAAGAGAGAATGGTATTAGTGATCAACAATGAAAGATGTGTGTAGTCCTTTGTATGCACCACACAGTGACCTTGGAAACATGTTTCATCACTGCAGGTGGCCAATTGATTAGGAGACATCAAAACAGCAAAAATTAGTAAGAAATTTGCTTGTACACCAGATGAACATTTCAAATTCTTAGAGACGTGCATATCAAACAATTAGAAATCATGCTGCTGTGTGATCCCTGACAACTATTCCAGCCAGCAACACCAGTTTGTTGAAGTAACGAGACCTTGACAGTTTATGTGTTGTCAGTCAAGAGTGCTTGCCATACACATATCCATTTTGATAAAGAATGCAGGCAACACAACCCACTTGTCGTGGAGGAAGAGGTTCAGGCATTGATTTCTGAAACGCATCTGAGCATGATGTAATCATTTATACGGATGGTTCGGTGATTCGACATGTGCGGAGCTCGTGGGCTTTCACTGCTCAGGTCGGAGGTGATGTGAAGGAAGACAGTGGTGGTTTTGCCGTGACTACGAGCAGTCTCACTATGGAAATCATGGCGGTTACCAAAGCGATGATTTGGCTATAATCAGACTTTTATCCATGCCTGTTTTCTCAGTGACTCAATGAGTATGCTCAAGAAGATTGAAACAGGATGGGCTAGGAGACATTGGATAAAATCGCTGGGGAGGTCTCAGCTGACAAAGATCAGTTTTATTTTTGTGCCAGGGCATGCAGGTTTAAGGGGAAATGAACGCGCAGATAGGCTTGCAGGTATGGCTGCTGTCCAAAGCGGAGGAGCAATGGACCAGGCTGATATTATAAATTCCTTAAGGAGAGAGGGCGTGTACATGATTCACGTAATAGCGGTGAATCCACACACTAACCAGACTGCAAGAACTCAAAGTTAAGTGTGGTGTAGCTCGACAAGAACGCTATGCTGGCAGACAAAGAAGAATTGTAAACCAACAAAGAACTGGTGTCGTTAGTGCCACACTCTACATACTGAGGGAGAGATCGGAGCACTTATGGACTAATTTGTTCGACGTGCAGTGATGGTGATCCGATGACTAAACTAAACATATCCATTGCCTCTAACAAAATTCCGTAGGTTGCTGGTCCACCTAAGTAATGCAGACATTTTCACACAGGTTAAAAACTTATTTTCCTAGGAAGATGAAACGATACGTGCTAAAAAAAAAACTATCCAGATATGATTTCTCAGAAAAGGACCAGCAATCCAATCTCTGGTACATAGGTGAAATATAACGATCTGGGGTCTTTGAGAAAATCTTTCCCATAATCATATCCAATATTTGTCTTCCAGTCAACTGCAGTTTTTCAGTTTGAGGATTTTGAATTTCTTGAAAAGAAACTGGCTATTAGATTTGTTCTTGGGCACTGCCTTCCTTGCCTAAGACATTAGCACTTCTCAATGACTAACACCACAGGAAGATGGAAACTATTGCAGGTGAATTTCTGCCTTTTTTGAACAGCTGTTTAAAATCTAATTCTAGAAAATATTTCTCAGTGATTTTTCTTGGCCACTCCTATTGTCCGCCATGAACAGGAAAGTATAATAGTATTTTCTGCTATTCGGAAATTGGACGCCCCATATGTATCATGACAGAATAATTCACAAATACTAGCAAACATAAGCACTTATGACATTACCACAAGAATGAAATTAATAATAAATACAACGAAAGCAAACCAAATAAAAACCAGCAGTTGGGCCAGAATATATCATGATACAATACATGAACTTAATGTATTATAGTAACCTAATAACCACTAAGAATAAGGTAGGTGGGTCTGCTATATATGCCTGATCTAACAGAATTTATGTATGAACATCATAAATAGGGAAAGAAATGTTACAATATTCAAAATGATGACCAAATTAATATTAAAGTTAATACTTTTCAGGAAGACATGACAGCGTCAGCTAAACACTATTTCATATATTGACATTTGTACCTATGAGGAGAAACAGAAAACATGCTTCAAAATTAGCAACTTTACAAGAGGAACCAAGTAAGTCTTTCAAAGAGTGAAAAAAAAACATGGATACACGAGAACTGAATAAAGATAGATGTGGCTATATGATAGGAAACAGACAATATGGAGGCAATACAACAAGTATTGTAAATATATTAACAGAAAAATCAATACCTTTAGATGAATCATCATATCCAATCTGCTTGATAGTGTCTCGGATAACTTTCTGGTAGTCTACATTTGCCTTAGAGGAAATCTCACCAGCTACCAAAATCATGCCTGTTTTGGTGATTGATTCGCAAGCAACCATAGCATTGGGGTCTTGCCTCAAGTGTGCGTCCAGTATAGCATCACTAACCTGGTCACAAATTTTATCTGAAACAGGACGCAGGAATTACATGACTGGCATTCATTGCAACAAAAACTATGTTTACATGAGATGGGGAAATAAAATATTGAACTAATGTAGCCACAGATTGAAGTTCTAAAAATGATCACTACTATTCAAACCTTGTTCCCAGTTGAACATATGGTCACACAACGATTACTTTATGCCAATTTATTATTCTAAGCAATAACATTTACAGAGACCAGACAGAATCAACAGATTAAAGAAAAATTGGGAGTGGGGGCAGGGTTGGAAGATGTGTACCACTGACAGGTAAATAAACATTACCAAAGTATCAACCATCTAGGAACAACAGTACAGGAAAACAAAAATTCCTGTGTAGCTCTAGGAACAATGTATGGAACTAGAGATTAAATGAATGGGCAGCACATGACAATTAGATATCTCTCAGAATGTAGACTTTATTTGGGTAAATTTTGCTCCACAACAACCAGAAACTGAAAATCCCAAACCTATCCTCTCAGTCTGTTACTGAAATAATAGCAGAGTCCCTTCTGGCAAATCTGAAGGAAACTAATCATGTGCTACACGTCAACCTCACCTTGTCCTGACTGGACCCATCGCTCTTTATTTGATGTTTCCATTACATCACAATCAGATGGGGGATCTATCAACGATCAAGTTCTTTCTTGAACACCAACCCAACCTATAGACACCACTACCCTTACTTGCTTCACTATTTAGAGTTTAATAGAAGGTTCTTTGACAAGATTAGTGCCACTGTCACCAAGATGAGGCCAAGTTATGCATGTCTCTTTATGAGTTAGAGAATACAACATTACATAGATGTCAGTCATGTGCCACCAGTATAGTGATACACTGAAGATGGTGCAGATGTCAGAAATGCCCACACATGTATCTATTTTGTCAAAATTAATTTCCCACACTCGGACTTGATTACAACTCTACAATATCTCAAATTCACTGCTTGTGCCAGGATGACGGCTTAACTTTGTTAGATGCCCCGATACCTCTGCATTTCGTTCGCTTGAAATATTGTCTATATATTCAACATTATCTCTTGTATAAACTTCACTGTCTTTTGTAGCTCAGAGGTATGAGTAATTTTCTGTCTAGTGGTGTTTTGTTAAGCTAGTGAGCTTGCCTCAGTATATCATATTCAGGGCAATCATGAAGTATGTGCTCTGCAGTCTGATGTGCCTATCCACATGACTAAATTGCCAATCTTGAATTTTATATACATACCTTTATCTCTGAAATGAATCCTCTATTTCTACGGCATTGCTCCTTAGGACAGCTTTTACTGCATATCTCATTAGCTTTTATGCCATTACAGTAAACCCTCGTTAACACGAACTTCGCTAACACGAACACCGGTTAACAAGAACAAAATGTGGTCCCGTCATAAATGTCTATTTCTTATCAGTAAATAACACGAATTTCTGTGTAACACGAATCACGAACTGTATTTTAGTCCCTCCGCCAATTTTATCTCATTTAACCCGAACTTCCAAAGCTTCACAATGTTTGTTGTCACCTTAAAAGCCTTTCATTGTTAGTGATCGGAAAGGTAACACTAACAGTTTCATTTACCTGTGGATGTCCAGTTTGTGTAAAAGGAATGCCCTTGAGTTTGAGATAGACGGCGAGATATGTGAAGACATTAATATGTACACAAAGCATTTTCGGACAGCGGGAAAAGATGAATGAGTCCCGGAAGGTGCGATACCAGATCTGTCGGAAGTAAATTCGTCGTTTCCAGGATTCGGTTACATCCTAGAAGCTCTGGGTACTGTATTTTTATTACAGGTACGAGAATTTTATAGCCAGAACACCCAATTAGAAGTAAAGTATGGTTTTGGCGGGGAGAGAAAAAGAGGAGAGAAGGGAGGAGAAAGTGAAAATGAAATTCCAGTTGATAAAAATCTGGTGAGAAAATGTTCAGATAGGACGGAAAGTTAGATTAGATAGAGTCAGTTGAAGAGTCATGTCTAAGAGGAAGCAGACAGGCATAGATCTGGAAACAAAACTAAGAATTCTAAATGAAGTAGACCGTGGTGCATTGAAGAAAAAGACAATTGCTGAACAGAATGGAATTGCCAAGTCTACCTTATCCACAGTACTTAAAGACAGGAAAAAAAAATTCTTAATGCTGTTGCATTAGGTTCCGGTAACAAATCTAAGCGACTTAGTAGTGCTAAGTACGAAGATATCGAAACGCTACTTCTAGAATGGTTTAACCATATGCGCACTTCCAATGTACCTTTAAGTGGACCTATAATTCAGTCAAAAGCAAATGAGATTGCCAAAAATTTGGATATTCAAGATTTCAGCTGTTCCGCTGGTTGGCTGTACCGGTTCCAAAAAGAGACTCAATTTCATCAGTAGTGATTTGTGGTGAAGCAAATAAAGTTAATGAAGAAGGGACAAACAACTGGTTGCATGGATTTTATGGAGTGAGAGAAAAGTATGCCTCGTGTGACGTGTACAATATGGACGAAACTGGACTTTTTTACAATCTTTTCCAAGTCATACCCTCGGAATAAAAGGTAACAAGTGCCATGGTGGAGCGCACAGTAAACAACGTCTAACTGTTGTCCTTGTATGTAATGCAGACGGCAGTGATAAACACCGCCCATGGGTGATAGGCAAGTCCAAGAAACCACGTTGTTTTAAAAACATGAACATGGATTCTCTACCTTGCATCTACTCTCACGATAAGAAAGCTTGGATCGACAGCACATCATTTCGTAAGTGGCTTCTTCATTTCAACAGTCGAATGGTGACTCAGAATAGGCATGTTCTTCTGACAATGGACAAGTGTACGGCCCATAAAATACATGATCTGAACTTAACAAACGTGAAGGTTCAATTTTCCC
The DNA here is from genome assembly GCA_020796225.1 of Arion vulgaris. NCBI lineage: Eukaryota > Metazoa > Mollusca > Gastropoda > Stylommatophora > Arionidae > Arion > Arion vulgaris. The sequence continues at coordinate 44,809,658 of CM036767.1, forward strand.
CCCCAAATGCAACAAGTCTTCAGCCTTTAGATCAAGGCATTGTTGCTCTTATGAAAGTGCTTATGAGCGACTTGTGAGAGCTGCAATTGCTGTTGAAAACAACACGATAACCCCAAGTTGGAGTGTGCTCGATGCAATAAAAGCTATCGCCGTCTCCTGGGAATCTGTGCCATCAAAACACTTGCAGAACTGCTTTAGCAGAGCCTGGAGACATAGCAACACTAATCCTATCGAAGAGTTAGATGGTGACATCGACACCACCTCTCATGACGAATGGGATATTCTTCAAGACGTTGCAAACCCTGGAGTTAGTTTTGAGGAATTCATTAGTGCAGATGACGATGTTGCTGTGTGTTCTCCAGAGGAATCTTATGTACATGTACAAGCAGTTGTGTGTGAGGTGCAAGAAATATCATCAGAAGAAAGTGATGAAGACAATAGTATACCGTCCACCCGCCAGGAAGTTTACGACCTTGGACACTTTAGAACGGTTTGCTACAACAGCTGAAATGACCGCTAGGTTTACGGAAGCTATCCACACAGTTGGCCGTGAAGTTACTATGCACTTTCGCTCCCGTCTGCAACAGCGCAATATACAGGAATTTTTCTGCAGAAAATGATACGCGAGTACTTCTTTAAAAGTTAATTACGGTAGTAGTGTTTCTATGATGGCATCTGTATTGTATATGGTTAATACTGTACTGCATTGCAATGCTAAAATTTGAGTCCCGGATAACAAATTTTTTAACACGAACTCGTGATTTTCGGTCCCTTCGAGTTCGTGTTAACGAGGTTTACTGTATTTGCATCATATATTGGAGAGACAACAAAAGCTTTTGTTCAACACCTCCGGGACATCTCAAATCAGTCCTCAATCCCTGTAGCTGCATTCCCTGTGAATGTGTAAAGTGATATTTTCATCACTGACTTGCTGTGCTTCTCCGATAACTGCAATCTAATAGTAGTTGCTCGAAGGATGACACACCCACAAGATGGGGATACTGGCACATCACTGTCACTAGTGTCTTGATCAGCCCTTTTATCACCTATCACCAGCTCACTCTAGTGGGTTGTTCCCGGTTCCACTGTATGCACTTATATGGTATACATCCGGCCACAGGTGCGATAAAACTGACACGGCAGCATCATGGCCTGTGAGCTGGCACCAAAGACCTCACTTCAATGTGGCAGGACTGAATACAGATTACTGCATCGCAGTATGGTAAAGCAGATAGGGATCTAACATGCAGTTAGTAAGTAATGTAACTGCAGCATCTAAACAGCGTGTACTTCTGCACATCTCTTGGTTGACATCTAGAGATGAATAACTGGCACACCAACTGTCTTGAGAGAATGGTTATGGATATTGTACCAATAAATTGTATGCTGGTAAAAAATGTCATGAGCCCAAGGTGGTTGGTCATATTAGAATTGTCAGGTATTGGCAAGACTAAACAACTTAGCAAAGGGGCAGAAAACTACCAGAGTGGGGTTGGCAGAATTTGCAGAGTGTAGAAACAAAAATCTTGGCTCTTGTGGTTAGTAAAACTGCAGTGCTTGGTTTTACATGTTCTGTCTAATGTTCAGTTTCCTCTTCCTTGAAGAGAAATTACAGATTAAAACTCCCAAACTGGCATGAGCCAGCTCTTGTGGTCGTTCTATTGACTAATCATATCTTGATACCATGCACAGTATAACTCCAGGTGTGGTACTTTTAATGGAGGGTTTCTCCATATGTAAAATCCCCATGCATCTGTTCACAATTTGTATGCTGTTGCATAATATGCACACACTGACTATAATTTGGATGTCTGTGTCCTATATGATGTGGGGGCCTAACATACTACATACAGTTCTTGGCACAAACCACACAGAACAGTGTTAACATCAACAAAAACAATACATGCACCAAAAATGGTTAACTGAGTCAGAAAAGTATAAACATACTCTTTGACTCAAATCAAATGCTGCACAGAGTGGCGGAAAAGTGATCAATAGGGAGCGCTAGGCTTTAAGTGCAAGAAAGAGCAAAATGTGTGAGACTGTCATGTCACCATAGGCAGCAATATTTTCAGATGCTCCTGTCCTACATGCTATAGGAGAATATGGACTGGTATGCAAAGAGTGACTAATTTGGTTGATAAGAGTGAACGCAGAGAAGATATGGTTTACATGAGCATGTAGGTCTACCTATTTAGTAGGGACACCAGTCAAAACTGTAAATCTAGCAATATATATTATATACACCAGGACCAGTTGAAAAGTTTTGGCTACACTGCTATATATTTCTAGCAACATTCATTCAGTCCCATCTGGATAAATCGGATATATCTATGTTGCATGGCATCATCCTTCCATGACCTGACTAACATAGACGATAACATCTGTCCAGTGCACACCAAAATGGAGGAGTGTTAATACCGTTAAGAGAAGCAGACCAAACAGCGCGCTGTTATTAACAGTGAAACACATTCCTGACATTGAAATTAACAGAATTTGATAACTTCCTCAGAAAATATGTCCAACTCTTTATTATAAGTTAATTGTGGTTGATCAGACATTTCTATACATGACATGAAAATATGTAATATATATATATAATCTGACGAAATTGTAAACAAGATATACTAGCATCCTTAATCTAGACCACTCACTACTGCATTGTCTGAACATATTTGCCTTGTCAAGAGTTTGTATTACAGAATTAAAGTCACTGAATTTTTTTCAATATAAAAGCAAATCTTGTATTCGTTATATCGGGATGTGGTGGCTATAGTATAGGAGCGCAACAAATAAATGACTGAGGAATATCCATAAACTGTCCTTTCTTGAGATCATAGTCACTTATCTATTAGACTATTTGATTTTTATGTTTGGAACACTGAAGGATCCATTATTTAATAATTTTGAACAAACCTAGTATGAATGAATGCATCAGTAAGGTAAAACCACACTATAAACGGAAGGTGGAAATATTTAGGTCATGTTCTTAGATCAGACGAAAAGAGACTAAATCAACAAGTCCCTATGTGGTCACCAGTTGGGAAAAGAAAACGTGGAAGACCAAAGACCACTCTTCGAAGAACAATCCAACAAGAAAGTAAACTATTGGGATGTAAAACCATACAAGATCTCCAACTGCTAGCAACGAACCGCATCACATTTGGATCTAAAACCTCTGCCTGCCTTTGGCACGAAAGGAACAAACAAACAGTAGAACATCGGCGCGAATGCAAGAGATGGTAAAAATCTGGTCACGCAGGTGATACGAAAAGTGCAAAACAATATAAAAATGTATTTGTAAGATTATGCGTCCTTGGCTGCTTTCCAACTAAACAAAACGTTGAGTGTTGTAGCAAATATAATAAAATATTATATATTACCAATGTAAAATAGCACGCTGCATATTTATATTAATTATTATAGTTAATTCTTTTCAAATACTCTTCGCAATTGTACTAAATTAGTTTGTATCCCTAAATTGAAACGCTTAGCGCTCATAGAGGGGCTGATATTCATTGCATGATCAGTGCTAGTCCTGGGTTATGCACAACTTTTAAAAAAAAGTGTCTAGACTGATTTCAGAGCAGACATCTCATTTTCTACACTTTCGTTACATTTACAAACTCACCAGGATGTCCCTCTCCCACCGATTCGGATGTGAATAAGAATGTTCCGATGTCATCTTGACTGCATTCCTCAGCGTAGTGTTCGTTTAAATCTCTATAGTGATTGCCGTTTTCAATAATATTCTCAGACATTTTAACGGTGTAAATTTTTCCTATAAATTCTTCCTTCGCTTCTGTTGTGGTGGAAAAGAGAACGACAAAAGGTTTGGGCACTTCTTATACACACAAGCACAACCACGTGATATTAGTGTATTCATCGTATTGGTCGACTTCGCTAGTAAAGCAGAAAGTGGACTTTTCTTTTAGGGGTGTCACTATTTTAACTTTCAATTTTGAGTCAATTATTAAATCAATAGTTGAATAGTTGAAGTATTTGTCCCTTAAATTTATATGTAATAACTCAAACTTATCGAATAAGAGCTGGAAATTGTCAGGGTATAGTAATATTTTGAGAATAGTAGGGATTAGATTACCTTCACATATCAAGTTGAACGTATGATAATAGAAAATATGGTTGTAGCCAATAGAAAATGAATTTCTGTCAAGTCATGAACTGTCCTTGAACCGGATCTACAAGACTTAGTCAGAATGCAGACGTGATCGAGGTTTGGACTTACCTGGTCTCTAGGATGTGAATTTGTTGTTATTAAGACAACTTGTAATTTTCTCGTCATGGACCAAGTCCGTAAGGACAAGTTTGTTTTTACCAAAAACACAACAGATCTTTTGTCTCATGTTCACACTTTTCTCTCATTTATGGCGGTATGTTTGCTATTGAAAAGGAGATGTGTAATGAGTAATGAGAATAAATACTAGTAATGTAGATAGAGTATAGAGACAACAATCGACGAATGAGCGAATAGTATTCATTAACGATCTTTAACGCATGAACTCAATCTGAACTGAAATATCATACGTCATGTATCCTCCCACTACATTAGCTGTGTAGTAGTGTATTGTGTGCTTTTACAATTATATTGTTGACTTTATAACTGAATGAAAATGGTAAACATTAACTCTTGTCGGAGGTGTATACTCTGAAGTTTTAGCAACCACAGACAGACTAGATGGGGTGACACCTACCGTAGCAGTCTGAGTAACCAAACGTTTATACTAGTGTTATTTTCATGTCATTTATTGTGCTCTGTTATATATAGTCACAGGGTCATTGGTGCTGACAGTTTTTCAAGGCATCTTCATCATCATTGTCACAGTGCTTTCTCTGAGCTGGCTTTTAATCAAATTAAAGAAATACTACGCAGATATAAACACAGGTAGGATACTCTTATGATAGTTGATAAATAAAGAAGAAATTGTAAGTTACTATATATTACTATTGCTTTGAAACAGTAGGATCTTCTATTGTATCATCTGTTGTCATGTTTAGTGAAAAACCCTTCTATGCCGATCCCTAGCAGTCCATTGGTTTTGTGATTATACTTCTTAAAGTGTTGCAAGAGTTTGTGACTTATAAATGTCCTGTCCTACATGGCTCGACAGAGCATAGTTTGAGAATCTCACAGTCTTTACCAAGTCAGATTTGCTTTTCTTGTCAATATTTAGTTCTAATGTGCAAAATATGCATCTGTCTTAGAAGTTAATGTAATCATCAATGCGGTACGCTCTCAATTGTGTGACACGGGCTGGTCTCAGACGCTGGAACGAGTTTGAGAATTAGGCGTTAAGTTTGGACATGCCAGACAGTGTCGTCTTCGGGTAGAGAGAGAAGATATAGTAATCAACTTCTCAAGGGTACTGTGAGCAAATGGACTTTGGGATAGCTGCTGCAACGGAGGACAGAGCACGAATGGGAATGCCCAATGTGCCATGACGTCGATCGCATAACATAACACAAAGTTAATGTAAAAAATAATGTCCTTTACCTAAGAATGAAGAAATAAATATAAGAATTATTATTATTGCCAGCCCAAATTTTAGTTATGTGAAGAGTGAAAAGTATTATTCATATAGAAGGCTCTGTAGTCTGTTTTGGCATCTGTTAGCAAGATAATATAGTGCTAACTTTTTATTCCCTAATGCTTACCACTGTAGTAGTAGCAAGATAATATAGTGCTAACTTTATTCCCTAATGCTTACCACTGTAGCAGTAGCAAGATAATATAGTGCTAACTTTATTCCCTAATGCTTAGTAGTTATGAATATCCTGTTGCTGTCATGTATACCCCTAAAGTCGGAGAAAGCACACCTGTATCATGGGGGACATTGATAATAACGAAGCAGACCTTCATGCAAAAAGCAGTCAGAAGCACCATACCAGGAGTACTGACTATGCTTGAATTCATAGCTTGTGAATGCAGAAGAAGAAGTCATGTATCCTTCTTTGCCTTAGTTGCCACAAGGAATATGCATGATCTCCGTACAGGAATTTTGTTATCCTAGTCAAAGCATTGTGGGATCGATTAGGGTAATGCTTAGCGTTCAGCTATCAACTCTGACACAAGAGGGTTGTGGGTTCAATCCAACGCTCGACATTTCACTTGCAAGAAAAGAAATTGGCCCTCCTACCTCCTGCACACTAGGGTCTCAAAATGTGAAGTGACAGGCACTTCATACTCTAAGGTCTCACCCATGTGGTGCTGGGGCCCATAGGAAGCAAAAATAGTACCACTGCAGGCTACAATGCATATCGTAAGAGGCGACTAATGTAGGCCCTAGGGATGCTACCCTTGTAAATAGAAAGCAGCACAGAAATCGGATGTAAAAAATAACTGACACAACGTACAATCACTCTTGGGCTCAGATCACATACAAATCACAGAGTGGTTGACAAGTGGTCGATATGGAGCGTTCAAGAAGAAGATACTCTAAGGGTCTGAAAAATTTACTGGAATTTTTATTTTATTAGTCAAAGTCTCACAGAACTAAATCTAGTTAAGACAACAAATTTGTGTTGTTCTGAAATCCATAATTTGTTCATGTAACCTAGATTGTTTAGAATATTATGTCACAGCCTATCCAATTGTTAGAGTGTGGAAGTCACAAATCATGTGATAATCATCCGCAAATGATTAATTGATAGGGCTGTCACCATTGCACTTTGGTGAGTAACCATATGCGCTTAGAGCTCTTTCTTACACATGAAGATCTGAGCGGCAGTGCACAACCTTCCTACCACCAGCGAGGCTCCTGATGTAATTTAGAAGATGGTGAGAATATTTTGTAGGAATAGAAAAAATATTTCTATGAATTTTGCCAAGGTAGCGACTTTCCAGCCTGCTCTTCTCGATTTTTAACTGTCAAAGCTTCTTTTACTTGCTTAACTTGAACACAGGACTTGTTTTATCATCCTTCTCAAATAAGACTACTCACTTGATCTCATCTACAATGAGATCAGGGATCTCTGGAAAATATCCTGAAGACTTCACGAACGGAGTACCTTTGCAACGAGAGGAAATCTTTGGAAAATGATAATCCTGCAAAATATTTTTGCCATCTTCTAAATTACATCGGAACCTCCGATGCTACAGAGTTCAGAGATGAGATTTTCTTGTGTAAGAATGAGATCGGAGCACCCATGGTTACTCACCGAAGTCCAATTGATCAATCAGTCATGGATTATTGTCCAGTTATTGATTGTTTTGTTATTTTCTAAAATATGCAATCATATCAGAACTAATTTATGTAATGTTATCAGGAAGTCATGAAGCTTCAGAAGTCGAAGGTCCTCCTGCATTGCTTGAACATTACAAATTTCAACAATCAGAATGTCGACAGAAGATGCAGGAGGAACATACTTCCAAGGTAATAAGTCAGTTTTTATTTGTTATTGAAATGTAAGATTATACAAGAATAAAACTAAGATAATGATATTTAACTGAAATGTCAAGTATAGAGTGGAGACATAGAGAACAACTAAAGGGACCAAAAAGTTACAGGCATTTGTCAATAGATGCCTGCACAGGATACTCCATCTATGATGCAATGACAGGACCACAAACAGGAATCTGGGGGATAGAGCGGGACAACAGCAGGTAGAACAAAAGATAAGGGACGGAATGTGGTGATGGATAGAACACACACTGAGGAGACCTGACAGCATCATGTGACAAGCCCTCTTATGGAACCCCCTGGATAATAGAGGTAAGGGAAGGCCCAGAAACACCTGGATGCGGGAGTTGGAAATGGAAAGCAAGAAAATGTGGTGAGATCTGGAAAAGATGACATGGAATAGTAGGGCTTGAAAAGCATTGATTCCAGACCTATGCCTCCCGAGGTGTGAAGATGAAGAAGATTCTACAGCTTGCGAAAAAAAGGAGGAACAGAAGAGTTTAAAGATAAATCTACCTATCTATATCCTCGTCTTGTCCCACTTGACACATACAACTTCCACAAAAGATTTATGTTGTCGCAGTCCTGCCGCTTTTCTCATAATTGTTTCCCACGTAGGGCCACATTCCTTCAAATTCCACAAATATTTTCTTTGTTTCATTTGGACATCCAGGCTTTCTTTTCATATCCGCTGTCCATATGTGTAGCCAATGTCTCTACTGGCATAGACATACAGAAGGTTAACCATCTGGATAAAAACTTCCTTTTGGGTTTGATCTCTCTCCTTCACGAAACCAGTTTCCTGATTGACTTGGTTTGCTTCACCCGATTGAACTGAAGGCATGAAGATGCATAATGAAAGAAGAAATGCTTGGAGTATCCCTGCCATGAAACAGTGTGCCACAAAGAATGGTTTAACAAGTGATAGATGTCGAGTACGAACAAGAAGCTGAGAATCTTTCAATCAAATGTGAATTCAGTGCTGTTCTATGGCTCAGAAACATGGAAGACAACAAAGGAAACCATCAGAAAACTACAGACCTTCGTAAATGAATGTTTATTTAGAATAGAGGGACTGAGATGATATAATAAGATTATGAAGAGGAACTCAGAGAAAGAACAAAGCAGTACCAGTGGAGGAAGAACTCAGGAAGAAACACTGGCGATGAATAGGACATACATTGAGAAGTCCGACCAGAAGCATTGCAAGACATGCACTGTTTTGGAACCCACAGGGAAAGAGGAGTAGGGGAAGATCTAGACAGACCTGGAGAAGGGAGCTGGAGACTGATTTTAAAAGGATATGTAAAACATGGAAAGAATTGGAAGGGATGGCAAGAGAGAGGAAGAGCTGAAAGAAGTTTTTGCTGAAGACCTGTGCTCCGTTGGGAGTTGAAAGATGAAGAAGAGGATGTAGAGTGAACAAAGTAAAAGTTTTGTTCTTTAATTAGAAGTTGCATGAATGACTCACACTTGCGCTTGCTTTCATTCTAGGCATTATTTTACAAAGAAAATATCTTGAAGCCACAGGAAGAAGCAAAGAGACTGAAGAAGGAGAATGAATATATTAAAATCTTTGGTCCAATGTGGCAAACAGAAGGTTCTGTGCTAGGGGTAAGAATTCTATTTAACATGTAGAGTACTTTTTTATTATAACAAACTATTATGATTTAATTTTTTGTGATTATGTTGTTTTTTATGTTTGTGGATTTGGGATTGATTTTGCTGGCTCTAATACTGCTTTGTTTTCTTGATGTTGAAGGGGGAAGAAGACAAGCTGTCAGAAAATGGTGATGTAACGGCGGGACGTAAAGCTGCCAGGAATAGAAAAGTTCTGGAGAAGATCAACAGAAAAGTGGCTGATGAGGCTGCCATAGCTGCTGCAGCAAAACAGAAACAAAAACGGGTAATATATTTTGTTGTTGTGCTCAACGATACCAATTTGTTTACATTTGTTCTTATCAACCAAGTTAACCACTCTTTGTGATATGTGTGTGGTTTGTTCCTTCTTCGCTTGCGTTCGGTTTCGTATGCTCGTCTAAATCATGAGATGGGTTGCCTCTATGAAGCTGCATGTCAGTTGGAGTTCTTGAGAGTTCCCCATAGCTTGGTCTGTAAACTTTGTTCATGAGGCCATGTTTCATTTCGTTGGTGTATGTATGATGGACATGACTGCAGGATGTGCTCTGGAGTCTGTGTTTCTGTCTGGAATGCACACTGTGCAGTCTGAGGGTTTGTTCCAAAAACTTGACTATGTTGTGTTGCTCTTCCGTTAGGACCCCACTACATGTAGAACAGATGCATCCGACTTTTGACCTAAAGTGTATGTATATTATCCAACAGGACACAAATTTGTACAGACAGGACCACCCGAGTGGTTACTGGGGCCCAAATTTGGGGTGTAAAGAATAGAACCACTGTTACCTGCCACGTATGTCATAAGAGGTACCTAAGGAGACTTGATGAAATCGGATGCACATGTCCTATACATGTAGAAGTCTATGCGTTTAGGGGCCTACCAAACCAATGTGCAACGTATACACGTTCTTGGCAAAGATCAAACATATCACAAAGAGTGTTTAAAATTGGTCGTAAAGAACGAACGCAAAGAAGAAGAAGTACAGACAGGTAACTGTAAGATTTTACAAACAGCAAAACCTCACTTTGAACTATCACATCTGGAGTAATACTGTAGCATGGTATCAGATCTGGTTGATCATAGGGAGGCCGCCAGAGCTGATTCATGCCGTCATGCCGAAAGATAAAATTGTACACTGTTTACAGTTATAGCATTTGGTAGACTAGACCTAACTGTATAACCACAGATCATCTGTAATAGAGGCTAAACATAAAGGAACCCTTTTTCATACCTCAAGGTATATTGTTATACGGTGTTATGCCCATACTTTTCATTGACCGTCGGTATGCGATGGAGGATGCGATCAACATCACACCGATTGCCTTTAATTCCCAATGTTTTCCTGGTACCCAATTGAGGCTAGGTCGACCAGAGAGAGATTATGGAAAATATTCCATTCCCACTGTGGAACTGAACCTGTACCACTAACCTAAGAAGCAAGTTGACTAACAACTGCAGCCTTGAATAGGGGAAAGAAAAACATAATAGAGAAGGATAAGGATAAAATAAAAGTAAAGAGAGCAATCTCTCTCTCTCTTGCCATTTCACCCGGATTGGGCATAGGCCCTCAACCAACTCATGCCAAGTCTTCCTATCTCTAGCAGCTCCCTCCAACTCTTCTTTATATTGTTAATCTCCGCCTCCAAATCTCGTCTCCATGTATTTCTCGGCCTCCCTTCTTTCGCTGTCCCTGGGGTTCCAGGCAAGGACCCTTCTTGTTATATTCCCCTCTGGTCTTTGCAAAGTGTGTCCTATCCAGCGTCTTTTTTAACCTGTTCGTTCACTGGATTCTGTCTTGTTCTCTCCATAAGTTCCTCATTTCTGACCCTATCGTACCATCTTATTCCCTCTATTCTGCGCAGACACCAGTTGATGAATGTTTGCAATTTATGTGTTATTGTTTTAGTTGATCTCCATGTTTCTGACCCATACAGTAGAACTGCTTTAACATTAGAGTTAAATATCCAAATTTTTTTCTAGATTTGATTTCTTTAGACTTCCATATGTTTCCCAGTGCAATGAAAGCTCCTCTTGCCTTCTGTATTCTTATTTTAACATCTCTATCTGTTCCACCCTCTTTGTCTACATTGAAAAGAGAGCAATGAAGACAGAGTATTTACCCAATGTTTAAGTAGTTCTCGACCCTTTTATCTCACTCACGGAGAGAGATCGCTTTCGGGTAGTCAAGATGGTGGATGTGTTGATTCTAAACTGTGTACTATGTCATGTATTTATGATGTGACTGATACTGTTTATGGTGTGATCAATCCCCAGTAAGATCAATGAGTTTTTTCTGTCGGGGAATAAATAAAAACAAAAAGAACCTGAACTGTTTCGTGGTGACTTCACTAGCCATGAGGCCATTAAATTCTTCAGGCTCATGTGCCCCCTGTCCTACACAGGCAGTAGCAGTAGTTAAAAAAAAAAATTATAGTTGAATATGGTAGAACAAAGAAAGACATGGGCTATTACTTAAATATAAATTGTTACATTTTTCATTCCCCCGCCTCATATGGCATCTCTGACTGATTTTTGCATGATCGCTTGCTTTCCTTATAACTACTGTCGCATATGTTAATTATATCATATTTTTGAACTATTTCCTTAGATTATAACTCTTCCCGTAGAACCAGATGTCGATCAAGAAGCAGTCATAAGTGTAATACTCAGAACGCCCATCGGAACAATTTGTCAGCGAAGATTTCATGACAGTGATAAGATTCAGGTATTTTTTAAAATGCATTTTGACTTTCTCAAATAGTTATTTTTTTCTGTGCTCGCTCTGTATGAATTCAGGAATATATCTTTGAAGTTGGAGAAGGCACGCCTGGTAGGGGACACTGATAAAAAAGAAAGCATGTCTTCCCGTAAAAATCAGTCAGAAGCATCATACTCTGCACCCTGACTACGCCTGAATTCATAGCGTGACTACCCATGAAAAAATTACTTGCAGGCCCTATGTAACATATGGTGCTACGGGAGAAATATATATATATAGATTCCACCCTGATAAAAACTGATACTCAGATTTTATGAGAGGAAGTGGGGGAGACTTCTAGAAATTAGCTGAACATCATCTTCTTAAACTCCATATCGACCACTTGTTAAACCACTCTTTGTGATTTGTATGTGATCCAAGCCTAAGAGCGATTGTACTTTGTACCAATTATGTGCCTACAAGTAGGCCAGCACATCCGATTTCTGCACTGCTTTTTATTTACTAGGGTAGCTTTCCTAGGCCCCTACCTTAGTCGCCACTTACGGCACACCTTGTAGATCTCAGTGTTACTATTCTTTGCTTCCCGGCTAACTGAACAGATATGTTTTATTTTGAAATTGTCTTGTTGCGCACCTATGTTAGTTGGATTTGTATTAACTTGTTCCTTCTTTCTTGATAGTGCCTTCTTGATTTCATAACAACTCAAGGATTCAGCCAGAGGAGATATGCAATCTCCACTTCATATCCAAGAATGCTCTTGAACAATCCAGACTCCTTTTTGTCAGACTACAAGTTTGGGAAGAGGGTAACGTTGAACATAGAAGAAAAAGAATGAGTCTTTGTGAGTTCAGAGGAATATGGTAGCACTGAACATAAAGAAAAAAGATTGAGTTGTGCTGGAATAAAAAAGATCGTTGCACATCGAGTGGAAAGATGTTGAAGCCAAGATCAAATGTGAGATTGTTATAACAAATATGCAGGTTTCAAATTTAAATAAATCAAAATAAAATAACATCTGTTGTTATTTGCTCTAGAGAATCGTTTTATTTCGTTATATGGTACCTTGCAACCTCATGGACTCAACACACTACATTCCTATGTTTCTTAGTACTGTCTCTTCTCATGCTCCATATTCTGTATATATTCTGTTTTATATATATTTGATTTTTATTGTTTTATCTTCTTTTTTTTCCACTTCTAGTTTTTGCATTTATTTTATTTGTTTTTAGTCACAGATTTTCATTTTAGGGCCATTAGATATTTATTGTTATACTCTATATGTAGTGTGCTGTGAAAGAAGTGAAATTCTTCACTTCTGTTGTATCTTTTGCTTGATAAAGACCTTTTGGTCAAAATGTTGCTGTGTATTGTTTTCGTATTTTGTAAAACTACAGTAGTTTGTTTTTATGTGTTTGCATTGCCATTGTCTCAGCTATATAGTTTTACTGCAGTCTTTCACTTATATTGTCATTACATAGTTAGTCTTCATTATAGTCATACATAGTTAGCAGTCTTTCACTTATTGTTCCAGCTACTAGTTTCATCTTCACTTATATAGTTCCATTGCTACATAGTTTTACTGCAGTCTTTCACTTATATTGTTCCATTGCTACATAGTTTTACTGCAGTCTTTCACTTATATTTCATTACTAATTTATAGCTCATATATTGTCATTATATATTTACTGTTTCCTATATTGTATTATGTTACAGTCTTCATTATTGTCATTGTAGTTTTGCAGTCTTCATTATTTGTCAAGTTGAGCTCATATTAATAATGTTATTTTATATGTAATGTGCCCATCAGGATTAACAAGACATATCAAGGGTGGTAGAAAACACCCTATACAAGATACTTGATAGAACTCGTGGACATACCCTGAATGCTGAAAGGTATAACCTGAATGCTGAAAGGTATAACCTGAATGCTGAAAGGCATAACCTGAATGCTGAAAGTTATAACCTGAATGCTGAAAGTTATAACCTGAATGCTGAAAGTTAACCTGAATGTGAAATGCATAACCTGAATGCTGAAAGGCGTAACCTGAATGCTGAAAGGCGTAACCTGAATGTTGAAAGGCAACCCTGAATGTGAAAGAACTGAATGTTGAAAGGCATAACCTGAATGTTAAATGCATAACCTGAATGTTGTTGAGTCTGCATAACCTGAATGTTGAAGGCTACTGAATACTGAGGCTATCCATGTTGAAATGCATAACCTGAATGTTGAAATGCATAACCTGAATGTTGAAAGGCGTAACCTGAATGCTGAAAGGCGTAACCTGAATGTTGAAATGCATAACCTGAATGTTGAAAGGCATAACCTGAATGCTGAAAGGTATAACCTGAATACTGAAAGGCACAACAATAGAGGAAAGAAGAAAGTTATTAGTTACTAAACTGAAGTCACAGTGCACTGGACACACCCATAAGTGTTCAGTCTCCCCTAACAGATGTTGAAGGCTATGCATACTGATGGTTCCTGTGGCTTGCTGGTTAAACACACTCCTTTATCGTGTTATTGTAATTATCAAAATCTTGTCTTTGCAAAACTATAAAACTTTATTTGACTTGTTTTGCCTTTGCTACCTAGTTTTACTGTTCGTCTCTTATATCAATTTTTTTTTTAAATTTTTTTTTTTCGTCCGCTTCAACTCAGACAGTTTCATCTCTGAAACTGATTTTGCGTGAAAATCTGTTTTTCCAATTTCTTACAATGGCAGCAGCTTGCACATTGTAAATTACTTTACACTGGCAGCCGTGTGCTCAATGTACTGGTAATTAGTATTCCCTCGCATACAGGCAGATTTTCTCCGACTTCAGAGGTACTCATGTTATCGTCTTGAGTAAGACCAGGGACTCGAACAAATGCCGGACAGTAGGTTCGAACCCAGCTATGAGGCCTCACAGCTAGCAGGCCGAGCTACTATCAACTACTCTAGCGTTCTTTATATCAATGAAATCTTGCCTACATTTATTATATAATTATTGAGTGGATGGTAGAAGCAGGATTTTTTCTTCTGTGTTCTCACCTAGATTGGGATTACTGATTCTGTAATAAGGCAGCCGCTGTCACAATTATATAATAGACGATAAAGTTTTCTTCTGGTTCTCACTAGATTGGGATTACGAATTCTGTAAGAAAGGCAGCCGTCTGTCTCAGATTATCAGCCACGCCTGTTTTTTCGAGTTAGCATTCCTTAGCGAACACATGCATCCGATTTCAGCCAAACCTCCTTAAGTACTTATAAGGATGGAAGGTAACAGTGGTTCTATTCTTACACTCAAATTTGGATAACACTGAATAAGACGAAAGCAGGATTGATTGAAACTACAAATTAAAGTATCTCTAAAAGTGATGTATTGATAAAACATCAATAAAATTTATAAGGTTGATTGGTTAATGGACAGAATAAATGCTTAAAACACTCTTAAATTGATACATGCTTAAATTCTTACAAGATTCAATTTAGCTAATTAACAAAGGTCTTGAAGTTGAAATTGTAACTGTGAAACACAGAAAAATAACTAAGAAAGATAGAACACAAGTTCAACTCTGATCATATATTGGATTGTGTTCATGTTGATAACATTCATCTTTCTGTACCAGACTGATTGATGATAACTATACATTCTATTCTATGAAATCTGATTCATGCAGCCTTAGGATTGGTGTATGCTTTAACATTTCGCTGTAATAGAGTTGGTGCTTATCCTTCGACAGTGTCCGGTTTCAGCCAATAGTATCTTATATATTGTTCTGTAACACTAGTGTTTTACAGTGGGTATGGCTCAGCCATTTGATTTATAACTCAATTCGTACTTAAATGGTGATAGGTAACAGTGGTTCTATCTTACATATTTGAACGTGATTCACTTGATAATCAATAAGTACAAACAGAGAGATTGCAACAGCACAACGTTGAGTGTTTATAAGTAGATTGTATTGATGCATAATTAAAATATCTTACAAACACTTGAAATTACGATATAAATTAAATATCTTATAATTAAGTATCTTATATTGATAATTATTTGTTTCTCATAAAGTCAAAGTATTATTTATTTGAAAATTAATTTATCACTGGCTATAAAAAGACCAGCAAAGAAAATACTCAAAGATTTCAGCTTCTAATGGGCTATCGCCAGTGGCCTGGGCGCTCTAGGGCTAGGGCGTGGGTCGAAGAAGTGGGGTGTTCAGGCGATTAGTGGTCGGTGGCTCATTAAAGAAGAAATTAATAAATCAATATTTTAAAATAACTTATTTTCGTGATTTTGCAATTGAATAATCATTTAACATGTGAACTCTGCACTTAAATTCATCTTATGCCCGTCTTGCTCCATTTTTTTCATCATTTTTCTATTTCATGCATATAATCATTTGCAAATTGACCATGTATTACAGAAATATATATCAATTTTCTGGTCTAGATCATAGATTCACAAACTTTTCGCCCACGCCCACTTTGCACAACATAAACTTCGTAACGATATACATGCTCTATTTTCTCTTTGACATAGAAAATTGATAAATATTTCTTAATACATGGTCAATTTTCAAATGATTATATGCATGAAATAGAAAATTGATAAAAAATGGATCGTGTAAGACGGCATAAGATGAATTAAAATGCAGAATTCAAATTTTAAATGATTATTCAATCACGAAAATGATTTATTTTATAATATGTATTATTAATTTCATCTTTAAGGAGCCATCGACCCCTAATCGCCTGAACATCCCCAATTTCTTCTAAACCTACTATCGCCCCCCTAGAACGCTTCAGCGCCCACTCGGGGGCGGTACCGCCCACTTTGGGAAACGCTGGTCTAGATAGAGCAAGACAGGTGATATTATTTCAGAACTGGACACAATATACTGAACAGACTAAGACTGGTTCCATCTCACGCATTTGGACAACAGCTGAACACATCCTGCAAGATTATCCCCTGATAAGTCAACTGCGGAAAGAACACTGGCCAACAGAGACAAGCATCCACGCAAAGCTGTTTGGAAGTCTTGATGAACTAACAAACACAACAACATACATTCAGAGAAATGGACTTATTGAGTAGACATTGAACAACGGCGAACGACATGAAAAGCACTTTCCGGTCTTTTATTCTGAAGATTGAACTATGTTACATGGAGTGAGATGGCAAAATTCACGGATCCAGAGCTGACCAGGACCGTATTCCACCTCTACAACATGGTACAGATTTCAGGCAGCATCAATGCAGTCTAGCTAAGCGAGTAGTTATTGAAGAAGAAAGACAAACTTTGTCCAAAAATCGTGTTTTTTCCATTCGCGCGGTTGAATGTAGACGAAGTGATGGCGATTCTCACATATTGTTTGCGTTTAGGCTTGATTTCCTGATAATCAGTGCCCTTCCTCATTCAGGCGAGCCTTAATACTCCGACTTCAGATGTAACACTATTCTGAAAACGGATGTATGACGCCGAAAGGTGCAGATGTCCGCATTAACTGCTAGACAGCGTAACAAGCGGTCTTTTCCAAGCGAACAATGAATGTGTATGTTTTCAGAATTGAACCGATTGAAGTGTGCCTGCAATGGATATAGATCCTGTTCTCTCTTACTTTCTTTCTTGAGCTTGAAGTACTTGGTAAATATCTGCAACTAGTGGCGGCTCGTGAACATTTTTATTGGTGGGGCCAGACAAAAATTTTCGAAAAAAATCATGGTTTTGGGTTAGGTTATATTTTAGTTCTAAATGTGGAGGTGTTGAATGGGGTCAACACAGAGAAAGCTCCAGGGCTCTGTCATGGGTGGCTGAGCAACAGGTTACCCATACGATCATCATATCAGACTCGATGAATATGCTTCAACTGATTGCATCTGGAAGTATGGAATGGGTGGACATCATTCGGAGATCACATCTCAAGAAAATGACTTGGCTGGACATGCTGGAGTGCGAGGTAACGAGCGTGCTGACTCTTTTGCAAACAATGCCCCGACTCAAGTGGACAGAAGTATGGACAGAGCCGATATAATCAATGCGGTACGCTCTCAATTGTGTGACGTGGGCAGGTCTCAGACACTGGAACGAGTTCGAGAATTAGGCGTTAAGTTTGGACATGCCAGACAGTGTCGTCTTCGTGGTAGAGAGAGAAGATATAGTAATCAACTTCTCATGGGTACTGTTAGCAAATGGACTTTGGGATGGCTGCTGCAACGGAGGACAGAGCACGAATGGAATGTCCAATGTGCCATGACGTCGATCGCATAACAACAGAAAAAAGCTTATCGATATAAAATAGAGGCAGTTATCATTTTTTGGATATGTGATGAGAAATGTAAGTTTAGAAGACATTGTACTTACACAATAGTTATGGAGAAATAAATTCTAAAATAATAAATACACGTTCATTATTTTTGTGGCAAGGCCCCACTGGCTTTAAGGACGAGTCACCACTGTCTGCAACGTTGTTCATAGTATAAATCTCAATACTTTGTATTCACACAATCTTAGTTCTTCAAGTTAATCTACTAAACTGTTAGAGTGTGTCTTATTCTGAGCTGAAATAGTGTTTGGGTCTGAAAACAGAACAAATTGTGAAGATACTGTATGCAAGGTTACTTAAGATAAACTCTAAGTCATGTGAGCTTGAAGGAGTAGATGTACTGTAAGGATATGTGAGCTTGAAGGAGTAGATGTACTGTAAGGGTTATGTGAGCTAGAGTATGTTGGGTTCATGTAGCTAGATGTTTTGGGTTATGAAGTAGATGTATTAAGGATTATAAGCTTGAAGAGTATTTACTGTATTCATTCTGTTTTACGTACAGGTCAGTAAATAACTTAAGAGTTCATGTGAGCTAGAAGGGAGTAATGTACTGTAAGGTTCATGTGAGCTGAAGGATAGATGTACTGTAAGGATTATGTGAGCTTAGATGTATTTCTGGGCATTGAGAGTAGATGTACTTAGGGTTCATGTAGCTAGAAATGATTCTTGGACTTGATCTAAGTAGATGTACTTCTGTGGATTGTAGCTTAGGTTGCCTGAAGGTCAGATATAGAAGATAATAAGAAGGTTTGTGACGCTAAATGTGTATTTTTGTCACCGCCTCTGTTATTTCTGAGGCCCCTTTTGCCACAAATCACCTATCCAGTCACACGAAAACCTGATTCTTTACTTGAGGATCTAAATTACAAGTACCTTCTGTGGTCGTAGTTAGCTTGCCTGAATGTCGAACGATATTAGTGATAAATAAAGAAAGTTGTCACGCAAAAATCAGTAATATTATGTGTCATGAATACGCCTGAATTCATAGCGGGCGAAAATAAAAATATTTAGTTTTTAAATTTTTAGGCAAACGAATTGAAAGAGTGGGCAATGTCGCATAACATTCCACCCTGGGTGTGAACCTTTCTTAGTTCGTCGTGACTGCGTTATTGATTATAAGTTTTTCTGTATCTTAGCAACGTACAACATTTGTTGTGAACTGTACATCCGTGTTGATATAATATTTTGTTTATTTATTGCGAGTGAATGCCCATTTTAGGGCGTGTCATCTTTGAGTTAATATAACACACGTAGTACACATATCCTATTTGTGTTCTCCTGTTCAGATCAAGCGTAGAGTAATTCCTATTGTGGCTAGATACATAACACGGAACTAAGAGCATGCATATTCCTAGTGTATGGGTGTGAAGCATGGACATTTAACAAGGCGGTGTAAACAAATATATCTGATTTTGAATATAAGCGTTACAGAAGAGTCCTCCATATATCTTGGACAGTGAAGAGAATATATATATATATATATATAAATATATATATATATATATATTTTTTTTCAATCCAGAAACACTTGAGCTGAAAGCTCTTCGGCTCGTGTCATGGACATCGTAACCCTTCGGTTCAGTGCCACGAACACCGTAAATCTGGGAACCTGTGGTTTTCTGCCAGTCCGGAGTTGAACTCGCACTACAGAGGACTTGTCACCCGTAGTCCAACGCGCTACGAACACGATGGGCACGCGGGTATATATATATATATACACAGAAAGAACTCAAAATCAAAGAAAACTGGCTGATGCTACAAATAAGAATGAGAAAATTGAAGTATTTTGGACATATAAAGAGACACGAAGGGCTGGAGAAGACCATTATGGAAGGAGACATCCTGGCAAAGAGGAGAAGAGGAAGACCACGGAGAAGATGGATTCAGGATAGGAGTGATGGTTTGAGCATGAAGCTACATAGGCGGAACATCTAGCCTATGAGAGAGAAAGGGAGAGTAATTCCGAAGGACTGTTAAGGTAGCAAAGTTCTGCCCAGGATAAGCTACTTGATGATGTTGATGGCACAACACGGACAGAACATGCTATTGTTTGCTTTAATCAGGGCATAGGAACATCAAATATGTAACGTTCAAACGTCCTCCTTCTTCTGCGTTCGTCCGCTGTTAATTTAGGCGTTAGCCATAACGCCTGGTATGACGTTTCTGGCTGATTTTTGCGTGAGGCCTGCTTATACCATTTGAATGGTGTTCCCAGCCATGAAGGCGAACGTACAAAAGTCCAAACCATTACCTTATTTCGGTGTTGTCATATTTAATCATTTGTTGTTGTTGCTGATGTAATACTGTAATATACTTGTATTTATCTATATCGACAGTTTACCTAATATTATCGCAGACTCACCACGGTTTTCTCCAGATCTGATGTGATTCGGTCTAACCAGCTGAGATCTACAGGCTTCCGTATATCGCCCTATTTCGGTGTGTTATAGTTGTTTCCATTCTCATATACGGTGTACGGTCAAAAAGATATCCAGGAAAAAAAATTCTCCTTAAACAGTATAACTTAACTGGATGGTTAGAAAAAAAACACACCAGAAATAAAGACCCTGAACATGATTTCCCCGGAATCAGTCACGCTAAAAGATCAAATTCTTTCAAGTATAGTGACTGTCTTTCATATATATTTGAAGTGTTTTTGATAGACGAAGGAGGAACTGGCTCTAACACCACAAACAGAGTAAGGTACGCAATACATTCATGACTCTTTAGACGGTCTGGAAACCAGTTCTTTACAACAAAAATAGAAAATGAAACTTCAGAATGGTTTGACATTGGTTTAAGAAATTGGACAGGGTTTCATCATATCCCCTTATTTATTCATCATATCACCTTATTTATTCATCATTTATGCAGAAAATACCATGAGAAATGTTAAATAAGCCGAAGATAAAGATTAGTACGATGCGCTAGTGATTGGAGGCCATGTATTACCGGAGATAAGATATGTTGATGACACAGTGCTTGTGTCCACCTCACAAAATAATATCGAGAAATTAATCATGTACGGTGATAGAAATAGCGAAGAACAAAACTTGAATCTCCAATGAAAACCCCAAAAATACTTACAACTGATAAAACAGATGTAACAGCTGATATATGAATCCGTTCGTGTGGTGAAGGGGCCAGCAAGCGAAGCAAATAATAGTACCACTGCGACCTACAAGGCATGTCATAAGAGGCGACTAATGTAGGACTTAGTGAAGCTACCATAGTAAATAAAAAACATTGCAGAAATCGGATGTGTTGGCCTACTTGTAGGTGCATAGCTGGCACAATCGCTCTTAGGCTCAGATCCCGCACGAGTGGTTACCGGAGCCCAAATTTGGGGTGTAAAGAATAAAACTACTGTTACCTGTCACGCATGTCGTAAGAGGCGACTAAGGAGGTTTGGCTGAAATCGGATGCATGTGTCCGCTAGGAATGCTAACCCGAAACAAATGCTTGCAGAAAACGGATGCACAAGGCCGTAAGGCGCATAACATGATGCAACGACTCCTCACATTGTGGAATGGGATAACGGATTCTACGGTCGCCAATCTGCCTCAGAGATTTAGCCACGCAGTAAGATTGTCAGACCTACCATCACGAGGATGGCCAAAACGTACTGCGGGAAGAGGTTGACACAAACGGGGATGCAGAAATTACAGGAATTATATCCTACAGTTGGCTGAAATCGGATGCATGTGTCCTAAACGTGTAGAAGTCTATGCGTTTAGAGCCTACCAAACCAATGTGCAACGTATACACGTTCTTTGTAAAGATCAAGCATATCACAAAGAGTGATTAAAATTTGTCGTAAAGAACGAACGCAAAGAAGAAGATATCCTACAGAACTGCCCCCAGTATGCAGACTTGGGAGGAAAGAGGTAGCCCACTAACACTAGCGTCCAAGACAAACTGTATAGCGTGGCTGATAATCTGAGACAGACGGCTGTCTTTATTAGAGAATCTGAAATTCCAATCTAATCTAGTGAGAACGCAGAAGAAGAAGGCTCAGATCACATACAAATCACATAGTGGTTAAGAAGTTGTCGATATGGAGAGTTCGAAAAAGATGATATTGCTCATGTGATGATCCGAAGAGCCTAGATTTACACCTTTTCCGGTTGACATAACAGGGTATTTCATTCTTGGCATCATGCAGCTGACCTATATTCCAGGTGTGGTCGTATGCAATGTTGGTAAATATTTCTAAGTATTTTTTGATTGACTTCCCATGCGGTCCCACTTACTTTTCTCAGGATTGTTAACTTTCTCCTGGTCTATATTATTGTGCTGTTGGTGTGCTGCTTCCATGTCTGTCTATCATCGATTGTAAATCCAATCCTCTTCTTCTTCTTACGATCCCCCGCTATGAATTCAGGCTTAGTCAGTGCGCATTGTATGGCGTTTCTTCCTGAGTTCTACGTGAAAGCTTGCTTTCCTTTTATCAGTGTCATTTCCCCCATAAAGACGTGCATTCTCCGACTTTAGAGTTAATTGTAACACCATGATATGTAGCTTGTTTGTCTTCAATTCTTAATTTCCGTTTTACATCTATCATCTTCTTCTTCTTCTTCTTTGCGTTCGTTCTTTACGATCAATTTTAATCACTTTTGTGATATGTTTGATCTTTGCCAAGAACGTGTATACGTTGCACATTGATTTGGTAGGCCCCTAAACGCATATACTTCTACATGCTTAGGACACATGCATCCGATTTCAGCCAAACCTCCTTAGTCGCCTCTTACGACATGCATGGCAGGTAACAGTGGTTCTATTCTTTACACCCCAAATTTGGGCCCGGTAACCACTCGGGCGATCTATCATCTAATACTATCGAAGTTTCAAGGTATTTAAATTGTTGAATTTATCTAATCATCGAGGGTAGACGAGACAGAGGAAGACAGAGAGAACATTGTGGATAGCCTGACTTCATGATACGGAAGAGCGTCAACATCTGAGAAGATAACAAACACCAGAGACAGAGATTTGTGGAGATCCATGATCGTCTACGCCAGCCGGCACGGCACCTGATCATGATGATGTCTCAGCAACGTTTCATTTACTTTGATGATTATATTGGGGGGTGATAATAACTTGTATCTTCTTGGCATTCAGGCTTGCGACTTTATTATTGCATTTTGTCACCATCATATTAACACTAACATACGTGGCGTCTGTAACCTAATCGGTAGTAAGTTGACCACAACCCAAACGTACCTGGTTCAAACTCTACTGCGGGCAGTTTGGAAGCAAATTAGTTCGCGTGGATTTCTAAAAAGGTAAAAAATATAGACTTCACAGTTCAGAAAGCAATGGCAAACTACTGAACGTATAAGTGGTGACTAGAAAATCAACGATTTGTTTACTGTAGTTAATGGTAACGTTCTGTAAAGGATATGCCAAGACTTTCATTTTTCATATCAACTAGTTCTTGGACCACTAATTAATTCTTTGATATCAAGACCATATCAACTAGTTCTTGGACCACTAATTGATCAACTAGTTCTTGGACCACTAATTGATTAACTAGTTCTTGGACCACTAATTGATTAACTAGTTCTTGGACCACTAATTGATTAACTAGTTCTTGGACCACTAATTGATCAACTAGTTCTTGGACCACTAATTAATTAACTAGTTCTTGGACCACTAATTGATTAACTAGTTCTTGGACCACTAATTGATCAACTAGTTCTTGGACCACTAATTAATTAACTAGTTCTTGGACCACTAATTAATTAACTAGTTCTTGGACCACTAATTGATCAACTAGTTCTTGGACCACTAATTGATTAACTAGTTCTTGGACCACTAATTGATCAACTAGTTCTTGGACCACTAATTAATTAACTAGTTCTTGGACCACTAATTGATTAACTAGTTCTTGGACCACTAATTGATCAACTAGTTCTTGGACCACTAATTGATCAACTAGTTCTTGGACCACTAATTGATCAACTAGTTCTTGGACCACTAATTGATCAACTAGTTCTTGGACCACTAATTAATTAACTAGTTCTTGGACCACTAATTGATCAACTAGTTCTGAGACCACTAATTAATTACTAGTCCTGGACCACAATTGATCAACTAGTTCTTGGACCACTAATTAATTCTTTGATATCAAGACCATATCAACTAGTTCTTGACCATAATTAATTAACTAGTTCTTGACCACAAATTTGATCA
Organism: Arion vulgaris; assembly: GCA_020796225.1. NCBI lineage: Eukaryota > Metazoa > Mollusca > Gastropoda > Stylommatophora > Arionidae > Arion > Arion vulgaris. The sequence continues at coordinate 44,833,934 of CM036767.1, forward strand.
ACTGTTCTTGGACCACTAATTAATTAACTAGTTCTTGGACCACTAATTAATTAACTAGTTCTTGGACCACTAATTAATTAACTAGTTCTTGGACCACTAATTAATTCTTTGATATCAAGACCATATCAACTAGTTCTTGGACCACTAATTATTAACTAGTTCTGACCACTAATTGATCAACTAGTTTTTGGACACTAATTAATTAACTAGTTCTTGACCACTAATTGATCAACTAGTTCTGACACTAATTGATCAACTAGTTCTGACCACTATAATTAACTAGTTCTTGACCACTAATTGATCAACTAGTTCTGGACCACTAATTAATTAACTAGTTCTTGGACCACTAATTGATCAACTAGTTCTGAGACCACTAATTAATTAACTGTTCTTGGATCACAATAGATTAACTAGTTCTTGGACCACTAATTGATTAACTAGTTCTTGGACCACTAATTAATTAACTAGTTCTTGACACTAATTAATTAACTAGTTCTGGACCACTAATTGATCAACTAGTTCTTGTACCACAATAATTAACTAGTTCTTGGACCACTAATTGATCAACTAGTTCTTGGACCACTAATTAATTAACTAGTTCTTGGACCACTAATTAATTCTTTGATATCAAGACCATATCAACTAGTTCTTGGACCACTAATTAATTAACTAGTTCTTGGACCACTAATTGATCAACTAGTTCTGGACCACTAATTGATCAACTAGTTCTTGACCACTAATTAATTAACTAGTTCTTGGACCACTAATTGATTAACTAGTTCTTGGACCACTAATTGATTCTTCGCTATCAAGACCATGTCGTCTGCATGTCTCAAGTTATTTTTATGATCTCAATCACTGCCATTCAGTCTGGTTTATTGATCTCAAAAATTTTCAGTGCACAAGAAAAAGATCAGGTGATAGATCCTTCCTACTGAACTCTACTTTTTTAACTGTTGGCAATTTTCCATCTGTTTATCTACCCGTATTGCTGTTGTACAGGGTGTTTGTACAACGCAAGTCACTCTCAGTTTACTTGATGAAGAATACCCACATGACCTCTGGGTCCGGGTATACACGGATGGGTCGGCAGAAAATGCAGCGAAGAATGGAGAAGCAGGAGTGTACATAGAATACCCAAACAACGCTAGAGATGCAATTAAAGTACCAACGGGGAAATTCTGTCACAACAATGATGCAGAAATTCAGACAATCAAGGTGGCAACTGAAAAACTGTTGAATACCAGACCCGATCCTCAACCTGTTGTATTTTTGACTGATGCAAAATCAGCACTCCAACCACTCCAGTCCAGAAAATTGTCAAGTCTACAGACCTTACTGTCTAAATTGTCCAAGCAGCGCAGGTCGTCTTGCAGTGGATACCCTCTCACTGTGGAATACCAGGAAATGAAACAGCAGACCGATTGGCCAAGGAAGGTGCTGCAGGAGCGCAGCCGGATGTGCCAGTTACCTACCACCAAAAGAAAAGATGATTAAATCAATGAGAAAGCCACAAATACCAACACAAGACGATTACTATAATATGAGCAGATTGGAACAAGTTGTCATTCTGCGCCTTAGAACAGGACACAATCGGCTCCGCAGTCACATGTATACAAAATTCAAGATTGGCAATTTAGCCATGTGTACATGTAGACAGGTACACCAGACTGCAGAGCACATATTTCAAGACTGCCCTGAATATGATACACTGAGGCAAACTCACTGGCCTAACGAAACAACACTCGACAGAAAACTACACATACCTCTGTGTGAGCTACAAAAGACAGTGAAGTTCATACAAGAGACAACATTGAATATATAGACCATATTTCAAGCGAACGAAAGGAAGGAGGAAAGACAAAATTTCGTATGTAGAACAAATGTAAAAAACAAAGTACATGACGTCATCAAAAAATGTGTTCCATAGTTAATTATGGTGCAATATGCAGTGAATGTCTGTTGTCTGCTAGGGTAATTCTTTTCACTCAAACCATGATGGTATTTTCAACTGAAGAAAGAATATTGGACAATATAAAGAAACATGTACAGATGTATCTTGAAGCCAGTGGTGGACATTTCTAATATCTGCTATAATGAATATTTTATTTGTTCTTTCTAGTTTACCAAGAACAACAGTAGATCATAGCATTAACTATTGTGACTAATTTCACTACTTTGTTTCAGCACATGTTTTGATGACGTCATATACTTCATTTTTCAAGCTGACCTACATATGAAGTGTTTTGAGACTTTGCAAACACTCTTTATATTGTCATCATATGTTTTGAATGCCTATTTTAACGTTGTTGTATATATTTAACCCTTTACATACCATGAATGTTACCGAAGGCTGACCACAATTGTTTTATGATACCGTAATTTTCCCCATGGTGGCGTCTGTGGCCTAGGGGTTAGTAGCTCGGTCTATTAACCCAACGTTCTGAGTTCGAATCACGCTGCGGACAGTTTGGTTCCAAATTGTTTCGCGAGGATTTTTACAAAAGGACGATGACACCACCAGTTCAGAAAGCAGTGACAAACTACTGAATGTAATAATGCCTAGAAAAATCACAAACAGCGTTACAAAAGTGGGGTTGATTCGCAAAGTCCTGTAAAGGATATGCAATTAACTTTAACTAATTTTCCCCACAAACTTTTAGTTACATTGTTTGCAGTAATGGCGAAACTAGGACAAAGTACTGTAGTTTTACAATGCAGAAAACAATATCAACGACATTTCTTATAAGGCAGACTAACATATACAGTCAGACAATACAGTCAGCCAATACAGTCAGACAATACAGTCAGACAGTCAGACAATACAGACAGACAATACAGTCAGACAATACAGTCAGACAATACAGTCAGACAATACAGTCAGACAATACAGTCAGACAATACAGTCAGACAATACAGTCAGACAATACAGTCAGACAATACAGTCAGACAATACATTCCTAATGGTTCTAAAATTATTTATTAAAGCAAGAACACCAGTAATGTCGAAGGAAGGACATTACTGGTGCTCTTGCCTTCGATAAGCCAACACCGTCCTTCAGCAATTGCTGGTTACCCGAGTGGTTACCGGGGCCCACATTTGGGGTGTAAAGAATAGAACCACTGTTACCTGCCACGAATGTCGTAAGAGGCGACTTAGGAGGTTTGGCTGAAATCGGAATGCACATGTCCTAAACTTGTAGAAGTCTATGCGTTTAGGTGCCTACCAAACCAATGGGCAACGTATACACGTTCTTGGCAAAGATCAAACATATCACAAAAGTGATTAAAATTGGTCGTAAAGAACGAACGTAAAGAAGAAGAAGAGTCAATTGCTGGTCTTATACTAGCTGAGAATAATTTGAAATATGGCTGATGCTATAAATAAGAGTGAGAACGTTAAAGTATTTTGGAAATATAAAAAGACACCAAAGGTTGGAGAAGACCATTAAGGAAAGAAGCATCATGGGAAAGGAAGCTATGGAGAAGATGGATTTAGGATGTGACTGATAATTTGATGATGATTGCTGAAGAGGCAAGGTATCTGGTATAGAAGGAAAACATTCCGAAGGACTTTAGGTGGCAACGTTCTGCTCAGGACAAGGTATTCGATGATATTCGATGATATATGAAGCCCGAAAAGAACGACATACTAAATATGCAAAGAGATTGATTAATCAACATCAAACTGGCGTGTTGGGTCTCTGGACGCTGCTGGATTTGCTGAGGCGGAGATCGGAGCACCCATGGACATTTCCGGAGTGCTATGATGATAGTCCTCATATAACTGATAACTGGTTTCACTCTTCTTACCTTATTCTCAGAAGTATCTTAGTGACGTCTCTCATGGCGATAATAGTGAGAAAATCTTCGCAATGGCGAAAAATGTAAAAACAAAGTACTGTAGTTTTACAAAATACAAAACCAATAACAATACACAGTAGTACTTTGCTGTTACGTGTTTCGCCAAAGCTACATAGTTTTCTTCTTCTCCTTCTTCAATGATCCAGCGACATCTGAGCCTGCCCTTCGGCCCATGCTATGTAGTGTATCGCATGTGTTTGTAAGTTGTTCTTTTGTTCCATATAATGTATTCCATTTATCTGCCTGAGGAAGGAGGGTCTTCCTGATGTCATCTAGTGCTTGACACTTGAAGAGGTGGTGGTGAACGTTTCATGATGATGTGCGCACAGTTGGCACTCTGGAGTGTGTTGTGGTTGAATTCTGTTCATGATTATTATGTTAGTGTTGGGTTCAGAGTCTAAAAATAGTGCTCTGATCTCTTCTTGTAAGGTGGTTGATATTGTCATTAAGGTTAGGGTTGGCCATATGGCTGTACACCTCTCTTCCCGTGTCTACCATGGCCCATCTGTTCAGTCAAATTTCTTTATTTGTTGTCATTAGGATTTGCCTACATAGTTTTACTGCAGTCTTCTTTATATCCATAATCTTCGCATTCAACAGCTCGTAGGTTTTTTTTTGGATAAAGTAATGAATATGATTTCCAGTAGATCGTTAGGCATGTCGCCAGTGTTGTGTCGGGACCCACAAGAGAAGCAAAGAACAGCACCACTGCGACCTTCAAGACATGTTATAAAAGGCGACTGCAATATGACATAGGGGAGCTACCTAGTAAATAAAAGCGTTGCAGAAATAGGATGCTGGCTTACTTGTAGGTGCATAATGGCTACAACGTACAATCGCTCTGAGGCTCAGATCACATACAAATCACACAGAGTGGTTAACAAGTGATCATTGTGGAGCGTTCGAAGAAGAAGTTAGGTATGTATCCTTTGTTTGAGATATCATTTAGCAAACTTGTTATCTCTTCTTTAATTTGTTATCATTATTTGAGGTTAATGTGTCTACATATAGTCTAGTTTTATCTATGAGTGTTTGAGTCAAATACCCACTGCTAGTTTTATCTATCTAGTATCTAGACAGTTTCAGACCAACTAACGACATGTAATCATGGGCGTTCCCAGGTATGGGGCTTGATATCTCTTTTGGAAAATGACTTTTTGATAATACAGTACAATTTTATGCGAATCGGGTCTAACACCGTATTACCCAGTATACCACGAGGTATGAAAAAGGGTTCCTTGACGCTTTTTTTTTTACTTTAAAACTATGTACTAAAGGCGGGCAGGAATTTTTGTCTGATTCTGTGTATAGTATGCCACGTAAAAATGAATGTCTTCACTTCTGATATTCTTTGCGAGAAAGGATTTTATGTCGTCGAAACTTGCTGTATCGTTATTGTTTTGAAAACAACAGTACTTTGTTTTGAACATGTTTCGCAAAGACGACATACGACAGCATAAAATAATGTAGTATTACAAAAACAGGATCTAGCAATGTTTCTTCGAAAATGTCTCTATCAATAACATCAAAAAAAAACGGATGCGAGACGCTGTGAGATGAGAAACATCATTGACAAATGTTTTTGTTGTTTGAGATCGTTCTTGTTAGCCAAGTGAATCACTCTTTGTTAACTTTGTGGTTTACGCACAGAAAGTTTTGTCCTGCAGGCTCCTACGTCATGTAAAGCACATCTGAAATTAGGCCAAAGTGTAAACCTATTATTCAACAGGACACACATTTGTAAAGACAAGTGTAACTATAGATTTATACAGAAACTCACTGAAAGTACCACATCTGGAGTTATACTGTAGAATGGTATCAGATCTGATTGGGCAAATGATGAATTATCCTCCTGGTCGAAAAGTCCGTGTATCTTGTTTTTGTATTTTGTAAAACTATTTCGTGTTTTGTCTTTGTAAATACAAACACAGAAATAAATGATTCATTGACAATTGCACATAAGACAATTAGGCACATGACAATTGCACATAAGACAATTTGACACATGACAATTGCACATATCACAATTGGCCACATAGATAATTGCACACAGAAAATATTATGGTGTTTTAACCAGAACTTAAATGAAACAGGGTAAACATTAATATTCTTTAAATTCCATAAACTCTTTGCCATAAACAAAAATTATTGTAAATTAGCCATCAGCCTCAAAAACCGAATCTTATCTTGCTCTTCTTGATAACTAAAACGACGTTTAATTTGATTATACAAGATCGCCCGAGTGGTTACCGGGGCCCAAATTTGAAGTGTAAAGAATAGAACCCCTGTTACCTGCCACGCATGTCGTAAGAGGCGACTAAGGAGGTTTGGCGAAATCGGATGCACATGTCCTAAACTTGTAGAAATTATGCGTTTAGGGGCCTACCAAACCAATGTGCAACGTATACAGTATACACGTTCTTGGCAAAGATCAAACATATCACAAAGAGTGATTAAAATTGGTCGTAAAGAACGAACGCAAAAGAAGAAGATTATACAAGATATTGTCGTTAGTAAAAATAATGCTGCTGCTTTGATAATCTTTCCTTCTATTGTGAAAACGTCATAGCAAAGTCATACTTAAGAAGGAAATGTATGAAAACAAGACTAAAAGTCACCCTCACTAAAAAGTCAAAGAAGCAATCAATTTTCTTGTGTTGTTGTGTCAAAGTCAAAGTCTAGTTAACCTAATGGTAGGTATAAATATAGTAGATTATGGCAGCTAACGAATGTGGTGTGTCGATTGCCGATCCCAGCTTGTCGATCCTTCCTGTATTCATCTAAAATTTGAACACGGTTTCTTTATACATCACTCGTACAGCCAGGTCAACAATGTGTGTCAATCTCAATACAAAGAAAGTCACTCAAGCAGATCCAGAACGGCAGAGATAATGCTGCCTCTAACGAAAGTAACAATTGTTGACCAGGTCTGGAGGAAAGGTTTAACTGTGAAATGAAAATCGTGGCATATCTTTTACACGACTTAGCCATCAACTACAGTTTGTTTGTTTGTTAAGTAAGGGAATTTAAGCTCTTGCCAGGCACGCTTCTTTTCAACCTAAGGCAACCTTTTATTGGTTATATCAGAGCGTGTAGGCCAACAAACATGACAAATAAGAATTAACTCCTTTCGGAGAATCCAGTAGTACTAGACTGTTAATCAGCCACAGTAAACTAGTCGTCGATTTTATAGGCACCACTTATATGTTCAGTAGTTTGTCATTGTTTTCTGAACGCTGAGCTCTATTTTTAACGTTTGTAAAAATCCAAGGGGACTAATTTGTTTCCAAAATTGCCCGCCGCGGAGTTTGAACCAGGCACGCTTGGGTTTTGATCGGGCTCACTTTAAATGTACAAAATTGAAATATATATCCCCCGAGTGGTTACCGGGGCCCAAATTTAGGGTGTAAAGAATAGAACCACTGTTACCAGCCATGCATGTCGTAAGAGGCGACTAAGGAGGTTTGGCTGAAATCGGATGCATGTGTCCTAAACGTGTAGAAGTCTATGCATTTAGGGGCCCACCAAACCAATGTGCAAGTTTTAACGTTTGTCAAAGATCAAACATATCACAAAAGTGATTAAAATTGGTGGGAAAGAACTAACTAAAGAAAAGAAATATATATCAAATCAATACATGAACAAAGTCAGAGTCACCATTTTCACAAACAGTAAATCTATTTAATGTGTTCAGTTCTCTATGAGCGCAATTGCATACATGAGCAATTGTCACACGTTCAGTTGTCTTGTGTGCAATTGTCTGATTATCAAAAATTCTCGATCCAGAAGCACTTGAACTGAAAGCTCTTCGGCTCGCTGTCATGGACATCGTAACCCTTCGGCTCGGTGCCACGAAACCATAAATCTGGGGAACCTGTAGCTTTTCTGCCAGTCCACAGAGTTGAACCCGCACTTACAGAGGACTTGTCACCGGTAGTCCAACGCGTTACGAACACGCTGGGCACGCGGGCCTGATTATCAAATAAATACAGTCACATTTAAACTGTATACAACTTTCTGGGTTGTATTTCGTTTATGAAGCTGGAGATGCTTGTCAATCGAGCATTGAATTAAACACATTGATAGAAGAGGCAGCTTTTCTGGGAGTGTGAGGGTGGGCTGGAGGGGGGGGTGGGGGGGGACAAAGAGAGCGATACTGAACAGTTTATCATTACATAGAAGTAAGAAAGTAGGACATGGAAATGAAAGTCATAAATGATTTCATAAATACGGTATTCTCATGGGTACGGTCAACATATTGGGCTTTGTGTGCCACTTAAGAATGCATCCAAACTCCACAGTATACAGAGTCTTCTACAACAGAACATCGGGGAAAAAAGGCAAGAGGAAGACCATGGAAAAGATGGTTAGATGGCGTAGCAGAATCCTGTGAAAGAGCAAAGATAGCAATCACACAAGCCACCAGAACAGCGCAAGACAAAAACAGAAAACCACGACACTGGGCAACAACCCGGTAGCAGTGTGACGACAAAACAAGAAGAAGAAGACTGCTCCGGAGGACAGCACGCATGGGAATGACCAATGTGCCATGACGTCGATCGCATAACATAACCTAGTAAATAAAAAACGTCACAGAAATCGGATGTTCTTGTAATTGTAGGCGCATAACTGGCGGAACGTATAATCGCTCTTAAGTTCAGATACATACCGCTCACAAAGAATTGTTTAACAAGTAGTAGATATGTAGCGTCGAAGAAGGAGAAGATGGAAATAAATAGAGAAAGACGTGCATGGGAACACAACAATAGGAAAAATGTAACGCTGAATGAATGAATGACGCAAGAATCTGTGTATGAAACTTGAACGCAATTTAGCTACACACATGTGTGTCGACACGGTAAACGGTTTCAACCATATTAACCGCAGGTACTTCGTGTTGGTCGCGTCCAAGATGAGGGACGCACAAATAGGCTGAATATATACATACGTTCAGTGGGTGTGAAGAATGCACTTGGTATGTGTTTACTAGAATAATTCTGACCCTATTTTGAGAACTTTTGTGTAGGGAATACAACTAAAGTAGTTTGAGTAGGTGTGTAAATAGTGTGTTGTAGTCTGGTGCAGTCGGGATAACTGTGTTTATGATGGTAGTTTTATGGTAGTGGTGGTAGTAGTAATATTTTTATTATATTTCTGTCGTACCTTTATCCTTAAAATATGGCTTGAAGCAATTTTTCCATACAACGCTAACCATGGCAATACGTTCAATGTATTCTATGGAACTGAGTACGATAGTTGTCAACTCTCTAAGTTCGTTTCAGGGTTTCCACAGAGCGTCCTTTCTTCCAGTAGTATTATTGACTATAGGATAATACTCCCAGCAAATCTACTCGACAGAATTCCAGGGTCTAACCTTCCACAGTCACCCGAATAGTTATCGGAGCTCAAATTAGGGATGTAAAGAATAGAACCACTGTTACCTACCACGCATGTCGTAAGAGGTGACTAAGGAGGATGGGCTTTGGCTAGCTACTCCACCCTGTAAAAATCACTAGATAGCTACAGAAACTACAACCAGGAATATTCATAGCTTGCTCCTCGAGGAAAGACCACGTAAGGAGGGACTCATGACAAGAAAATGGTGAGAGATCTGGAAAAGATCGTCTTGGATAGGAGGGCTTGGAAGGCCTTGGTTGTGGACCCGCACTTTGACCAATATCAAGTGAGTACTACACTTTTATCTTTACCAAAAGGCCGAAATGTGATCTAGAATTAGACAAGATGGAGAACTAAAAACAACAAGAAATAAACGAGATGCTAGGGTTTACAAAGTCAGATTTGTTTTCAACTCTCTATGTCAGTTGAAAATTCGACATTTTTCTCTGTCGGAAACAACGGATGCATTCTTCTTCTTTTTCAAATGCTTAATATCGACCACTTGTTAACCACTCTTTGTGATTTGTATGTGATCTGAGCCTTCGTCTTCTACTTCGAACGCTCCATATCGATCACTTGTTAACCACTCTGTGTAATTTGTACGTTGCCTAAGAACAATTGTACGTTTTGTGCCAGTTATGCACCTACAAGTTGGCCAACACATCCAATTTCTGCGACGCTTTTTATTTACTAGGATAGCTTTCATAGGCACCTACATCAATCGCTTCTTACGACATGCCTTATAGGTCGCAGTGGTACTGTTCTTTGCTTCTCATCGGGCCCCTGCTCCACACGCGCTATAACGGCTGCAAAGGTGGAAGATTTGACCTATGAAGAGAGAAATTCGAAGATCTGTTATGGTGACACAGTTCTGCTAAGGAAAGGCTATGTGATGATTATAAAAAGAATTATTTACAAAATAGCATGAGATAGGTCTTGCTAATAGCATTGCTTCTATTTAATGCTTTGGATCGTGATGTGACACGCCGGAAAATTGATACTACCAGAACGGTTTGTCATGTGGCTGTACGTATTATCAGAGTTAACATATAACGCTGACTAATGATCTTGCACGTGTACAACAAAGGTGTCATTGTGTTACCTCAGATTTTGTTTACATAGAAAACACAACAAAATAATGTTAAATAAAAGAAGTTTAAAAGCTAAATTGTTACTGTGAGGAGGGCGTGACCTGGTCACATACACAGGTACCAGAGTTGGGTTCTAGTACGCCTTGACACGACTACGCCTCTGACAATGACCTACTCTTCCTTACTAATAAGATCTCCGATTTCGACTAAGTTCTAATCTTCAACAACCTTTGACCGACTTGAGGTGCGAATGCCTCCAATACCTTATCAATCTTCTATAGATAACATTAATAACGACACAAGAAAACGTGTCTTATTATTATCTATCTATAAACAGCTTAACCCGTGTAACCTAACAGATACAACACACAACAAGTCATAAATACACACACAAAAATGTATATCACAAAACACGATTTGAGAAATTATTTGGACAGTCACACTTGTCAACATCTACCTATTTGTTTGTTATGTAAAAGTATGTCAATTTGTCTGCACTGTCCATTTATCTGTGATTATATTTGTCTGCACTGTTCATTTATCTGTGATGTATATTTGTCTGCACTGTCCATTTATCTGTGATGTATATTTGTCTGCACTGTCCATTTATCTGTGATTATATTTATATGCACTGTCCATTTATCTGTGATTATATTTGTTTGCACTGTCCATTTATCTGTGATGTATATCTATCTGCACTGTCCATTTATCTGTGATGTATATTTGTCTGGACTGTTACTGATTTATTTGCTAGCTGTATATGTTGTGTCTGCCGTAAAGGAAATCTGAATTTCTTCGTTTCTGTTGTATCCTTTGCTTGATAAAGGCCTATGGTCGAAACGTCGTTGTAATTGTTTTGTACTTTGTAAAAGTACAGTACTTTGGTTTTACGTGTTTTGTTTTTTGACTGTGCTGTTTGTTTGCTGTGTCAATTTGTTCTGTCTAATTGACAGTCCCGTCTCTCGTGTTTATCTGTGTACTAAGTCTATTTGTTCCGTGTATTCTTCTTCTTTCTTTCTCTAATCTTGTTTTGTCTCACAACGTCAGGATAAGAGGAGATTTATAGAGCGGGATTTTGTGCTGTTCATTATATACATATATAATACGTGCTAACTTGCTTACCATTCATCATGGGAACACTCAGCAGTAGAAGACTAAGATGAATAGGACATGTGAGAAGATAGAGAATAGCTGCATACTCCAACAGCTGCTGTTCTGTGAACATTCGAAAGGGAAGAGGCTCCAAGGCAGACCCTCATCATAAAATAGATGGTTGTCCTGATCAGAGCTTTGACACTCTATCAGTCTTTTGAAATTTTTCTCTCTCATAGGCCAGATGTGCCGCCTCTGTAGCCGTCATGCTCAAATCATCAGTTACATCATGAATTCATCTTCTCCGTGATCTTCCTCTTCTAATTTTTTTGCAGGGATGCCTCCTTAAGTAGTGGTCTTCTTCATCCCTTCATGTCTTTTTATATGTCTAAAATACTTCCATTTTCTCATTCTTAATGCAGACAACGCTAATATATATCTGCAAGGGCATCAATGAAGGAATTTCCTATCGGTTCCAACAAATGGGAAACACTGGCTGATGAAAACAAGTTACATAGAGGTGCATAATCTTTGAGAGAAAGTTAGGGATGAGCTTGAAGGCAGGTGAAACAAACGCAATCTCAGAAGTTGTGGTAGTTACATACTTGCCAAATGACAATCTTCAAAGACAAAAAATGACCATATTTGTGTGTGTATGTGTGTGTTTATTATCCATATGAAATGGACCCCCAGAAAAGTAAAGGAACATTTTGTCATACTTCGAGGCATATTGGAAATTAAGTAAGTCTAAGGCCCGTATTTTTCAGTAGGCAGGGTCGATCTAAGAGAAACGATCAGAAAAATATTCCGGGACCGTTGGTATGCGATGGCTGATGTGATCCTTCAATTCCCAGCGTTTTTCCTGGTACCAAACTGAGGCAGGGTCGATCTAAGAGAAACGATCAGAAAAATATTCCGGGACCGTTGGTATGCGATGGCTGATGTGATCCTTCAATTCCCAGCGTTTTTCCTGGTACCAAACTGAGGCAGGGTCGATCTAAGAGAAACGATCAGAAAAATATTCCAAGTTCATTGTGGAGCTGAACCAGAACCACGCGTATAGGAAGCGAGTTTACTAACAACTTTGTTACCGCGACTCATACTGTTGGTTACTGTACTATTTCCCTCCCCCTTGTCGTGTGTTGTGCCTCCGTGTCAAAACCTTGACCTAGATATGCCAGACTCACTCAATGATTATTATATCGTGTTACAAATAAACACATAAATCTACACGCTTTCTAGCATAAGTCTAATGAGTAGAAAGACACTTTTTGGAGACACAGATTTGACACATACGTTGTTGACACGTCTGACCAACATACGATAGTACTTTATTATCAATTCTGAGTTTAGTATCGGAATAAATAGAACTTAATAACGGCACCATATATCTTCTATAGAACTTCTTTTCTTCTGAGAATAAGATCTACCGATTCATCATATACTGAATGAAGTTAGTGGAGAATTTCGAATTAGATACAGATTTACGTGTTGTGTTCGTAAATCAGGAAAAACAACAAGTTCAACCGCGTAGATAGGAGAGTGTTGAGGAAAATATTGTAAAACTGCGGAGTTAACACACTTAATTAATATATGCACAAATCTCTATGTAAACAGCACGTGTGCAACTAGAACAAATACAGAACTTTCAGAAAAATTCCCTCTTGATCTGGAGTAAAACAAGGACGCGTGCTGTCATTCTGTTGTTCAGCACACAAGTCGATCAAATCTGTGAAATAGCTAACACAAATGAAGGGAACAGCTTTGGGGAGCTGTTAAACGAATTGTTTTTGGCTGTCGATCAAGCAATCATATCAACAACAAATAAACAACTACACATTAACCGACTCAAGTTGAGAACGTTACAACTACAACAACACATTAACCGACTCAAGTTGAGAACGTCACAACTACAACACCACATTAACCGACTCAAGTTGAGAACGTCACATATTTGGAACATATTGGCTCTATAATTATCAACAATGGAGATTGTACGAAAGAAGTTAGCAGAAAACTAGCCATGGCTTTCCAGAGAGTGACCAGCATGAAGAAGCTATGGCAGGACACAAGAAAAGATTGTACGAAAGAAGTTAGAAGAAAACTAGCCATGGCTTTCCAGAGAGTGATCAGCATGAAGAAACTATGGCACTACACAAGCAAAGAAACAAAAATAAGGATGCGAACTGTGGACCATAATACAAACATTAACGAACACAATTGAAGCAAGGTGTTACAGAAAAGTTATTAGAACATCCTGGACAGAAAGAGAAAAACAAACAAAGACATCATACAAGACTAGCATACCTAAGAGCATTGGCTCATAAATAACATCATGTCGAAGATAAAATATTTTGGCCACGTTAAATGTCACGGTGGTTTGGAGAGAACGGTAATAGAAAGCATGTTTCCTGGAGTATGAGGCAGGGGACGACCAAGACGAAGGTGGCAGCAAGACATCAAAGAAACATTGAACGTGAAACTGGAATAGGCGGGAGAACTTGATACAGACATATAGTTTTTAATTTCGAGCCGTGATAAAAGCGAGCTTCCGCAAGGGACGCAGTTAACATGCAATAACTGCAACATGAGAATAAACATTGACAAAACCGAAGTAATGACATTCGCTAGAAATGCGCCCGTGCGTAGCCGGTGCTCACGGGGGAACAAAGAATAGTAAAACTGTGATCTACAAAACATGTCGTAAGAGGCGACTGAGGTAGGGTCTAGGAAGCTACCTAGTAAATAAAAAGCGTGGAAGAAATAGGATGTGTTATTTCTCAACTTTCTTATCTCTCAATAAAATTATGTGATACATAGCAGTTACTACTAGAGTGGTCTAAAATGAAAATTTATATATCTTTCGCATTCATAAATTATCGGGTTGCCATGGAAACCGCAGCCATGTTGGATCGTAAACAACGCCAAACGGTCTCCAAACAGAGTGAAATAAATAACAATTGCAATTTGTTTTTGACTGCACAGCCTAAATATACCAATATTCTGGGTACCTGACAACTTTAAATTGTTCTGTAACATGTAACTGATCTCTGGGGTGCAACGAATAAGACCTACCCAATTCACAGCCATTGGTTAATTAAAAAATTCATATATATTTATTCGCTTGAGAAAGGTTCATTTTCTGTTGTCTAGTCCCTTCTATATTAATAGATACATGTCTGCGCCTAATTTCATATTGATATCTTGAAGATTTCTTTCACGGTGGAAAACGTATATTACCCACGTTAACGAAATTTACAAATGGGAGAAAACTGCGTTTTAAAAATGTAATGTGAATTCAGTCTAAATTGTCAGGAAATTGTCTGTTAGAGCATACAGTCATTGCCTATCCTAATTGAATCTAATATATCTGTTAGTACTCAGATCAAGCTTTACAATGATACATGACTCGATTGGTTAATTGAATGACATACACTGTATCTAGGGACAAAAGAAAGACAATTGTAGACATTTTCTATAGCGAATTTTTAGAGGGTAGGGCTGTTCAAAAATAATTTTGAAGCATTTTTCGGGATTACAAATAAAAACTCTTTACGTAATTTGATTGTAGAGATGCAATACTAACATAATATGATGAATTTGCAAAATCGATATATTTAACATATAATGACCCAACCGCCAGTAGTATAATGCCTTAAGTAACGATTGCTAAGTAACGAGTATGTTTTATCAAAGGTGCAAACAAGTTACAAATTGGTGAAAGTAACTTAAACACATGTCACTATTGATACAACTTATATATAATTTTATATATTTTAGTTTCTTATGTTTGTCTGTGCCATGGCCATGAACTTCATAATACTTCACGTGATTCCTTTAGCATGTGATATGTATTAGCATCCTTCGTTGCAAGCACATATAAATATGTGATGGTGGACTTGGAAGACGTATGTAACAGAGTGTCCTACGACTAATCTCATGCACCGGCGTATCAAACTCGAGATGCAGCCTCTATGCACCGTTTATTCATAAGATGGATAGCTGCTGCGCTGTTCAAAAGAAAGGTTGCAAAAATGGAGATATGTTGGGCATACTCTGAGAAGAAATATCCAAAGAATCACAAAACAGGTACTAAAGTGGGAACAATTAATGGCTCAAGAAAACAGGACGCCTTAGCTAAAACCCTGAAACGAATTTTTCTGAGATAGGCAAGACATATTGGACTTCTTCTTTGTTTGTCGTCACACTGCTACCGGGTTGTTGCTCAGTGTCGTGGTTTTCTGTTTTTCTTATACTGTTCTAGTGGCTTGGGTGATTGTTATTTTTGCTCTTTCACAGGATTCTGCTATGCCATCTAACCATCTTTTCCGTGGTCTTCCTCTTGCCTTCTTTCCCGATGTTCTGTTGTAGAAGACTCTGTATACTGTTGTAGAAGACTCTGTATACTGTTGTAGAAGACTTTGTATACTGTTGAGTTTGGATACATTAATATTGGACAAAATTCCATAAAAGCGGTTGAACGAGTTGCCAAGGATAGAGCGGTATGGAGAAATTGTTCTGGGCTTTTATAACGTATTTCGTACGATATAATTATGGTATAATAATAATAGTAATATATCCATCCTAGCCGTGATTAAATGTAACAAATTCCAGAGACCAACAGGTTGATGAAAACATGGAACATAATTTTATAATTATGAAAAAGTGTATATCAAAAGGTGTTTGATTGATTGATTGATTGATAGGATCATCATCTCATCATTGCACTTCGGAGTAGTTATGTATTGCTCCAATCTTTTTCTTACACAGAAAAATCTCAGCAGTAGTGCATGAACTCCGTAGCACCGCGATAGTTCCCAACATTTGAGAGATGATGAAAATATTTTGTAGGAATTTAAAAAAATTGTTGATAATGAATCCGGGCAGCGACTTTCCAGCCTGCCTCTTCTCGATTGTGAACTACCATGAACTCTTTTCCGTGCTCAACATGAACACGAATCCTTTGTTTTATCGTCCGTCTCGGAAAGGACTAGAAACTAGATCTCACCTACTCTGAGATCAGGGATCTCTGGAAAAATATCTTGATGACTCAACGAGGAGAGCCGAGTACCTTTTGAACGAGATGCTCGTTCCACAGAGTGTTTACAAAGAAATGCTTCTCCTTCTTCTTCTTTGCGTTCGTTCTTTACGACCAATTTTAATCACTCTTTGTGATATGTTTGATCTTTGCGTATTGATTAATGTGTATACGTTGCACATTGGTTTGGTAGGCTCTTAAACGCATAGACTTCTACACGTTTAGGACATGTGCATCCGATTTCAACCAAACCTCCTTAATCGCCTCTTACGACATGCGTGGCAGGTAACAGTAGTTCTATTCTTTACACCCCAAATTTGGACCCCGATAACCACTCAGGCGAAAGAAATGCCAATAAAACAACTTCACATGTCGTACGAAGAACACTTTTACTAGCATATTCATTTCATATTTTAAAATCTGGTTATATCTAAATGCCTATCTCAGTCACGTGTGACAGACATGTTCTTGTATCTCTATGAAATACGTACTTTAAATATTCTTTATATATAATACAAGTTTGATTAATATCTTGCTGTGTCATGGGTTAGGTCATCAGAATACTTCCTTCTTGCATCATGATTCAAATGTTGAAAGAGAGAAGGGAGAAAAGGAGGGGTTAGCAGATAAAAGAACTTGGTAACATTTGGAGATCTAACATTGACAAACTTGAAAACTACAATGAAGGGACGTGATTTACATGAAAGGACAGTAGTTCGCCACGAAAAGTCCGCATGGGTGCCTTCTCTGCAATCTCGTACAGCAGATAGGTCAAGGTATCCAGTGGTGCATTTAGTATGACAGCCGACCGTGTGGTGCCGGGGCACGCAAGGGAAGTAAAGAATAGTACCACTGCGACCTACAAGACATGTTGTAAGAGGCGACTGATGTAGGACCTAGGAAAGCTGCCCTAGTAAATAAAAAGCATCGCAGAAATCGGATGTGCTGGCCTACTTGTAGGTGCATAACTGGCACAACGTACAATCGCTCTTAGGCTCTGATCACATACAAGTCAAACAGAGTGGTTGACAAGTGGTCGATGTGGAGCGTTGAAAGAAGAAGAAGAAGAAGACTCCGCTCGACCCAGCCTGAAGGATCCTAAATTCACACAAACCCCCGAACTAAGATAAGGTAAGCTAATGGGGAGAACATCAAATTTATAAATAATGATTATCGAAGGAATATTATGCGTTTCTTAGATCTTGAATAGCCCGAGTGGTTACTGGGGCCCAAATTTGGGGTCTAAAGAATAGAACCACTGTTACCTGCCACGCATGTCGTAAGAGGCGTCTAAGGAGGTTTGGCTGAAATCGGATGCACTTGTCCGCTAGGGAAGGCTAACCCGAAACAAATGCTTGCTGAAAACGGATGCGCCAGGCCGTAAGGCGCATAACATGGTGCAACGACCCTTACAATGAGGAATGGGATAACGGTATCTACGGTTGCCAATCTGCCTCGGAGTTTCAGCCACGCAGTAAGAATGTCAGATCTACAATCACGAGAGTGGCCAAAACTTACAGCGGGAAGAGGTCGGCACAAACAGGGAAGCAGAAATCATAGGAATTATGTCCTACAGAACTGCCCCAGTATGCAGACTTGAGAAGAAAGAGGTGGCCCACTTATACTAGCGTCCAGACAAACTGTATGGCGTGGCTGATAATCTGAGGCAGACGACTGCCTTTATAAAGAATCCGAAATACCAATCTAGTGAGACGCAGAAGACAAACTGTATGGCGTGGCTGATAATCTGAGGCAGACGGCTGTCTTTATTAGAGAATCTGAAATACCAATCTAGGAAATGCAGAAGAAAAGATCTTGAATTCGTTATCTGATAATCTCCCCTGCCATTACTATTATCGATCCTGTGTTTCCATTATTAGAAGCTCTAATACGAACTGTTTTTTGTGATATATCGTCCACTTACGGCGTTCATCGCCCTCCTAATAAGTGGTGGATCAAATGTACACGTTGAGGAACGCTGCCTACTAGAACACTTTGAAAAATGAGAAATAAAAATATTTAAAAAAAAGTTTTTTAATTATGATTACTGCGACAATGACAGAGCAAATTCTAACTTTTTTCTTTCATTTCAACTCAAACGCACGCCCGTCTGCAGCGTGTTCGTAGCGCGTTGGACTATGACATCCTTGTGTGTGGTTCCATTGCGAGATGGCAAAAACAATTCCCAGATTTACAGTGTTCGTGGCACCTCCTTCTTTTGCGTTCGTTCTTACGACCAATTTTAATCCTCTTTGTGATATGTTTGCTCTTTGCCAGAACGTATACATTGTACATTGGTTTGGTAGGCTAAACATAGACTTGTATGTTTGACATGCACATTTAGCAAACCTCCTTAGTGCTCTACACATGCTGGTAACAGTGGTCTTCTGTACCCAAATTTGGGCCCCGTAACCACTGGGCGCGTTCGTGGCACCGAACCGAAGGTTACGATGTCCATGGCACCAAGCCGAAGAGCTGAAAGCTCAAGTGCTTCTGTGATCAAAAAGCCTGTACACTGTTTATTTGTTGTTCATATCGTCCACTTACGGCGTCTCATCGCCCCCTCCCTCTAATAGAGAGGTGGTGGGATCAACATGTACACGTTGGGAATCGCTGCTCTACTAGAACACTTTGAAAAATGAGAAAAAAAAATATTAAAAAAAGTATTTGTTAATTATATTACTGGGCGGACAATGACAGAGCAAATTCTAACTTTTTTTGTTGGGAACATAATTAGTTCATGTTTTTACCATCAACACTGGCTTAATCTTATCTTGGAGAGAAACATGGAGTACTAGAAAAGACAAATGTGATAGCGCACCTGTCAGATTTGAACTGTATAGAAAAAGTAAATAGAATTACAAAAAAAACCCACACAGATTACGTATTATATTGCTAAACAACAGATAACTTAATGGATCGAGTGACAACGACATAGTTATATATACAATTCATTAAATGAAACAAATACCCGTTTTATAGAAGTAAGTAAATCTACTCCCACGTGGTGTATGCAGTAGTGTCAGCATAAACTGTGTCAAGCTGACACAATAAACGAGAATACAAAAGATACAGAAAACGGATACAAATATAAATATATCATAACATTAACCGGTGTTCGATGAAAATACATAACAAGTGGGACAAATATTACCACAGAAATTCTAGCAAACTTGACAGAAACTAGTCCTGCAAGATGTATCTTAACTATAAAGCACAAAATAGTTGCATTTGTTTGTCGCAGAAAAAGCGCTCGATCTTGGCAATCTGGGGTCTTCCTCCATTTCTTTCTTTCTCCTTCCTGCCTCTCTTTCTTCCTTCCTCCCTCCCTACCTCCCTTCCTTCCTTTCTTTTCCTTCCTCCTTCTTCTTCTTCTTTTTTTGCGTTCGTTCTTTTAATCACCAATTTTAATCACTCTTTGTGATATGTGTGATCTTCTCCAAGAACGTGTATACGTTGCACATTGGTTTGGTAGGCCCTGAACGCATAGACTTCTACACGTTTAGGACACGTGCATCCGATTTCAGCCAAACCTCCGTAATCGCCTCTTACGACATGTGTGGCAGGTAACAGTGGTTCTATTCTTCACACCCCAAATATGGTCCCCGGTAACCACTCGGGCGTTTTCCTTGCTTCCTTCCATTCCAATCAATTCCCTTACCTTTCTTTCCTTGCTCCCCTTCCCTTCACTCCTTCCTTCATTTCTTCCTTCCTGTCCATTACTGTCCTCTTCCTTCATTTTTCCTTCCTCCTCCCTTCTATCCCCTATCCTCCTTCCAGTCTTTCATTCATTTCCCTTTCCTTCCATTTCCTTCCTTCCCTTTCCTTGCCATGACTTACTTTTCTTCTTTCTCTTCATTTCATTCTATTCAATTCCTCCCTCCCTCCCTCCCTTACTTCCTTCCTTCCTTCCTTCCTTCCTTCATTCATTCCTTCATTCCTTCCTTCCTTCCTTCCTTTCTTCATTCATTCATTCATTCCTTCATTCCTTTCTACCTACCTTCCTCCCTCTTTATCTCCTCTTATTTTCTTATTCTCTTCCTTCTCTTTTCTTCCTTCCCTTTATCCTTTTATTTCTTCCTTCCTTACTTTCGCTGCTTGGAATACACGATATATGTTCAATGTTGTTTCGTGTAGCTCACACAGAAGTCTGCAAAGAAAACACAACAACTACGGAGAAGATGATTTAGTATGAGTTGAGCACGACTTCAGCAGAGGCGGAACATCTGGCCTACGACTGCAGCAGAGGCGGAACATCTGGCCTATGACTGCAGCAGAGGCGGAACATCTGGCTTATGAGAGAGAGAAATTATGAAATATTAGGGCGACGCAGTTCTGCTCACGAAAAGATATTGGATTATGATTTATTAACGACTTTTCTGACTTATCTTATACGGAGTGGAGTTGCCATTTTCGATTAGTGCTGAACCCATAGAAGCCAACGGGTTCTCTGTTCGAACTTGTAAGTAGTAGACACTGATAACGCCAATTTTGAAATGCAAGCATGTTACCATGAGCACTAAAAGAGCAATGTTCAACACAATCTTTCTCCCCACATTATGCTAACAGTGCCAAACATGTACGATAACATCAACTAATAGAAGAAAACTAGTCATGACAGAGATGAAGTGTCTACGCATAATGCTGGGAGTAACAATAAGAGACCGGTTGAGAAATGAAGACATCAGGAAAAAGTGGGTACAACATCAGTACTAGACTTCATCAAGAAACAACAAATTAAATGGTTCAGCCACATAAGTAGATTACAAACAAACAGTGAACCTCAAAGAGCAATGTTACTTCGATACAATGGATACAAAACAAAAGTCAGGCCACGCAAAAGATGGACTTCAGATATAACAGAGGTGACGAAAGACACTGTTTGTAAAGCGCTCACAAAAACCCGTTCTAGAAATATTTCCCATCCTGACGCTTTGAGGCAAAACTAGATTAGAGAAAAGATAAGAAAGAAACTGATGAAAGAAATAGATGAAGAAATAGATGAAAGAAATAGATGAAGAAATAGATGAAGAAATAGATGAAGATATAGATGAAAGAAATAGATGAAGAAATAGATGAAGAATAGATGAAGAAATCGATGAAGAAATAGATGAAGAAATAGATGAAGAAATAGATGAAAGAAATAGATGAAGAAATAGATGAAGAAATAGATGAAGAAATAGATGAAGAAATAGATGAAGAAATAGATGAAGAAATAGATGAAGAAATAGATGAAGAAATAGATGAAGAAATAGATGAAGAAATAGATGAAAGAAATAGATGAAGAAATAGATGAAGAAATAGATGAAGAAATAGATGAAGAAATAGATGAAATAAATAGACGAAAGAAATAGATGAAGAAATAGACGAAAGAAATAGATGAAGAAATAGATGAAGAAATAGATGAAGAAATAGATGAAAGAAATAGATGAAGAAATAGATGAAGAAATAGATGAAAGAAATAGACGAAAGAAATAGATGAAGAAATAGACGAAAGAAATAGATGAAGAAATAGATGAAGAAATAGATGAAGAAATAGATGAAGAAATAGATGAAGAAATAGATGAAGAAATAGATGAAAGAAATAGATGAAGAAATAGATAAAGAAATAGATGAAGAAATAGATGAAGAAATAGATGAAGAAATAGATGAAAGAAATAGACGAAAGAAATAGATGAAGAAATAGACGAAAGAAATAGACGAAAGAAATAGATGAAGAAATAGATGAAGAAATAGATGAAGAAATAGATGAAAGAAATAGATGAAGAAATAGATGAAGAAATAGATGAAGAAATAGATGAAAGAAATAGATGAAGAAATAGATGAAAGAAATAGATGAAGAAATAGATGAAGAAATAGATGAAGAAATAGATGAAGAAATAGATGTGACCAAATTAACAAATATATTCATCATTATTTGATCCCTTCTTCTTCTTCGAACACTCCATAGCGATCACTTAGTGTTATTTGTATGTGATCTGAGCCTAAGATCGATTGTTTGTTGCGAAAATTATGCGCCTACAAGTAGGCTAGCACATTCGATTTCTGCGATGCTTTTTATTTACTAGGTAGCTTCCCTAGGTCCTACATCAGTCACTTCTTACGACATGCCTTGTAGGTCACAGTGGTGCTATTCTTTGCTTTCCTTGCGGGCCCTGGCATCCCACGACCGACTATTTAGTCACACATTTCGACAGATAACATGTACACGTTATGTGTAATATAGATTCAAGTTAACGCTTTGACCCGGGACACCTTTAGTACTCGGGCAGGGTACGTTACACAACCTATCTCTCTTACATAGAATATAATTCTGTGTGCTGCACGTGATGATGATGCTTGGTTGAACAACGGGTGGAGCTTGTAAACAGTCTATGTCTCATATTATATGTGATGTTCTTTTGTATAAGATTGCAGGTCACACAGTTTAATTTTACTAGACATTTTGTTCAGTGTGCACGCACTAATGAACACGTGCCATTCTGCCGAAGCTTATAATGAACATTACAACAAAAGCTGGAATTATCGGCACGGCTCAGATACTTGAACGTAGGGGATGTAGACTTAACCCTTTGGACGCCATATACGGAAATATACGGGTTTACCGTAGGACGCCGTATACGGAAATATACGGGTTTTTTATATTGTTTCAGAAGAATTCGCTAAATAAAACGAGAAGTCCAAATTTTATATAGCTTGAACTGTGACCTATAAGTAGGACGAACCGCGGAAAATTTTCCTTATTTCACGCCGAAAACTGATCGGAGGTAGTATTTCTTTGTGAATTTTATAAATTGTGCTTCGTAGTTCGAAATTTTTTTGGGAAATGGCTTCTAATTTCAATACCGATAGTGAAAGTGAGGACTTTGAGTTTGAGGGACATTTCATGCAGCTAGGTGAGATAGGGATTACATTAGATCTTGTGATTCTGAGAGTGATGTTGAATTGTCCAGTGACGACGAAGCTGAACCTGTCGACCACGATGTTCAATTAGATTTAGAGGATTTTTCTTCCGACATCGAGGAGACAGGCCCTGTGCCCGTTGTTGACAGGGATGGTTGGAGTGATACCACTTCCCCAGTAGTTGTGGAGCCATTTATGGAAGAGAGTGGGCCTTCTCATACACTAGAGGAGGGTGCAGAACCATTCGATTATTTCAGCTTAATTTTTTAGGAGCAGTTTTTTGAATTTATGGCAGATCAAACGAATTTGTACGCTGATCAACGTCAGAAAAGAGCTGGGAAAATCCAAAACCTGTTATTGGTGTAGGGCATGCCGCAAGGAGAAAAAGAAGAAGAAGAGGCCCCGAGAGTCAGTTTTTGGATGCAACCTCTGCCAAATACATCTGTGCAAAGGGGAGTGCTTTTCCAAATACCATGCATCACTCCACAGTTGACCGGAGTGAGTAAATTTTCAATTTTTTTATACAAAACTTATTCTAAAATTTTTCACTTTTCATTTTGTTCCAACTTTCACAGCATATTTTCAGCACTTGTCTTATTTCATTGCCTCATTGTAAGTTTCTTGTGAAACTTTATCCAGTTCACAGTATTGTTGCTCATTATTTGAATGTTCTACAAGCAATAGTTTTATTATTATTAATTTTTAGAAAGACATGTTGCGTTTTTGAGGAGTTATTCCCCTTTTAGTGTTTTTTATGAGGTAATTTTTTTTTGATGTGCTGGGGACCAAAGGGTTAAAAACGTTCAGACGTCACATATTCCATGAATGTACCGGTTGCTTTGGGGCAATAAAATGTTTGTTTTTCTCGTTCTTTGCTATGAACTCAGGCATCGTCTTACTTTTCTTTCTTTTCTTTCTTGTCTTTCTTGTCTTTCTTTTCTTACTTTTCTTACTTTTCTTTCTTGTCTTACTTTTCTTACTTTTCTTACTTTTCTTTCTTTTCTTACTTTTCTTACTTTTCTTACTTTTCTTACTTTTCTTTCTGTCTTTCTTTCTTACTTTTCTTACTTTTCTTCTTGTCTTACTTTTCTTACTTTTCTTACTTTTCTTTCTTTTCTTACTTTTCTTACTTTTCTTTCTTGTCTTACTTTTCTTACTTTTCTTACTTTTCTTTCTTGTCTTTCTTGTCTTTCTTTCTTACTTTTCTTCTTTCTTTCTTCTTACTTTTCTTCTTTTCTTACTTTTCTTCTTTCTTACTTTTCTTCTTTACTTTTCTTACTTTTCTTCTTTTCTTCTTTCACTTTTCTTCTTTCTTACTTTTCTTACTTTTCTTACTTTTCTTACTTTTCTTCTTTTCTTTCTCCAATCTTGTTTTGCCTTACAGAGTCAGGATACGAAGAGATTTCTAGAACGGGCATTTATGTGCTCTTCACAAACTGTTTTCGTTGCATCTGTTAACTTTGAGGTCCACCTTTTTGCGTGGACGGACTTTTCCATGGCCTAGTCATGGCGTTTAACACTTTCGCTGCTACCGACGACAAAAGTCGGCGAAGTACAAACTCCCTTTCTTTCCTCCGCCGACTTTTGTCGGCGGACATGTGCCGTCGACGATGTCTTTTTAAACGGGGAGTATCACTTGCCGAAAACGGGGTCGCGTGACGTACTACTTTCGTATTGTTCAGACGAGCTCTCCAAAATGGCGGATCTAACACGCACGCGGTAAACGTCGGGATAAGTTCGATTTTTCGCGATTTTGTCGCGATTTTTCGTAAGTAAACAACAATTTTCAAAATGGACGACGTAGCTGATGAATAGTGATGTCCAAAATGACTTTTTCTGACTTTTTAGCCAGTGATAGTGTTAAAACGAACTCTGAATGTGATATGAATTTGAACTGTGATTCACGTGACGATGTTTATAGATCGATAGCAGATATTGTCACGGTTACGGAAGTAGATGACGGACACCTATCTCGAAAACGACGGCATATCATACTGTGGATAGGTATGAGGATATCAGTTACTACAATAGCTTGTGGATTATAAGGAATATATTAGTAGCTCATTAATATATGAACACTATACCATAATTTAATAGTCCTAAGTTTATTAGTTTATTTTTTACGATTTTTAAAAATTGTCACTCTGAAAACTGATCATACCGAAAATAGCGTGGCACTGGGCCAGACTTTGTTGAAAATGCGTGGGTGCGAAAGTGTTAATATGGCCCCTCTGACTGATTTTAACGTGATGGTTGAATTTCTTATCACCAGTGTCCTTCTCAATTATGGCGAATCTTACTTCGACTTCAGAGGTATTTGTCATTTAGATCCCCTATTACAGGTTCAGGGTATCACACTGAACATTTTTTGTCCGCGCTGGCTTTGAACCCAAGACATTCCACCGGACGTGGTGACTAGATGAGCGTGTTATCATCTTCGATATCAGCGGCACTCACTAAATAACCTTCGACTTCTGCTAATCACTCTTTTACGTTTTACTTAATTATTGATGTCGTTTTTGGATCGTTAATAAGTCAGATGCCGTTTTTCTATACCACCCGTGTGTTGCAATGGCTCGCTACAGGAGCAAAGAATAGTACAACTGCGACCCACAAGGCATGTCGTAAGAGGCGACTGCGGTAGGGCATAGGGAAGCTACTCTAATAAATAAAAAGAGTCGAAGAAATCGAATGTGCTGGCTTACTTGTAGGCTCATAACTGGCACAACGTACATTCGCTCTTAGACTCGATTCACATACAAATAAAAAAGATTGGTTTAACAAGTGGTCGGTATGGTGCGTTTGAAGAAGAAGAAGAAGAAGATGCCGTTTATGGTGTTGTTGTTTTTGACAAGTTTGATTCTCTTGTTTAAAAATAATTACATTTTTGTTGGAGACATATCTTCTTTTTTCATATACAAACTTATATCCTTCCTTTTCTCCTCCTGGTTTGCGTTCGTTCTTTACAAGCACATTTTAATCACGCTTTGTGATATGTTTGATCTTTGCCAAGAACGTGTATACGTTGCATATTGGTTTGGTAGGCCCTAAACGCATAGACTTCTACATGTATAGGACACGTGCATCCGATTTCAGCCAAACAAATTTATATAATTCAGAGAATCTCTCAAACAAATGTATGTTCTGCTATCTTCTTTCTTTAATTCTGTTTTGTCTTACTACGCCATTATAAGAAGACATTAGACCTGTTATGTGCGA
Source organism: Arion vulgaris (assembly GCA_020796225.1). NCBI lineage: Eukaryota > Metazoa > Mollusca > Gastropoda > Stylommatophora > Arionidae > Arion > Arion vulgaris. Next base: position 44,860,538 of record CM036767.1, read on the forward strand.
TGGCAGTGGATACAACTAATACACAACTCGACAAACCATACAATCACCTTCATCTTTGTCCCAGGTCATTCTGCAGTGAAGGACAACGAGAGAGCGAATGTACTGACAAGCAATGCTGCAATCGAGATGAGCATCAGAGTTCTAAGAGGAAATATATACTATATAGATTTCAACAAAGAAAAAAGGTTATGCTCTATCTCAGATGAACCAGTTACACGCACCGATAGGAGCGACAAGACGGGAAAACCATGAGAGAAACCCCAGTAGAAACATCTACCAACACAGAATAGGGGTTGTTAGGCTAAAAGTTAATTGCATATCCTTTACAGGACTTTACGAATCATTCCCAGCTTTTTAACGCTGTTTGTGATGTTTCTAGGCATTATTACGTTCAGTAGTTTGCCATTGCTTTCTGAACGGGTTGTGCCATCGTCCTTTGTAAAATCCACACGAAACAATTTGCAACCAAATTGTCCGCAGCGTGATTCGAACTCAGAACGTCGGGGTTAATAGATCGAGTCACTATCCCTAAGCCACAGACGCCACACTGTTAGGTTAACCACACTGAGATACATACTTGGAGGGAGATCGGAGCAATTATGGACATGTCCGTTGTGCAATAAAGATATTCCGATTCTTAAATGATCAATCAACAAAATAACAACGCAAAAAAGATTTATAGAAACAGGTCTTGTGTGCTCTTCGCATATAGCGTCTTTCACGGCTTCTGTTATTTCTGTGGTTCATCTTTTGCATGGGTAAACTTTTACCTTGTTTTCAATGAATTTGAAAAGTATTGCCCGGTGAGAAACATTGTCCGTTAGTAAATCTGCCGATGTGTCCAAACCATTTAATTTGTTTAAAGTATAGTGTGGCGTACTTATAATTGATGTCCTCATTCTCCTAAATCGATCATATTTCTCTATCTCTCTATCTCTCTCTCACGATCACCGCCCAGACCGATGTACCAGATCTCCCGATAAATTCTATTCATGTGGAAATCTGATTCATGCAGCCTTAGCATTGGTGTGTTTTACGTCACATCTTCAGCACCATTTGGAGCTTTGGTGCTTATCCTTCGGTGATGTGTCTGGTTTCAGCCAGCGTTTACTCGGTTCGCTCTTCGTTCTGTAGCCATCTAGTGTTTTTACAGTGTGGGATAGCTAGCCCCACTCCCTCATTAGCCGCCTCTTACGACATGCGTGGCAGAAAACAGTGGTTCTATTCTTTACACCCCAATTTGGGCCCCGGTAACCACTCGGCGGATCATATCTGATACTCCCAGCATTCTGCGTAGACACTTAATCTCTGTCGTGACTAGTTTTCTTCTATCATTCTGCGTAGACACTTCATCTCTGTCGTGACTAGTTTTCTGCTATCGTTTGATGTCAACGTCCAGGTTGTGGCACTGATAAGATAATGTCGGGAGAATGATCGAGTTCTACAATAATCTTTTAGTGTTTAAGGTGGCATGTTTGCATTTAAAAATTGTTATAATTTGTACTTCTTCTTCTTCAAACGCTCCATATTTACCACTTATTAACCACTCTGTGTGATTTGTATGTGGTCTGAGCCTAAGAGCGATTGTACGTTGTGCCAGTTATGCGCCTACAAGTAGGGCAGCACATCCGATTTCTGTGCTGCTTTTTATTGACTATGGTAGGTTCCCTGGGTCCTACATCAGTCGTCTTGTAGGTCGCAGTGGTACTATTCTTTGCTTCCCTTACGGGCTTCAACACCACATAGGTAATAATATGTCCTATGATTATTCTCCTTAATGAATTAATTAAATAAAATGTTTGTTGACTAACATTCCCTGATATAACCAAAAGAGAGCGTATACTTGGGTTGAAAAGGGCGTGCTTCAGTTTGAAAAGACTTTAAGCAAATGAAAATAAAATAAACAAACTCCAAAGAAATTTTACAAAACTACCCCAAAAAAATCTATACAAGCAATGCGTACTCATTAGTGTTGAGTCCCTATCAACATGCTTACAGTATTATCTGTCAGAACGCGTCTACATTAGGTCCGACGTTGAATTCTAATTTATTCCTTACTCAGAATGTCGCCTTCTCATTTTTCAGAAAGTTTGCGAGAGAGAGAGAGAGAGAGAGAGAGAGATGGAGAGATGGAGAGAGAGAGATGGAGAGAGAGAGATGGAGAGAGAGAGATGAAGAGAGAGAGATGGAGAGAGAGAGAGGTGGAGAGAGAGAGAGAGAAATGAGAGGTAAGAGAGAGAGAAAGAAATAGTGAGAAGAGAGAGAGAGAGAGAGAGAAAGGTTGAGGAGAGAGAGAGAGAGAGAGAAAGAAACAGAAAGAAAGAGAGATAGAGAGATAGAGAGGTTGAAAGAGAGAGAAAGAAAGAAATATATATATATAGGTTGAGAGAGAGAAGAGGATTCAAACTGATCTCTGTATCTGAAAGCTCTCGCACTAACAAACAGACAATGTGGTCAACAAACTTTGATGCAGACATTTCGTGATTAACTGAACACGTTTACTGACATGTGGTCTAGGTTAGTACACACGATTCGATTTTTTATTCAACAGGTCAACTAGAAGATAAACTGAGAATAACCCGTCTTTTTACTGTGACAGATGACACTGCGAATTCAAAGAAAGTTTGGTGATAGGCGGAGCACAACACACTTAAGAGAGATAGACAATGAGTGCAGGGGCGTCTCCGAAATTAATGTTGGGGGATTCTGTAATAAATAAGCTTTGCTACTCAACTTGCATGGAATTTACTTAACTTTGCATGGAATTTATGGAATTTTCTCCCATCGCAACGGCTGTAAGCGTCTGTGTCTTAGCAGTAGTGATCTCGATCACAACCCAATAGTACTTGGTTCAAACTCCGCTGCGGGCAGTGTGAAAGCAAATTTGTTCTTGTGGATTCTCACGAACGATAAAATAAACCTCACCGTTCAGACTAAGCAATGGCAAACTACTGAACGTCTAAGTGGTGCCAAGAAAATCAACGACTCATTTACTCTAGTTGATGGTGATACTCTGTAAAGGATATGCTACAATTTTCATTTTAATTCGTAACGGCTATTCACATTGCACATAATGCCGTATGTGTGTGAGGGCTAGAGATCTCCCAATAGTTGGTCTTAGCATTTACAGGTACGGCAGTTCTTTTCTAGGGTCTAAGACAATGTTAATGATATGGCAGTAGTAAGTGTCAGGATTATAGAGCTTAGTTCACCATCAAGTGGTGACCTTGGTAGCAGGCTGCATCACCGCAGGATAGCTTCTATGTATCAAGAGGGATGAAGGTAATTAAAAGAACAAACATGGCGTTACAAAAAATTAAACAACTAAAAGCAGTATAGAATGGAACTGATAGCAAAACAAAGAGCATGCATATTCCCAGTGGCAATGTATGGGTTTGAAGCGTGTACATTTAACAAGGAAGTGGAAAAACATATATGTGCTTTGAATATAAGTGTTACAGAAGAGTCCTCCGTATATCATGTACAGAGAAGAGAACAAATAGATCTATCCAGAAAGAACTCAAAATCAAAGAAAACTGGCTAATGCTGCAAATAAGAAAGAGAAAATGGAGATATTTTGACATGTAAAAGACATGAAGGGCTGAGAAGATCATCATAGATGAATGCATCCTGAAAGGAGACGAGAAGACCACGGAGAAGATGGATTCAGAAAGTAACTGATGATTTTATCACGAGGTTGTCAGAGGGGGACATCTGGCCATGAGAAAGAAAGTACAAAGGACATTTGGGGTGGCAAAGTTCTGCACAGGACAAGCTATTTGATGATGAGATGATTGGTTCCTCAGCGTCTGTTCGCCGCCCATACAACGTGTGTCCCTTCACTAACGTTGGGAAGTGCAGTTTGAGTTTTATCATTTGTCGAGATAAGACAATACAGACTTTTCTCAAACGTTTAGATACCAATAGAGGACAAAACAAAAAATATGGAAACACAATACCTGGGAATGGACAAGTTCATCATTTACAAACAAACAGATCATTGTTCAGAACAAGAAAATGGCTTTGACTGTTCATCTTTCGGAGTAACATTGTCTTATTGAACATCGAACGAGAGGTTGGTTACTAACATCAAGGTCACTGTCGATAAGGTTACTACCTCAGAGGCCAATGTCGATAAGGTTACTACCTCAGAGGTCAATGTCACCGAGGTTAAACGACTGTTAATTATGAATATACAATAACAGAAGGCGCAGGTATGAAAGATAGTTCAGAAATGTCATGGAACAGATAAGAACATAATTAAAATATGAAAGTGATGAAGATTCCCAAACAAATAAACAACTAGATAAAAGATAAGACGTTCGCAGTTACATATGTTCATCATTGTTATTGTGTCTGACGGACAATGAGGACAGTGAACAATTTGAAAGTGAGAGAAAATTGAACATTATGAAATGTGATTAAACTTAAGAGGTTATGTAAAGAGAAGAAAATTGATAAACAAATACTTCAGCAAATAGAAATGAAAAGAGAAGTTATCATGGAGAAAGAAATATAAACAGCATGAGATGTTTTTGTTGCAGAGTTATGGCACTGTTGGACACCATCTTGGAATGGAAGGAAGATGGCAGGAGAGCAGAGATTAAATTTGGAGGGAACATCAGGAGGTGGACGGGGAACAGCCTGGCAGAGTTTAACTTCAGAATAAAGAACATAACTTGTTGGAAAACCAAACAAGTGAAGAAATAAAACTCCTGGCCACCGAGTACCTAAAGGATCACTTTCCTAACAGCAGGTGGACCCATGTATACACAGATGGGTCTGCAGCAAATGCAACTGAAAATGGAGGAGGAGGAGCCCTCATGGTGCTCAGTGACATGAAACTCAGGAAGCTAAAATTAGCGACAGGAAGGTTCTCCAGCAATTACAGAGCAGAGGCAGAGGCCCTAAAAGCGGCAGTAGAAGCCATAGTGTCAGAGGAACATGTAAATGAAAACCTGGTATTTCTTACTTATGCCCTGTCAGTAATTACTGCTCTAAAAATGAAGACGATAACAACTTGAAGGAACTGCAAGCATCACTACACCAAGTATGCAACATCTTCTCTAGAGTGGTAATACAGTGGATACCATCTCACTGCGGAATACCTGGAAATGAGACTGCAGACATATTGGCAAAAGCAGGAAGCAGGCTACCACAGACAGACACCAGTATGACATATGAGGAAGCAAAAGTACGGATAAAAATGGCCTACAAGAACAAATGGCTGAGAGATCACCCAGGGCATGAAAAGGACGATGCTTACCACCAACTAAGTAGAGAGGAACAGGTTGTTATTTTTCGTCTACAAACAGGGCACAATAGACTGAGGTACCATCTGTTTAACAAGTATAAAATAGGCCCATCTGACATATGTACATGTGGCACCAGCAAGATGACAGAGACACACATACTGCAAGAATGTCCAACGTACATGGAACAGAGAGAAAATACATGGCCAATCCCCATATCAGTCCAAGACAAGCTATACGGAGATGTACATGGACTCCGGTTGACCACTAACTACTTTAAAAGTATACAAATCGATGTCTGAAAACGTTGAAGAAGAAGAAGAAGAAGAAGAAGAAGAAGAGTTGGAAAACCATTACATCCAACCTACCATGCGGAGACGGCGCATAATTGAATTATTTTAATATTGCTAGTAAAATCTGGTCAGACTTTTGTTCTTTTCTCTCATATTATTTTGCCTCGCGGCGCCAGAATAGGAATTTCTAGAACAGGTTTTTATGTGCTCTTCGTACATGGTGTCTTTCACTGTCTCTGTTACTAATATGGTCCACTTTCACTGTCTCTGTTACTAATATGGTCCACTTTCACTGTCTCTGTTACTAATATGGTCCACTTTCACTGTCTCTGTTACTAATATGGTCCACTTTCACTGTCTCTGTTACTAATATGGTCCACTTTCACTGTCTCTGTTACTAATTTGGTCCACTTTCAGTTTCTGTTACTAATTTGGTCCACTTTTTGCGTGAACGACCTTTTGTTGAAAATGAGTACCCGTGCTTGGTAAAATGAAGACATTTATGTAGCTACTTTTCTTGTTCTTCTTGTGCGATCAACTTCTGCTATGTGACTACTCCGATGTCATAAACAGGACGGTGCGTTTGAGGTCTTCACCTGTTCCCCAATTGTTCCTCAATAGTATGTTCTAAAGGGTTGTTTCTGTTGGCCAGTTCTCTATTCTCACACTGCTCAGACTGGGGCTGTCTTGCAGGATGTGCTCTGGGGACTGCTTCGGTGCTCCACGGGTGCAGACAGCCGAGTCCCTGAGACCAATTTTATGGAGGTGTACTCTGAGATCACATTGTCCCGTTTTAAGCTACATTGTAAGTGCTCTGCAGTTGATACTCTCACTTGGATAGAGAGAGGATGAGTAGCTATGGCAACGATCTCAGTTCAGATACTTCGACTTTCATCAGATTTACAGTGTTTTTTTTGTTAACATCAAACGGTAGAAGAAAATTAGTCACCACAGAGATGAAGCGTCTACGCCAAATGATAGAAGCAGTGTCGGCTCGTGGTCATTTTCTTGGTAGGGCCAGACACATATTTTCGGAAAAATCATGGTTTTTTGAGTATTTACTATTATTTGTCTATTCCGGGAAGTTATTCCCTTTTCGGTTTTGGTGGGGCTGGGTCCTACTGGCCCTAAATGACGAGCCGCCCCTGGATAGAAGTATAACGAAGAGACCGGTTTTAAAATGAAGACATCAGGAAAAAGTGGGTACAACATCAGTACTGAACTTTATCAAGAAACAATCGCCGAGTGGTTACCGGGCCCAAATTGTGGGTGTAAAGAATAGAACCACTGTTACCTGCCCCAGATGTCGTAAGAGGCGACTAATGAGGTTTAGCTGAAATTGGATGCACATGTCCTAAACATGTAGAAGTCTATGCGTTTAGGGGCCTACCAAACCAATGTGCAACGTATACACGTTCTTGGCAAAGATCAAACATATCACAAACAGTGATTAAAATTGGTCGTAAAGAACGAACGCAAAGAAGAAGAAGAGGAAAGAAGAAGACCGTTTTTTTGCAAGCAAGTGGTTAGAGTGTTGACTTGTCAACTAACAAACTTTTTGTATATAACTTGAGTACACTCGACGTTCTAGCAGACCCAGTTACAGTTGTGTAACAAAATCGATGTTATGTAGGAAAATAGGAATCGTACCAGAGTGTCATTGGTACTGTCAGCAACGTTGGGATGAAATATATTGAGCCTTAATAAATTCTTTCTGAACATAAAAACTCTAGTGAGATTAAGCAATGTTTGTGTCTCTTCTTCTTCTTAATTGCGTTCTTTACTATCAACCAAGTTAACCACTCTTTGTAGTTTGCGCCGAGAACAGGACTACATTGCGTCCCGCTCTTAGACATCTACAGACAGGACAATCTGTATCTCACTCGCAGGACAGGCGTATCGGAAATTTTGCCTAACGTGAAGCTTATATTTGCCTAGCCTGACAGTCCCAGACATATTCAGATGACAGCCCGAGTGGTTATCTAGGCCCAAATTTGGGGTGTAAAGAATAGAACCACTGTTACCTGCCACGTATGTCGTAAGAGGCGACTGAGGAGGTTTGGATGAAATCGGATGCACGTCCTAAACATGTAGAAGTCTATGCATTTAGGGGTCTATCAAACCAATGTGCAACGTATACACGTTCTTGGCAAAGATCAAACATATCACAAAGAGTGATTAAAATTGGTCGTAAAGAACGAACGCAAAGAAGAAGATATTCAGCTGAAACTTGAATAGATGAATAAATACAACATCATCATGTGCTGTGCCGACTGATATACAGAAACGGCTGTCCATAGCTAGGGAAACAAAGAATAGTATCACTGAGACCTATAAGGCATGTCGTAAGAGGCGACTGCTGTAGGATCTAGGGAAGCTACCCTAGTAAATATAAAGCATCGCAGAAATCTGATGTGCTAGCTTACATGACGGCGTATAACTGGCGCAACGTACAATCGCTCTTAGGCTCAGATCACATACAAATCACACAGAGTGGTTAACAAGTGGTCGATATGGAGCGTTTAAAGAAGAAGAAGAAGGTTGAACGTGTAAAAACTCCATTTACAATACGTTGGCATTCTTTTAAATGAGAGCTATTCTCGCCCGAGTGGTTACCGGGGCCCAAATTTGGGGTGTAAAGAATAGAACCACCGTTACCTGCCATGCATGTCGTAAGAGGCGACTAAGGAGGTTTGGCTGAAATCGGATGCATGTGTCCTAAACGTGTAGAAGTCTATGCGTTTAGGGGCCTACCAAACCAATGTGCAACGTATACACGTTCTTGACAAGATCAAACATATCACAAAGAGTGATTAAAATTGATCGTAAAGAACGAACGCAAAGAAGAAGAAGAAGAAGAGAGCTATTCGGAATTTGTTTAAATGTATTTAGTTACCTATTGGCTTTATAATGAAGGCTCCCACCCTTTGGTCGCGCTCAAGTGAGCACTTCACTTTGATCTTAGGACAAGTATCATCGTATTGTTGAGTCACAGAGAAAACGAGCAGCGCGAAAAGACAGAGCACACAACACGCACATGTCTAACCTTGATCGTGTATGCCCCACCTGTGGTCGGGGGATTCTGTTCTAGGATTGGACTCTACAGTCACCTCCGCACACACCAGAGAGGTGCAACAGTACACGTCTGAGATTGTTGTCATCATCACTTGCGATGGACGGCTATTAGGACAAGTTCCGGTGAAATGGTTTAAGGGAATGAGACGACAGAAGTCAAGGATCAACGGATCTCTCCGTGACGCATGCCTGGGAAACTTTATGGAGTAGCTGAGTTACCCAAGCGTCAACTACCCCTCTCGATCTCGCTGATAGAATTCAGAGGCGTGCAAGCATGACGTCTGGTATCAGTTTAGTTCACCGGACCAGAGCTAACCAGAAATCAACTCCCATTCCAAGTGGTGACCTTAGTAATAGGCTGCGTTAATTCTTATTGGACTAAGTGGGACGATTGAAATATATAGGGAATTATTGTCGATATAGTAATTACTAATTTTATGCAAAAACAAATCTAAGTTATACACTGGTTTCTTCGGTAAACAACTCTCAGAAGAAATGAGTTTTTGAGAATATTGCAGTATTCGATCAAAGGGAAGCAACCAAACATAACTGTTTTTCATAAAGGGCAAACTACATTTATTTCCCTTTTACACTTCGTCGACTTCTGACCCCCCAAAAATGCATAATTTACATAATTGATCATGATTCATCCACAAATATAGTCAACATAAACAACACCCTTCAGCGAGCATGAGAACAAATTCATCTTCTTCTTTGTACGCAAACAGATGAGAGATTTACTATGATCAAGTAAAGCATTAAACAACATGATTCTGTAGACTGTGTATGCAAACAAACTTGTCTCGTAATACTACTGCGACCTGTCACTTCAACGTACAATCGCTCTTAGGCTCAGATCACATTAGATATTCTTGGATTCTTCGAAAGGAGTTAATTCTTATTTTTCATGTTTGTTGGCCTACACGCTCTGATATAACCAATAAAAGGCTCGCCTTAGGTTGAAAGGGGCGTGCCTCAGCTTAAAGAGTCTGTAATCCCGTACTAAACAAACAAACAAACTCAGATCACATACAAATCACAAAGAGTGGCTTAACAATGGTCGATATCGAGTGTTCGAGAAAAAGAAATCGCCTATGATATCAGCTCCTATCTTGACCTTTAGGTCACCGTCAGAATTTGATGTTCCCATTTCTCTGATTGAAGATAGAATATTGAAGTTTTATGTAAAATTCCTCTTTTACTATTTCTTTTTTATCATTGGTAGGTGCATAACACTGGGTCACATTCAAGAATACCGTCTTTTTGAATGCTGTGTTTATCCTGGGTTTCCCTGCTTCCCACTTTATTCTCCCTTCTTTAGATAGCATTCAAGTCACACCTTTACTATTGTTTCTCATGTGTTTAGACGTTGTTTAACTGCTCCATTCTACCTAGTTTCACATAATCCCAAGATGCCAATCCCGTGAAATTTCATCTCATTTACAACCTGTGCTGTCTTTCCCATTTCATACATACTTCTAACATTCCAGGTGCCAATTCTGGAGCTTTTCCTAGGTGAAAGGAAGATAATCTGCAGTGTAGACTCCTTGCGGTTTTCTCTGCATCCTTTATACCTCTTCTAGAAGAGCTTCCTTTCCTCTTATTTTGCTCAGTTATTATTTTATTTTTATGTGATTTGTGCATGGCTGGATAGATTTTGTGGTTAAAATTTTCCACTGGATAGGGTTGTCAACCCCACGCCAAACGCTACATTAGTCGCCTCCTACGACATGCCTTGTAAGTCGCAGCGATATTATTCGTGCTCCCCTTGCGAGCACCAACACACCGGCGCTTCATGTCATAGATTGACATGACATATAAACATTCACAACAGATCACTATTCCTGTCGGTCTACTCTCCTGTCGGTCTACTGTCCTGTCGGTCTACTGTCCTGTCGGTCTACTCTCCTGTCGGTCTACTCTCCTGTCGGTCTACTCTCCTGTCGGTCTACTCTCCTGTCGGTCTACTCTCCTGTCGGTCTACTCTCCTGTCGGTCTACTCTCCTGTCGGTCTACTGTCCATGTAACAAGGATTTACCAAGTTTGTCCATATTCTTTCATTTTCCTTTCAATGGTCGTGCTTGATGTTTTCTTTGGTCTCCTGACGTAGGAGAGCTATCTTTACCAGACAGTCCGATGGCAGTGTCCACACACTTCCCTCTCTCTCTCTCTCTCTCTCTCTCTCTCCATCTTGATCGTTCTTAGGTCGTTTTTATCATTCTAATGTGATATATAAACAGCCAAACACATAAGTACTGTAGTTTTACAAATTACAAAAACAATGACAATGTACAGCAACGTTGTCTACCAACAAGGCCTTTATCAAGCAAAACGAACAACAGGAGTGACGAATTAAAAAAAACAATAGCATATGGACGACTAGATACGGAGACATTCAAACGTTTCTAATGAAAATCTGGGAATAAAAACGAATAACGGAATAAATGTAACACAAAAAAACACACATAAAAACTAGAAATAGAACGGAAGAAAACAATGAAAAGTCTAGTAAATATATAACTGAATACATGCAACATATGCACATATAGATTACAAGGCATGGAAGAGAAAGTACTAAGAAGCATAGGAATGTAATACGTTGAGCCCACGTGGTGGCAAGGTACCATACAACGAAATTAACCGATTCGCTGGAGAATTTGTAAAACTACAGTACTTTGTGATTACGTGTTTCGCCAATCAAATAGTTTTATTGGAGTATCATATATATATAAACAGCCAAACATCAAGAACGGATGTACGTGCACAACCTTCAGTACCTATTGTAGCTCAGGTGCTTGTTCTTGGGTGGTGTGTTCGGTTTCAACCAGCGTTTGTGTACGGTTCGCTCTCCGTTAGCCCTTTGCTGTCCCCAGCCAAACCTGCAAGGCAGCAGGTTGCTATTTTCTTTAGGGCAGCGACCCTTAGACTGCCTGCCCTCCCGGGCTTATGAGCGCCATCTGCCCAGCAACTGGTCGCTTTGGGGACACCTTGGTTTGCCGCCCGTCCAGTTTTGTGTACGGTTTGCTCCGCTAGCTTTTGATTGTCCCCAATCAAACTACAAGGCAACAGTAGTTCCCTGCTAGCGGAAACGCGCACTGGCTTCGCCTCTGCTGGGCTTTCCAGTTTTCTCTGCACATTGGGGTGGTCCCACACCTCTTGCCTGCCGTGCCTGCCGCGTCTGCCGTACCTGCTACGCCTGCCATTCCTGCCGTGCCATGCTTTTCTGTCGCCTGTGGCCACCGTGCATCGCCCGCATGCGTGCACGCTCTGCCCTGGTGTCTACCTCACTATTTCCGTCAATTCCCACCGTGCTCACATTTGCCTGGGCTGTCCCCGCCCGGGATTCAACTCGGGCTCCCACCCCTGCAATGGGGTTCGGGCTTTGCCCCATGTGGGCCACCAGTGCATCGTCCGCATGCGTGTCCGCTCTGTCCGTGCCTGCCTTATCGTCACCGTCAGTTTTGCCGTGTTCACATTTTCCTAGGTTGTCCGACTCTGGGAGTCAAAATCGTTCCCTCATCCTGGGATGGGCTCGAGTTTCGCCCTGTGGACCCACGTGCAGCTCAGCTCGACTTCCATCATATTCGGGCTCTAGAGAGAGGGCTGAAGAGAGAGCATGCGCGGACTCTGAGTTTCGCCTTACGCGGGTCCACGTCTCTTCGATGAATGCACCTCTCATCCTGTATATTTATCCTACCAGCTTTTTCCATCGGCCGGGAGAGACGAGCATTACTAGTCACTCTGGGCATTCGTTCGTCTGTGTTGTGAGCGGATCCCATCTAGCGTGACTACCTTTGCATCTCTACTTCCGCCAAGTAGCTCTCCACGACATCTGCCCTCTTAACCAGACCGGAACCACCGTCTGTTTCCAGGGTCATCACGAGGAAGTGTGGGCAGGGTCTAGATTAGCGCCAGCTCACTAATACTGACCGACGTTGCCCTATGCCTTTGACCCGCACAGACGTCCAAACACTATTCATCTGCTTTCTCTGACTCTGGTGACTAGGGATGTACAATTAGTTTTCTGTCAGATCTCTTCATGTGTGATCTTGCATAGATTAGGAATACCTCAAACAGCTTTTTGTCAAATTCAATAAGTGGACCAGACAGTGAAGCATATCGTGCAAGACTGTCCTCTCCTGGATGAGCTGAGAAACAATATGTGGCTACACCCAGTCAACATGAAATCTAATCTTTGAGGAAATCTGACAAACCTCCAACTGACTGCCCAACTGGACATCAGCTCAGTATTCCGTATAAAACTAATGTGTTCTTCGTCATAGGCGTACACATAAGTTTTTCAGGGAGGGAAAAATTAAAAAATAAATTATAGTTTACTAGACAGGAAATTGAAAACAGATTCACATAAACCTGTTTGATCAAAAACCTATTTTCCATGGGTAGGGAGGAAGGGGAGGGGGGGTGGCATTTGACCCTCCGCCCCTCCTTGTCTTAACGTATGAACGTCTATGTTCTTCATATGAGATAGATACTCTGTGGGTTTCTTCTTCCATTGCACGTCTTCAAGTTCTTCTTCTTGTTCTTCCATTCTCTCTTGTTGTCATCTCGTACGATGTTCAATTGCTGGATGCTGTTTTCTCAGATACGTCTTGATTCAAGGAAGTTAATGAAATGACTAATAAAACGGAATGTTTTATAACAACTTGAGAACTGACACGGCGGGCGCTATGGCGCCCTCTATTATCCATGCTGTCTATTTTACTTCTCCCGGCTTTAACTTTAATCAGAATTTAACGGGCAAAAATTATTTCTGAATAACAATGTTTCAGTTATTTACGTAAGCGCAATATCAAATATCAAATATCAAATATCAAATATCAAATATCAAATATCAAATATCAAATATCAAATATCAAATATCAAATATCAAATATCAAATATCAATATCAAATATCAAATATCAAATATCAAATATCAAATATCAAATATCAAATATCAAATATCAAATATCAAATATCAATATCAGATATCAATATCAGTATCAGATATCAAATATCAGATATCAGATATCCAGATATCAGAATATCAAATATCAAAATCATCAAATATCAGATATCAGATATCAGATATCAGGTATCAAATATCAGATATCAGATATCAGATATCAAGATATCAGATATCAGGATATCAGATATCAGATATCAATATCGAATATCAAGAGTAATCAGATATCAGATATCAGAGTATCGAATATCGGAGTATCGGATATCAGATATCGATATCAGATATCAGATATCAGATATCGGATATCAGATGATCAGATATCAGATATCAGATATCAGATGATCAATTCATATCAGGTATCGATAATCAGATTCAGGATATCAGAATATCAGATATCAGATGTCAGATATCAGATATCGGATATCAGATATCAGATATCAATATCAGATATCAGGTATCAGATATCAGATATCAGATATCAGTGTCAGATGTCAGAGTATCAGATATCGGAGTATCAGAATGTCAGATATCAGATATCAGATGTCAGATATCGAAGTATCAGGATATCAGATATCAGATATCAGATATCGATATCGAATATCAGATATCAGATATCAGATATCCAGATATCAGATATCAGGTATCGAGATATCAGATATCAGTATCAGATATCAGATATCAGATATCAGATATCAGATATCAGATATCAGATATCAGATATCAGATATCAGATATCAGATATCAAGATATCAGATATCAGATATCAGATGTCAGATATCAGATATCAGATATCAGATATCAGATGTCAAGATATCCAGATATCAGATATCGATATCAGGATATCGAGTATCAGATATCAGAATATCAGATATCAGATATCAGATATCGGAATGTATCAGATATCAGATATCAGATGATCAGATGTCAGATATCAGATATCGGAGTATCGATATCAGGATATCAGATATCAGGTATCAGATATCAGATATCGGATATCAGATATCAGATATCAGATATCGATATCGGAGTATCAATATCAGATATCAGATCAATTCAGAGATATCAGATATCAGATATCGAATATCAGATATCAGATATCAGATAGTTCGGAGTATCAGATATCAGAAAGTCAGATATCAGATATCAGATACATTTAGATATCAGTATCGGAGTATCAGATATCAGATATCAATATCAGTATCAGATATCGGATGTAATCAGATATCAGGTATCAGATATCAGATATCAGTATCAATCAGATATCAGATATCGGGTATCAGATATCGATATCAAATCAATATCAGATATCAGATATCAGGTATCAGATGTCGATTTAGATATCAATATCAGATATCAGATATCAGATATCAGATATCGGATATCCAGATATCAGATATCAGATATCGAATATCGGAGTATCAGATATCAATTCGATTCAAATCAGTTCAGATATCAGATATCAGATATCAGAGTATCAGATGTCAGATATCAGATATCAGATATCAGATATCAAGGTATCAGAATGTCAGATATCAGATATCAGGATCAGTATCGAGATATCAGATATCAGATATCGGAGTATCGAGTAATCAGATATCAGATATCGGGTATCAGATATCAGATATCAGATATCAATATCAGATATCAGATATCAGATATCAGATATCAGGATCAGATATCGAATTAATCAGATTCAGATATCAATATCAGAATATCAGATATCAGATATCAGGTATCAATCAGTATCAGATGTCAGATATCAATATCAGATATCGGAGTATCAGATGTCGGATATCAGGTATCCAATTAGTCGGATATCGAATATCAGGTATCAGATATCAGATATCGAGATATCAGATATCAGATATCAGATGTCAGATATCAGAGTATCAGATATCAGATATCAGATATCAGGATATCGGATATCAGATATCAGATGTCAATTAGTCAATATCAGATATCAGGTATCAGATATCAGATGATATCCAGAGTCAATTCAGATATCGAATATCAGATATCAGTATCAGATATCAGATGTCAGATATCAGAATTATCAGATGATCGATATCGGGTATCAGATATCAGATATCAGGTATCGATATCAGATATCAGATATCGAGTATCGATATCAGAGTATCGGATATCAGATGTCAGTATCGGAATATCAGATATCAGATATCAGATGTCAGATATCAGAATATCCAGATATCGATATCAGATATCAGATATCAGATATCGATATCGGATATCGAGTATCGATATCAGATCAGTATCAGATTATCAGATATCAGATATCAGGTATCAGATATCAGGTATCAGATATCGAGTATCAGATATCCATATCGATTATCGGATATCGGATATCAGATATCAGATATCGAGATATCGAAGTATCAGATATCAGTATCGGTATCAGATATCGATATCAGATATCAGATGTCAGATATCAGTCAGTATCGAGTATCGGATATCAGATATCAGTATCAGATATCGAATATCAGATATCAGGTATCGAATATCATATCGAGTATCAGGTATCGATATCAGATATCAGATATCAGGTATCAGATATCAGATGTCAGATTCAGATATCGGATATCAGATATCAGATATCAGGATATCAGATATCCCAAGATATCGGAATATCGATATCAGATATCAGATGTCAGATATCAGATATCAGATATCAGATATCAGATATCAGTATCAGATATCGGATATCAATATCAGAATATCGGAGTATCAGATATCAATATCAGTATCAATGTCAGATATCAGGAGTATCAGGTATCAGATATCAGGATATCAGATATCAGATATCAGATATCAGATATCGGAGTATCAGAATATCAGATATCAAGTATCAGATATCAGATATCGGATATCAGATATCAGATATCAGGTATCGGATATCGAATATCAATATCAGATATCAGAGTGTCAGAATATCAGATATCGGATATCAGATATCAGTATCAATATCCAATGTCAATCAGATAAATATCGAAATTTTCGGAGTATCATATCAGATATCGGAGTATCAGAATATCAGATTATCAGATATCGGATATCAGATATCAGTATCAGATATCAGATGTCAGATATCAGATATCAGATGTCAGATATCAGATATCAGATATCGAGTATCAGATATCAGATATCGGAGTATCAGATATCAGATATCAGATATCAGATATCAGATATCAATGTCAATAATCGATGTCGGATATCAAGTATCAGATATCAGATATCAGATATCAGATATCAGATATCAGATATCAGATATCGGAGTATCAGAGTATCAGATATCGAGTATCAGATATCGGATATCAGATATCAGTATCGAGTATCAGATATCAGATATCAGATATCAGATATCAGATTCGAATGTATCAGATATCAGATGTCAGATATCAGTATCGGATATCGAGTATCAATATCAGTATCAGATTCAGATATCAGATATCAGGATTCAGATATCAGATATCAGATATCAGATATCCAGATATCAGATATCAGATATCAGATATCAGGATGTATCAGTGTCAGATGTCAGATGTCAGATATCAGTATCAGATGTCAGATAGTCCAGGTATCAGATGTCAGATATCAGATGATCAGATTCAGATATCGGATATCAGATATCAGAATATCGGAGTATCAGATATCGGGAGATATCAGTTAATATCAGATGTCAGATTCAGATATCAGATGTCAGATATCAATATCAGATATCAGAGTATCATATCGAGTATATATCAGATATCAGAATATATATCAGATATCAGATATCAGATATCAGATATAGATTCAGATATCAGATTCAGTATCAGATGTCAGATATCGAATATATCAGATATCAGAGTATCGAATATCAGATATCAGATATCAGATCAGATATCAGATATCAGATATCGAGTATCAGGATATCAGAATATCAGGTATCGATATCAGATATCAGATATCGGAGTATCAGATATCGATATCAGATATCAGATATCAGATGTCAGGTATCAGATGATATCGATATCGGATATCAGTATCGATATCAGAGTCGAGTATCAGATGTCAGATATCAGATATCAGATATCAGGTATCAGGAGTATCAGATGATCAAGATATCAGATATCAGATATCGGATATCGAGTATCAGATATCAGATATCAATTTTCGATATCGGATATCAATATCAGGTATCAAGATATCAATATCAGATTCAAATATCGAGTATCAGATATCAGATGTCAGTATCAGTATCAGGATGATCAGATATCAAAATCAAATATCAGATATCAGATATCAATATCAATATCAAATATCGATAATATCAGATATCAAATATCAATATCAGATTCAGTATTCATTCGGTATCAATTGTTGTGTTTGTGTTACTCAATTAATATTATTTTATTTTGTCTATTATTAGCATGTTAGTTGTAGTATTATAGTTGCAAGTGACACACTAAGCCCGCGCCTCCACAGTTAGTAGTCAGATGCCCAACTGAGCCCGCGCCTCCACAGTTAGTAGTCAGATGCCCAACTGAACCCGCGCCTCCACAGTTAGTAGTCAGATGCCCAACTGAACC
This sequence comes from Arion vulgaris, assembly GCA_020796225.1. NCBI lineage: Eukaryota > Metazoa > Mollusca > Gastropoda > Stylommatophora > Arionidae > Arion > Arion vulgaris. Next base: position 44,878,709 of record CM036767.1, read on the forward strand.
CGCGCCTCAACAGTTAGTAGTCAGATGCTCCAATGAGCCCGCACATCCACAGTTAGTAGTCAGATGCCTAACTAAGACCGCGCCTCAACAGTTAGTAGTCAGATGCCCAACTGAGACCGCGCCTCAACAGTTAGTAGTATGATGCCCCACTGAGACCGCGCCTCCACAGTTAGTAGTATGACGTCACACTGAGACCGCGCCTCCACAATCAGTAGTCAGATGCGCCCTAGTACATGTATATATACAAAAGTTGGACAGCACTGTGGTACAGCTGCGCACAATTTGGTTGAAGTTAGGGAGAGGAGAAAGGTAAATAGAACTTCAGATGATGTCACAGAAGAGCGACAACTTATCTGCGACCTGTCACGACATATATACCTGGTTGTAACTCACGGAACTTCTAACGTTCCTCAACACACCTTAGAAGTTTTCAACACGTTCCTCAACACACCCAGCGATCCATGACAATATACTTCACAACACACCTCGCTAAATCTTACGATACACTTATTGCACTTCGTGACACACTTTGCTTAACTCTATGACACCCCCATGAATCTCACAAAACACATCGCTGTACTTCTCAACACACCTGTCCTGACTCCACGACACACCTGTCCTGACTCCACGACACCTGTTCTGACTTCACGACACACCTGTCCTGACTTCACGACACACCTGTCCTGACTCCACGACACACCTGTCCTGACTTCACGACACACCTGTCCTGACTCCACGACACACCTGCCTGACTTCACAACACACCTGTCCTGACTTCACACACCTGTCCTGACTCCACGACACACCTGTCCTGACTCCACGACACACCTGTCCTGACTCCACAACACACCTGTCCTGACTTCACGACACACCTGTCCTGACTCCACGACACACCTGTCCTGACTCCACGACACACCTGTCCTGACTCCACGACACACCTGTCCTGACTCCACGACACACCTGTCCTGACTCCACGACACACCTGTCCTGACTCCACGACACACCTGTCCTGACTCCACGACACACCTGTCCTGACTCCACGACACACCTGTCCTGACTCCACGACACACCTGTCCTGACTCCACGACACACCTGTCCTGACTCCACGACACACCTGTCCTGACTCCACGACACACCTGTCCTGACTCCACGACACACCTGTCCTGACTCCACGACACACCTGTCCTGACTCCACGACACACCTGTCCTGACTCCACGACACACCTGTCCTGACTCCACGACACACCCACTGTCCTTCACCACGCACCTCTCATTTCTTAAACACTTCATATGGCCCTGAACGACAAATTTCCACTGGGAAGGGGGCAGAAAGGGGGTGGGTGGGGCTCATCTGTGGCTAAGTGGCTAAGTGGCTAAGTGGCTGAGTGGCTGAGTGGCTAAGTGGCTGAGTGGCTGAGTGGCTAAGTGGCTGAGTGGCTGAGTGGCTGAGTGGCTGAGTGGCTAAGTGGCTAAGTGGCTGAGTGGCTGAGTGGCTAAGTGGCTAAGTGGCTAAGTGGCTAAGTGGCTAAGTGGCTGAGTGGCTGAGTGGCTGAGTGGCTGAGTGGCTAAGTGGCTGAGTGGCTGAGTGGCTAAGTGGCTAAGTGGCTAAGTGGCTAAGTGGCTAAGTGGCTAAGTGGCTGAGTGGCTGAGTGGCTAAGTGGCTGAGTGGCTGAGTGGCTGAGTGGCTAAGTGGCTAAGTGGCTAAGTGGCTAAGTGGCTAAGCCCTCGCCTTTACGTTCCGAAAGTCATAGGTTCGAATCTGGACCGCGACTTTCTATTCACGAGTTTATTATTTTCCAGAGACACCTAGGATTGTTGCCGGAGCTGCGAAGTTCGTGTTTTGTGCAATACTCTCGGCAGGTGGCGTACCATTTCTGCGAAGTTCGTGTTTTGTGCAATACTCTCGGCAGGTGGCGTACCATTTCTGTGAAGTTCGTGTTTTGTGCAATACTCTCGGCAGGTGGCGTACCATTTCTGCGAAGTTCGTGTTTTGTGCAATACTCTCGGCAGGTGGCGTACCATTTCTACGAAGTTCGTGTTTTGTGCAATACTCTCGGCAGGTGGCGTACCATTTCTACGAAGTTCGTGTTTTGTGCAATACTCTCGGCAGGTGGCGTACCATTTCTGCGAAGTACGTGTTTTGTGCAATACTCTCGGCAGGTGGCGTACCATTTCTGCGAAGTACGTGTTTTGTGCAATACTCTCGGCAGGTGGCGTACCATTTCTACGAAGTTCGTGTTTTGTGCAATACTCTCGGCAGGTGGCGTACCATTTCTGCGAAGTTCGTGTTTTGTGCAATACTCTCGGCAGGTGGCGTACCATTTCTGCGAAGTTCGTGTTTTGTGCAATACTCTCGGCAGGTGGCGTACCATTTCTGTGAAGTTCGTGTTTTGTGCAATACTCTCGGCAGGTGGCGTACCATTTCTGTGAAGTTCGTGTTTTGTGCAATACTCTCGGCAGGTGGCGTACCATTTCTGTGAAGTACGTGTTTTGTGCAATACTCTCGGCAGGTGGCGTACCATTTCTGCGAAGTTCGTGTTTTGTGCAATACTCTCGGCAGGTGGCGTACCATTTCTGTGAAGTTCGTGTTTTGTGCAATACTCTCGGCAGGTGGCGTACCATTTCTACGAAGTACGTGTTTTGTGCAATACTCTCGGTAGGTGGCGTACCATTTCTGCGAAGTACGTGTTTTGTGCAATACTCTCGGCAGGTGGCGTACCATTTCTGCGAAGTACGTGTTTTGTGCAATACTCTCGGCAGGTGGCGTACCATTTCTGCGAAGTTCGTGTTTTGTGCAATACTCTCGGCAGGCGGCGTACCATTTCTACGAAGTTCGTGTTTTGTGCAATACTCTCGGCAGGCGGCGTACCATTTCTGCGAAGTTCGTGTTTTGTGCAATACTCTCGGCAGGCGGCGTACCATTTCTACGAAGTTCGTGTTTTGTGCAATACTCTCGGCAGGTGGCGTACCATTTCTGTGAAGTTCGTGTTTTGTGCAATACTCTCGGCAGGTGGCGTACCATTTCTGTGAAGTACGTGTTTTGTGCAATACTCTCGGCAGGTGGCGTACCATTTCTGCGAAGTTCGTGTTTTGTGCAATACTCTCGGCAGGTGGCGTACCATTTCTGTGAAGTTCGTGTTTTGTGCAATACTCTCGGCAGGTGGCGTACCATTTCTACGAAGTACGTGTTTTGTGCAATACTCTCGGTAGGTGGCGTACCATTTCTGCGAAGTACGTGTTTTGTGCAATACTCTCGGCAGGTGGCGTACCATTTCTGCGAAGTACGTGTTTTGTGCAATACTCTCGGCAGGTGGCGTACCATTTCTGCGAAGTTCGTGTTTTGTGCAATACTCTCGGCAGGCGGCGTACCATTTCTACGAAGTTCGTGTTTTGTGCAATACTCTCGGCAGGCGGCGTACCATTTCTGCGAAGTTCGTGTTTTGTGCAATACTCTCGGCAGGCGGCGTACCATTTCTACGAAGTTCGTGTTTTGTGCAATACTCTCGGCAGGCGGCGTACCATTTCTACGAAGTTCGTGTTTTGTGCAATACTCTCGGCAGGTGGCGTACCATTTCTGCGAAGTTCGTGTTTTGTGCAATACTCTCGGCAGGCGGCGTACCATTTCTACGAAGTTCGTGTTTTGTGCAATACTCTCGGCAGGCGGCGTACCATTTCTGCGAAGTTCGTGTTTTGTGCAATACTCTCGGCAGGCGGCGTACCATTTCTACGAAGTTCGTGTTTTGTGCAATACTCTCGGCAGGCGGCGTACCATTTCTACGAAGTTCGTGTTTTGTGCAATACTCTCGGCAGGCGGCGTACCATTTCTGCGAAGTTCGTGTTTTGTGCAATACTCTCGGCAGGCGGCGTACCATTTCTACGAAGTTCGTGTTTTGTGCAATACTCTCGGCAGGCGGCGTACCATTTCTACGAAGTTCGTGTTTTGTGCAATACTCTCGGCAGGCGGCGTACCATTTCTACGAAGTTCGTGTTTTGTGCAATACTCTCGGCAGGCGGCGTACCATTTCTACGAAGTTCGTGTTTTGTGCAATACTCTCGGCAGGTGGCGTACCATTTCTACGAAGTTCGTGTTTTGTGCAATACTCTCGGCAGGCGGCGTACCATTTCTACGAAGTTCGTGTTTTGTGCAATACTCTCGGCAGGTGGCGTACCATTTTTACGAAGTTCGTGTTTTGTGCAATACTCTCGGCAGGCGGCGTACCATTTCTACGAAGTTCGTGTTTTGTGCAATACTCTCGGCAGGTGGCGTACCATTTCTGCGAAGTTCGTGTTTTGTGCAATACTCTCGGCAGGTGGCGTACCATTTCTACAGATTCGTGTTTTGTGCAATACTCTCGGCAGGTGGCGTACCATTTCTGCGAAGTTCGTGTTTTGTGCAATACTCTCGGCAGGTGGCGTACCATTTCTGCGAAGTTCGTGTTTTGTGCAATACTCTCGGCAGGTGGCGTACCATTTCTGCGAAGTTCGTGTTTTGTGCAATACTCTCGGCAGGTGGCGTACCATTTCTACGAAGTTCGTGTTTTGTGCAATACTCTCGGCAGGTGGCGTACCATTTCTACGAAGTTCGTGTTTTGTGCAATACTCTCGGCAGGTGGCGTACCATTTCTACGAAGTTCGTGTTTTGTGCAATACTCTCGGCAGGTGGCGTACCATTTCTACGAAGTTCGTGTTTTGTGCAATACTCTCGGCAGGTGGCGTACCATTTCTGCGAAGAGGGACCGAGCTATATGGGGTAAAACCCGGTGCAATGAAGTCAATCCGTCGGATTTAAATCCTTTAATTTTCCACTAACACATCATAATCCTGACCGACTCACCACTATAGAAACTACTACACTAACATACAAACTAGCAAACCCACATGGAACAAACATGGACGTTCTATTTGAAGTTTCATAATTCGTATTTCCTCCCGTATGTTGTTGGGGCTCGCAAGGGGAGCAAATAATAGTAACATTGCAACCTACAAGGCATGTCGTAAAAAGCGACTGTGGTAGGGGTCTAGGGAAGCTACCTAGTAAATAAAAAGCATCGCAGAAATCGGATGTGCTGGCCTACTTGTAGACGCATAACTGGTACAACGTTCAATCCATCTTATGCTCAGATCACATACAAATCACACAGAGTGGTTAGAAAGAGGTCGACTTGGAGCGCTAGAAGAAGAATAACTCAAGTTTCTATCTCAGCAAAGTCAGGAGTGTACACACATCAAACACTTTGATACAACCACGCCTAATTTTTTTTTTTTTCAATCCAGAAGCACTTGAGCTTTCAGCTATTCGGCTCAGTGCCATAGACATAGTAACCCTTCGGTTTGGTGCCACGAACACCGTAAATCTGGGAAACCTGTGGCTTTTCTGCCAGCCCGCGGAATTGAACCCGCACTCACAGAGGGATAGTCACCTGTAGTCCAACGCGCCACGAACACGCTGGGCAGGCGGGCTAACCACGCCTTAAAATACCACTTCTTCAGCGATTTACAATACCACACGGAAATATTCAAGCAAATCAAACACAATCAATCAAGTGCCATGCCTGCCGGCGTAGGCGATCATGTCTCTCCATAACTCTCTTTGCTTGGTGCATGTAATCAGTTCTGACGTCGATATTTTGTCGAACCATGATATCAGGCCATCCAACATCTTCTCCTTCTGTCTTCCACGATCTCTCCTTCCTGAATTTTACCTGTAGTCACCAAATGTTCTAAACCTTCTCTTCGCATTATATGCCCAAAGAACCTTGATTGTCGGATTCTTATTCTTTTGATAAGGTTTCTTTGTGTGCAGACCTGATTTAAACCTCCACGTTTGTTTTCTTTGCTGTCCATGGAATTCTCAACATTCTTCTGTAAAACCACATCTCTGTGGCTTCCAATGATCGTATTGATTGTTTGTTCAGTGTCCATGATTCGCTGCCATACATAAGTATTGGTTCAATATAGCACCGGAGTACTCGTTTTCGCAATGTCATTGGTAGTGAGTTCACGCATAGTGGTGTTCTTCATTTTCATAAATGCTGCTTAAGTTTGAGCTATTCTACTCCTAATCTCTGTTGTACATCTTCCATCTGGTGTTAAGAATGTTCCTAGATACTTGAATCGATGGACTTGTTTCAGTGTTCTGTTATTTATTTTGATATTGCATGTTGGTGTTTCTTGTTTCTTGGAGACAACCATAACCTCTGTTTTCTTTATATTCATGCTTAATCCTTTCTTTTCACTTTCTCTCACTAGTATGTCTATCAAGTCTTGTAGATCTTGTTCATTTGTAGCCATGAGAATTGTGTCATCAGCGTATCTTAGGTTGTTTATATTTTGTCCACCTGACTGCTATTCCTGTCTTTCTTCTATAGATCTCATGATGTTGAATCAAACACAACAATAAATAAAAAGAATCATCTTCCTTATTAAACAAATTTTCACTGTTATTTATAATGTGTCTTCTAAATCTAATTGGGTTAGTTGATTGTTTACAACTGATTGTTGTGTAAAGTGCAACCTCGACCTAATATTCTTGACCTCATTTTGATGTAAGACAAGTAGGGCGTGATGTCCTGTTGGTGTGCTGCACTGTATAACACACAACACACTTCACAAACTTGCGACGACACAGAACACACATGCAGTGTTAATCATACATATTACTTCTTAATGTGTTATTCTGTTCAACACACCTCCCATTTCCCTTACAATTATTAACATTGAAACGAAATATAACCCGGAACACACACAGACTACACACGCATACACAGTACACACTTCACTAAACACACTACATGCATATTCGACGATTTGGAACATTATAAAAATATATATATATACACGAACTAAAAGAAATTGAAAAGACTAGTCCTGTGATATATTTCCAAACATTGAGAAAATATTCTGTACCAAGATTCTGTGTGGGGGAAAAACTGAGCAAGTAATATTTGTAGAGATTAGATTCAACCCGAGCTTTGACGAGTGTCTGTTTGATTTCCATGTCGTCAGGTAAGTTTGTTTAACAATATTTAAAGTTAAAATACACTATCTTGCAGTGTCGGTCAGTAAACGGTTATTCATTGATGCCTTCTTTAGTGTTCCGCTCCAAGGGGTACGTATGTCATGTGTGTCAAGTGTTTGTAGTATGAGGCAAGTTTGTTTTCCTCTTATTCAAATATTGCATTGTTTTATTTGTTTTTTCTTTATTTTCTTCTCGTTATATTCATCTTTGAATCTGCTACATCATCATCTCCGTGACATTATATTCATCTTTGAATCTACTACATCATCATCTCCGTGACATTATATTCATCTTTGAATCTGCAGATCATCATTCCGTGACATTATAATTTTCTTCATTAGCGATTCAATCTGTCTCTTTATAGTGTCATCATTATCATCATCATCATCATCTCTCTCTCTTTATATGTGTCATCACATCTCTCTTTCTCTTGTTATGTGATGTCACACTTCTTTCTCCCTTGTTATATGTGTCATCCCATCTCTCTCTTTCTCTTTATTTGGTCATCATTCTTTTTTTTCTTTTTTCTTGATCCAGAAGCACTTGAGCTTTTCAGCTCTTCGGCGTCATGGACATCGTAACCCTTCGGTTCGGTGCCACGAACACCGTAAATCTGGGGAATCTGTGGTTTTTCTGCCATCCCGCGGAATTGAAACCGCACACACAGAGGGATAGTCACCCGTAGTCCAACGCGCTACGAACACGCTGGGCAGGCGGGCTTGGTCATCATATATATATATATTTATACGTGTCATGAAATCTCTATTTCTCTTTGCATATGATGTCACATTTCTCTCTCTCTTTCTCTTCTCTCTCTCTCTTTATATGTATCATCATCATCATTCTCTGTTGTTCTTTATATGTGGGATCTTATGTCTATCTTTATGTATGATTTCACATCTCTCTCTCTCTCTCTCTCTCTCGCTCTCTCGGTCTCTCTCTCTTTATATATACTGTCACATCATCTCATCGTTAATATCATCTTCTATCACATCATCTCATCGTTAATATCATCTTCTATCACATCATCTCATCGTTAATATCATCTTCTATCACATCATCTCATCGTTAATATCATCTTCTATCACATCATCTCATCGTTAATATCATCTTCTATCACATCATCTCATCGTTAATATCATCTTCTATCACATCATCTCATCGTTAATATCATCTTCTATCACATCATCTCATCGTTAATATCATCTTGTATGTGGCGTCTGTGGCCTAGGGGTTTATTAACTCGGTTATAACCCCGACGTTCTGAGTTCGAATCACGCTGCGACAGTTTGCTTGCAAATTGTTTCCGTTGATTTTAACAAAGGACGATGGCGCCACCGTTCAAAGCAATGGTAAACTACTGAACGTTAATGGTGCCTATAAATCAACGACTCGTTTACTGTAGTTGATGGCATGCGTCCTTTAGATATGCCACGATTTTCATTTTCATCCATCATCTCATCGTTAATATCATCTTCTATCACACATCTTATCGTTAATATCATCTTCTATCACATCATCTTATCGTTAATATCATCGTCAATCTCATCATACTCTTGTCTCGTTATATTGCCATATTTACAACTAACTACAATCTGAAAATGAAAATCTCGGCATTACAGGACCTCGCTATCAACCACAGTAAACGAGTAGCAGATTTTCTAGACACCACTTATACGTTCACTAGTTTGACAACCGGTAAAATCGAGGGTAGACGAGACAGGGGAAGACAGAGAGAGAAAATTTTGGATAGCTTGACTTCATGGCACGGTAGAGCATCAACATCTGAGATGATAGCAAACACCAACGACAGAGATTTGTGAGATCTATAATCACCTACGCCAGCCGGCATGGCACCTGATGATGATGAGTTTGCCGTTGTTTTCTGGACAGTGAGGTCTATTTTTCCTTTCTAAATATCCACGCCGAACAAATTTGCTTTGAAATTGCCCGCCGCGAAGTTGGAACCAGGAACACTTGGTTGTATTTAGCTCTCTACCGCTTAAGCTAGAGACGCTCACAAAAATATATTCTTAAGTCGAAGAATTGACTTCATTACATCGGGATTCCCCACGTATCCCCGTCACTCTCAGCACAAATGATACACATTGCATCGGATTCCCACTATCCCGTCACTCTCAGCAAAATGATACCATTGCATCGGATTCCCCATATCCCGTCCTCCAGCAGAAATGATAGACACTGCCGAATATGATGCACAAAGCACGAACTCCGTAGCTCCAGTAAACATTTTAGGGATCTCGTGAGAAAAATTGCAGATATGACTCGGTTTAAACTCAGCCCGGATTTGAACCTACAACCTTCAGAACACCAGGCTTACAACATCGTAACGATTTCCCCATTGAGACACCTCCTCCACAGTAATCTCTACATCCGCATACCTTTCTCTTTTTTGTTGCTGTTCCTTGCTTCATTCTGTTCTTATCTTTCATAAAGTTGCTATCTTCTATATATCTTCTATATATCCGTGTTGAAACCCATCTCTCTTATTCTTTAAGTCGTTATCTCCACATACATGGGAGTAAATATACAATTTTTTCCCAAGGATGGGTGGGGAAACAGACATAATAAATAAAAATATTTGAGTTGGAAGTTTAATACATTTTTCCGTAACCTTTTCAGACCTTGGGGTATGAAGTTCCTGTCACTTCACATTTCTAGACTCTAGTGTGAAGGAGGTAGAATGGTCGATTCCTTTCCTCACGTGTGGATGTCGAGTGTGGGATTAAACCCCAACCCTCTTGTGCCCGAGTCGGTAGGCGAATGCTTACGCATTACGCTAATCCGCCCTACAATTGACAGTTTGATTCTTCTTCTTTCCGTTTGTTCTTTACGTTCGTTCTTTACGACCAATTTTAATCACTCTTGTGATATGTTTGATCTTTACCAAGAACGTGTATACGTTGCACATTGGTTTGTAGGCCAAACTGCATAGACTTCTACGCTTAGGACATATGCATCGATTTCATCAAATACAGTTTGATTGATTGATTGATTGATTGATTGATTGACAGTTTACTACCCGGAAATAGAGACGACTAGATTAACATAAAACTGTTTTATCAAAAAGTCATTCTTCAGGCCCCCACCATTGCCTTAACATATGTTCAACGTCCATGTCCCCTTGCATTCTTGCTTCTTTCTCTGCTCATATTGCAACACGGTATTACGTCTACCTGTCTTTCTTTCTCTGCTCTCATTCATACTCTCTTTCCCTTTTCTTCATACTCTCTTTCCACTCTCATTCATACTCTCTTTCCCACTCTCATTCATACTCTCTTTCCCACTCTCATTCATACTCTCTTTCCCACTCTCATTCATACTCTCTTTCCCACTCTCATTCATACTATTTCCACTTCATTCATACTCTCTTTCCCACTTTCATTCATACTATTTCCCACTCTCATTCATACTATTTCCCACTCTCATTCATACTATTTCCCACTCATATTCATACTCTCTTTCCCACTCTCATTCATACTCTCTTTCCCACTCTCATTCATACTCTCTTTCCCACTCTCATTCATACTATTCCCCACTCTCATTCATACTATTTCCCACTCTCATTCATACTATTTCCACTCTCATTCATACTATTTCCACTCTCATTCATACTATTTCCCACTCTCATTCATACTATTTCCACTCTCATTCATACTATTTCCACTCTCATTCATACTATTTCCACTCTCATTCATACTATTTCCCACTCTCATTCATACTCTCTTTCCCACTCTCATTCATACACTCTTTCCTACTCTCATTCATACACTCTTTCCCACTCTCATTCATACTCTCTTTCCCACTCTCATTCATACTCTCTTTCCCACTCTCATTCATACTATTTCCCACTCTCATTCATACTATTTCCCACTCTCATTCATACTATTTCCACTCTCATTCATACTCTCTTTCCCACTCTCATTCATACCTCTTTCCACTCTCATTCATACTATTTCCACTCTCATTCATACTATTTCCCACTCTCATTCATACTATTTCCCACTCTCATTCATACTCTCTTTCCCACTCTCATTCATACTCTCTTTCCCACTCTCATTCATACACTCTTTCCTACTCTCATTCATACTATTTCCCACTCTCATTCATACTATTTCCCACTCTCATTCATACTATTTCCCACTCTCATTCATACTATTTCCCACTCTCATTCATACGATGAGTCCCCGTTGTGTGAAGACAAAATGCTCGTCTCTAGCTAAGAAAATAGATACCAGTTTGTCAAATCGGATGCACGTGTCCTAAACGTGTAGAAGTCTATGCGTTTAGGGGCCTACCAAATCAATGTGCAACGTATACACGTTCTTGGCAAAGATCAAACATATCACAAAGAGTGATTAAAATTGGTCGTAAAGAACGAACGTAAAGAGGAAGAAGAAGTTCCCCGAGTGAAGCGATCGGAAAATTTTTCAAGAGATCCATGATCTCAATGTACGTGAAGTCGAGTGCCTAATCATATCGGAGACGGACAATAAAACATATGCTCCGTGTTCACGTCTAACACGTAAAACAATTCTTTGAAAATCGATATTAGGCTGAGATGTCGCAGCCTGGGCAATATTCAGTTAAAGAACAGATTAAAATAAAATTTATACAATTTTTTACTGCAATGTCGCTGAAGTCTTCATGTGTAAGTCGTAGATCGATATATACATGGTTATTCACAGGACAATAATGATGATTCTATCAGTCAGATCTATCCAGAAAGAACTCAAAATCAAAGAGAACTTGCTGATGCTACAGATAAGAAAGAGAAAATTGAAGTATTTTGGACATATAAAAGACATGAAGGGCTGGAGAAGACCATTACGGAAGGAGGCATACCCGCAAAGAGGAGAACAGACAGACCACGGAGAAGATGGATTCATGATGTAGCTCATGATGTAGCTGATGATTTGAACATACAGTTGCAGAGGCGGAACAGCTGGGCTATGAGAGAGATAGAGATAGAGAGAGAGAGAGAGATAGTGAGAGAGAGATAACGTCTGAAGTGCTATTAGGGTGGCAAAGTTCCGCTTAGGACAAACTATTTGATAATCAATCAATCAATCAATCAATCAATCAATCAATCAATCAATCAAACACATTATATTAATGTACAATAGTGCATATACAATTACTTACTATCTAGTTAGAATTAAAGAAACCATGAATATGACCACCGACGAAGTGGGTGAACTGGCTAGAGACAGAGTGAATTTAAGATGTGCTGCAAAGATAGCAACGTCCTATAAGGGATACGCACCTTGATGATGATGATAATCCAGTTAGAAACTCTTGATTTGGACAGCTAGCTCCTTGTATTCTTAAAATAGCTAGTCAGTAGGGCTAGTCAGTAGGGCTAGTCTGTAGGGCTAGTCAGTAGGGCTAGTCAGTAGGGCTAGTCTGTAGGGCTAGTCAGTAGGGCTAGTCAGTAGAGCTAGTCAGTAGGGCTAGTCTGTAGGGCTAGTCAGTAGGCTAGTCAGCTCAGGGCTAGTCAGTAGGGCTAGTCAGTAGGGCTAGTCAGTAGGGCTAGTCAGTAGGGCTAGGCAATGGGTGTCTTAAGAAATAAAGGTTTAGGGTTGGAATCCTGTGTGTGGTTATTTTTTCCCCGCATGCCCCTCCTCCTCCTTCCGCTTTGCATTCGTTTTTACGACCAATTTTAATCACTCTTTGTGATATGTTTGATCTTTGCCAAGAACGTGTATACGTTGCACATTGATTTGGTAGGCCCCTAAACGCATAGACTTTTACACGTTTAGGACACGTGCATCCGATTCTTTTATCTCTTATTATCTATTTCAACCTTTACTTCTGCAGATTATGTGGGATGGCATCCTCAGATGAAGAACTTCGTGAGCAGATGCAAGAAATGATGAAGCAACAGGAAGAACTCTTCCAGAAACAGTTAAAATTACAACAACAGTTTCAACATCTTCAATTGCAACATCAACACCAACAACAACAACATACAGAAGTCACATCAACCAACAATAATAATGATAAAATCGATACTACAGTACCAGGTAACAATACCACTGAGGAGGTGAAGGTCGATCCTTCCAATCTGGGTCTTCCACCAGCTTATGATCAACTAGAAACTAACCAAAAATACCACCCTGCTCAACAACTACAGCAGCATCATCAGCCGCAGCAACAAATTATTTCACAACATCGACCAAACAGTTGTTCATATTACATGAGGTTACGACATATGGGTGAACACCCTGAAGGAATGTATACGACATACAGTCCAGAGTGGTACATTGGTAATTTAGGCTTTCGAGCTAGCCTATGGCCTGAGAACCATGGAAAATCATACTGCGCTGCTCTTCATTTGTCCTATTTTAGCATGGACACAACGGTTGGATTCTCGAAAACTACAGTTAAGTGTAAGGTAACATTGATGGACCCACAAGGGCGTCAGTCCGACTGCTTGCTTGCAGAGAGGGATGCAGTTTTTGATGGGAATCGGCAAATTGTTGATGAGTGGGCCAGAGGGTGTATCATGGTTCGAATCAAGATGAAAGATATTAAGGAGCGGGGAATGTGTAGTGATTACACGTTACTTATACGCTACGATGTCAGCGTATCAGTTTAAATATATAACGTTTATTAAGTTGGACTGGAGACAACATAACTTTATTAAGTTAGACATAACAAGGGACAACATAACTTTATTACAACTTAATCTATAGCTAATACCACGTGATTACTAGAAGACCTACAATTTTATCTAGGTCATGTACAACTTAATATTTAGAGCTAGTTTAGCGTCGGTGCTAGAAGTTAATATTTTGCTAGAGCTAGCTTTACTCTATATAGAGTTAGAAGTTAATATTGCTAGAGCTAGCTATATATATAGAGTTAGAAACTTTAGTTTAAAAGCATTTCTACAAAAATTGTCACCATCTTTAACATTACATCATGGACACTTGTCGGTGCTACGGAGCTCGTGCACTGCCGCTGAGATATTCATATGTAAGAAATAGCCAACTGCTAGAGCTAGCTTTAACTCTATATAGAGTTAGAAGTTAATATTGCTAGAGCTAGCTTTAACTCTATATAGAGTTAGAAGAACTATTGTACAAAATCAGAAATAATAAACAAATGTAATATATTATTCACTTGTTAAGTGCTGTGGATGTACTTGATGGAAATAGAAGTACTTACTACTTATTTCTCTCTGCTCCCCGTGGAGCATAGGGCATCAACAGTTCGCCACTTTTCCTGGTCTCTGTTTTATTTTTGGTCTCCCAGGATAGTCGAGCACCCTTCAGTTCCTCAAGAAGACTTCGTCTCGATGTCTGTTTAGAACGTTCACTTTACCGTTTTCCTTGCGGGTTCCACTCAAGTTTGTGTCAGTGACATCGATGTGTCTTTCGTAGGGCATGCCCGACACATCGCCATGTTCTCCTCCTTACCTGGGTCATCATGGGTTCTTGTTACGTTCGTACTCCAAGGTCTGTGCTTGCAACTCTGACATAGCATCTGAGTCTGAGAATACGCCATTCATTCGTTGTCTTCTTCTTCTTCTTCCAACATTCCACATCGACCACTTGTTAACCACTCTTTGTGATATGTGTGTGATCCGAGCCTAAGAGCGATTAAACATTGTGCCAGTTATGCGCCTACAAGTAGGCCATCACATCCGATTTCTGCGATACGCTAGGGTAGCTTCTCTAGGCCTCTACCTCAGTCGCCTCTTACGACATGCCTTGTAGGCCGCAGTGTTACTCTTCTATGCTTCCCTTAAGGGCCCCGGCAAACCACGGACGCATCCGTTGTCAAATATCTGAATCCTAACATCCACGGTATCAAAAGGGTTAACTTAAAAAAACCCGAAACCAACAAGTAATCGTTATTTGCGATAAGTAATCGGTTTATGTTTATCTAACTATGAATAGTAACAGTTACCAAGAACCGAGTATTGCTGATACAGCACAATGCAATATTTGATGTGTGCTGAGCTGTGCTACCTTCAAACCAGATATGAGATAATAGGACCAGGTTTGATTGATATGTAAGATCTGGAACATGGAAATAAAGGAATCCTATTTAGAATTCTCAATAGTAAAATCATACTTACATAAACAATGAGATAGTGGAGACTGTGTAATGATTACTGCACTTGTTCGTCGACGTGCGGTCCGGGGATCACTTCTACAACGAGAGTGACATTTTTCTGACGACCCGCGGCTCTTAGGTCGACCTAGTTACATCCGTTACAGGACTTTGCGACTCAACCCCAGCACTTTAACGCTGTTTGTGTTTTTTCTAGGCATTATTACGTTCAGTAGTTTGCCATTGCTTTCTAAACGGGTGGTGCCATCGTCCTTTGTAAAAATCCACGCAAAACAATTTGCAACCAAACTGTCCACAGCGTGATTCGAACTCCGAACGCCGGGGTTAATAGACCGAGTCACTATCCTCTAAGTCACAGACGCCACCCGTGTCCATTTGAGCAATGACAAATACAGGTCTAACAACGTATTATGAAATATTCCTCATGGTATGAAAATCGGTTATTTACTTGTTTATCTTCTATGCAACCGAATGGGGTGATTCATCATCATCATTAGGTGCCGTACCGGCTGGCGTAAGCGATCATGGATCTCCACAAATCTCTGTCTCTAGTGTTTGCTAGCCCTATGTGCCGCCTTTGGCTCGAAAGGAATAAACTAACTAACTAAGTGTTTGCTATCATCTCAGATGTTGACGCTCTTCCGTGTCATGAAGTCAGGCTATCCAAAATGTTCTCTCTCTATCTTCCCCTGTCTCGTCTCCCCTCGATTTTACCAGTTTTTACAATGTGTTCTAAACCTCCTTTTCTCATGGCCTGATTGCAGAATGTTTTATCTGAATTATATAGACGGCATATCTAGCAAAATTGACATATATTAACCCTTTCCATACTCTGAGCTGTTATACTGGCTTGTAGTATTTTGTAAGATGACACAAAGATAGTTCAGTAGAAGGAGTATAGTCCCTAATTAGAGCTGACTTATATGTGTACAAAAATGTCAATCGGAAACTGATTTTTCACTGCTTAATTTTACTTAACGTTACAACCGAATTTTTTTGAAAATGGGAGATAAGAGCGTGAAAAAATAGACGAATCAATCGTGATTATCTCCCTTGTCATGTTGTTGAAATTTAATGTTTATGAATAAGAATCAAGTTTGAGATGGTTTGGAAGAGAAAATGGGAGGGGAAGGTGGTGTAGAGATGGATAAACAGGTTCCTAAACTAAATGAAGACTTAGTCATTCTTTCTTTCTTGTCTCCAATTCTATTTTGTCCCACAGCGTTATGATAAGAAGATATTTCTAGAACGAGCTTTTGTGTGTGCTTCATAAGTAGTATCTTTCGTGGCCTCTGTTATCTCTGAGGTTACTTCATATAACCAACTTGACTACACTCTGATATTCAATATACGATAGATGCTTCTAATGATTGATTGATTGATTGATTGATTGATAGGACCATCATCATTGCACTTCGGTGAGTAACCATGCATGGTCCGATCTCTTTCTTACACAGGAATATCTCAGCTACAGTACACGAACTCCTTAGCATCGGCGAGGATCCCTTATGTAATTTTGAAGATGGTAAAGATATTTTGTAGGAATTTCATTTTAAATCTTTTTGTAATGAATTTTTCCCAGGCAGCGATTTTCCAGCCTGCTCTTCTCGATTTTGAACTCTCAATGGTTCTTTTACGTGCGCAAATTTAACACGGGACCTACGTTTTATCGTCCGTCTCCGATAGGACTAGAAACTCGATCTCACCTACACTGAGATCAGGGATCTCTGAAAAATATCTAGATAGCTTCACGAACCGTTACCTTTGGTACGAAAGGCGTGTAACTAACCACTACACTACAGAGACTCACAGAGGTTTCCATATGAACTACATAAACGTCAAGGAAATTGTATTAACAACTAATGGCCAGGGTGAAGTGAGAAAGACGTCAAGAATCTTCTATATTTTTAGCCGTTCTATGCATTGTCTTCCAGCTGTGATTCGTTTCTTTCAGTTTTTGTTCTACTGTTTTTCTGCAGGTTGTTATAGATCTTCCACTTTTTTCGTTTACCCTCTGGTATCCATCTCAGTGCAGTTTTCGTGACAGAGTTGGTCTATATGCGTATCACATGTCCGATCAATCTCCAGCTTTTCTTCTGGATGATGATGTTCATATTATGATAAGTTGGAAGGAACTAACATTATAATTATTTGCAGTGGCGTATCTAAGTGAATGTCTTCCTTTATTTAATCATAATTTTTTTGTTAACATACTCCCCTACTCTTCCTCTATCTCTTTCCTCAGCATAATACTTTTATTCCTCCACCCTTCCCACTCTTTCTATCATCAGTCACATTCTCTTGTTATCTATCTATCATCTTTTCATTTATCTCTCACTCGCCCACTCTGTCTCTCTTTATGTTATCCCCTACAGTAATCAACTTTCCTTCTCTCCCGTTTATTATTCTCTTTCATTCTTGTATTGTGATCTTAGAAGTCTTTACCTTATTTTTATCATTTCATTGTTTTATTTCCATCGAATCTACATCTTCTCTATTCACTTTTGATCTTCCTCTCATCAAATATGTTTTTGTTTAATCTCATTATCTCGCTCGTTTTCTCCTGCCTTCTTGTTATTTTATTGTTATTCCTTTCGTCATCTTCTCCTACAGTGTATCTCTCATCTTCCTACTCTCTTGTAGTGTATCTCTCATCTTCCTACTCTCTTGTAGTGTATCTCTCATCTTCCTACTCTCCTGTAGTGTATCTCTCATCTTCCTACTCTCCTGTAGTGTATCTCTCATCTTCCTACTCTCCTGTAGTGTATCTCTCATCTTCCTACTCTCATGTAGTGTATCTCTCATCTTCCTACTCTCATGTAGTGTATCTCTCATCTTCCTACTCTCCTGTAGTGTATCTCTCATCTTCCTACTCTCCTGTAGTGTATCTCTCATCTTCCTACTCCCCTGTAGTGTATCTCTCATCTTCCTACTCTCCTGCAGTGTACTCCCTCTCGTCTTCCTACTCTCCTGTAGTGTATCTCTCATCTTCCTACTCTCATGTAGTGTATCTCTCATCTTCCTACTCTCATGTAGTGTATCTCTCATCTTCCTACTCTCCTGTAGTGTATCTCTCATCTTCCTACTCTCCTGTAGTGTATCTCTCATCTTCCTACTCTCCTGCAGTGTACTCCCTCTCGTCTTCCTACTCTCCTGTAGTGTATCTCTCATCTTCCTACTCTCTTGTAGTGTATCTCTCATCTTCCTACTCTCCTGTAGTGTATCTCTCATCTTCCTACTCTCCTGTAGTGTATCTCTCATCTTCCTACTTCCCTGTAGTGTATCTCTCATCTTCCTACTTCCCTGTAGTGTATCTCTCATCTTCCTACTCTCCTAGTGTTTCTCATCTTCCTATATCCTGTAGTATCTCATCTTCCTACTCTCCTGTAGTGTATCTCTCATCTTCCTACTCTCCTGTAGTTTCTCATCTTCCTACTTCCTCTAGTGTATCTCTGTCTTCCTACTCTCTGTAGTGTATCTCTCGTCTTCCTACTCTCCTGTAGTGTATCTCTCATCTTCCTACTCTCCTGTAGTGTATCTCTCGTCTTCCTACTCTCCTGTAGTGTATCTCTCATCTTCCTACTCTCTTGTAGTGTATCTCTCGTCTTCCTACTCTCCTGTAGTGTATCTCTCGTCTTCCTACTCTCTGTAGTGTATCTCCATCTTCCTACTCTCCTGTAGTGTATCTCTCTGCTTCCTACTCTCCTGTAGTGTATCTCTCATCTTCCTACTCTCTTGTAGTGTATCTCTCATCTTCCTACTCTCTTGTAGTGTATCTCTCATCTTCCTACTCTCATGTAGTGTATCTCCCATCTTCCTACTCTCTTGTAGTGTATCTCTCATCTTCCTACTCTCTTGTAGTGTATCTCTCATCTTCCTACTCTCATGTAGTGTATCTCTCATCTTCCTACTCTCTTGTAGTGTATCTCTCATCTTCCTACTCTCTTGTAGTGTATCTCTCATCTTCCTACTCTCATGTAGTGTATCTCTCATCTTCCTACTCTCATGTAGTGTATCTCTCATCTTCCTACTCTCCTGTAGTGTCCCTCTCGTCTCCTCCCTGTAGTGTACTCCTCTCTCTTCCTACTCCCTGTAGTGTACTCCCTCTCATCTTCCTACTCCCTGTAGTGTACTCCCTCTCGTCTTCCACCTGCTATGTTTGTTTATCTTGACACATCAACTTTGTTCTCATCTTCTACAATATTTTCATAATTCTATTTTCGTTTTTTATTCTCTTTCGTTTAATTACATTTTTATATTTTCACCTGACATTGCATAACTAACAAACTCTACCTGGACAAATCTCACCTGTTTCCACTTTGCAGGTAGCAAGCACTGTGCTGTAGGTAGTAGATATAATTATACCATTACTGTGGATGACTAATGGCATTCTTGATAATAGTGTTGGTTATTGAACCGATGTCATAGTACAAGCCATAGGTGCACAGTCTTTCCAAACAGATATGAAACGGTGTGCATACTGAGGATTCCCGTGGCTACCTGTTTAAGCACACTTCGTGCTCTGCCCCTCAAGCATCCATTACTGCTTGCACAACTTATAATTCTAAACTCCTTAAATCTCTGTATAGATTCAACATCAATTTTAGTATCTTTATCTTTCTTCCTCTTCTTCTTCAAACGCTCCATATCGAACACTTGTTAACCACTCTGTGTGATTTGTATGTAATCTGAGCCTAAGAGCGATTGTGCGTTGTGTCAGTTATGCGCCTACAAGTAGGCCACCACAGTCGATTTATGCGACGCTTTTTATTTACTAAGGTAGCTTCTCTAGGTCCTACATTAGTCGCCTCTTACAGTATGCCTTGTAGGTCGCAGTTGTACTGTTCTTTGTTTCCCTTGCGGGCCTCGGCACCGCACGACCGAGCATCCTCATTACAACAAGCGGTGACCAAGAGACCGAAGAACATCCCCTCTTATCCATCATCAACTCTCCGTCAAACAATGGTGCTGATGTAAACTTGTCCGCGCTATCATTACCACCAGAAGCATGCAAGACAGTAATCACGAGCACACGATGTACAAGACAGTAAATCCACGAGCACACGCATGTACAAGACAGTAAATCCACGAGCACACGCATGTACAAGACAGTAAATCCACGAGCACACGCATATACAAGACAGTAAATCCACGAGCACACGCATACAAGCAGTAACAGAGCACACGTACAAGACAGTATTTCACGAGCACACGCATGTTAGATAGTTAATTTGTTCCTTTCGTGCCAAAGGCAGCACATAGGGCAGAGGTTTTAGATCTCCATGTGATACGGTTCTTTACTAGCAGTTGGAGATCTTGTATGGTTTTACATCCCAATAGTTTACTTTCTTGTTGGATGGTTCTTCGAAGAGTAGTCTTTGGTCTTCCACGTTTTCTTTTCCCAACTGGTGACCACATAAGGATGAGATTTAGTCTCTTACACGCATGTCCAAGACAGTAAATCCACGAGCACACGCATGTACAAGAAAGTAAATCCATGAGCACACGCATGTACAAGACAGTAAATCCTCGAGCACACGCACGTACAAGACAGTAAATCCATGCAAGCCTCTGGAGATTAGAAATCTCAAAAGACGACATTCACACATACCCAACCTTCCATTTGCATCTCCCAAAGCATTGACTGAGAGTCAGACGCAAAAACAACCCAAGTAAACCAGAGTTCCAGAAAGCCACGGGTAAGCAGCGGTAACAGACCAGTAAAACCAACTCCATCTTTATACCGGAAACCAGAATGTGGAAAGTTCCCAGTGAATATGTTCTAGAGTCTGGAAGATATCTTCGAATGCAGGATCAGTTTTGCAACTTCATTTGTGAAGATACCGGTCTGTTATCTACATGTATGTGTAAACTTACAATATTTTTGTTTGTCTGTATCTAATGTGATGCATACTTCAATATTTTTGTGCTGTTATCACATTGTTTTGTTCATAACTTTACATATTTTGTAATAGTCTGTTATCTACATTGTTTTGTTCATAACTTACAATATTTTTGTTTGTTTATTTCCCTAACTTCGTGATGGAGTCTTGTGAGTAAATACTGTCTGTTTCCATGACGACACACGTAACAACAAAGTACTGTAGCTTTACAAAGTATAAAAACAATAACATGACACAGCAACGTTTCGACCATAAGGTCTTTATAAAGCAAAGGATACACCAGAATAGAAGAAATTCCCTTTTTTATACGGCAGACACACCACATACAATTTGAGAATAAATCCCTAACGACCCTAAAAGTCATATGACTTCAATGACTTCATGAACATTTGTATTTGATAAATATGTTAGCCTCCCTCAGATAGTTGTTATAATCAAAGAAAGGGGACAGAAACACAAGAAGATATAGAAAGATATTTTTGTACAGTCTTATCTTATTTATTTTCTACGTTTACAATACTCCACCTAATTTAATTGCCCACCTGCTTTGTCGAAACAGTTGAGAATAATTTTATCTATCGTTTTTTCCACATAGCCATGCGTGGTTCTATTTTTCACCCCTTATCTTCTTCTTCTTTCTTATCTTGTTTTGCTTCACAGCGTCCTGATAAGAATAGATTTCTAGAACGAACTTTTGTGTGCGTCATAAATAGTGTTTCTCATAACCTCTGTTATTTCTGAGGTCTACCTTTTGCGGGTAAAGCCTTTTGTTTTGTATCCACTAAATTGGAGTAACATTGCTCTTTGATGCGCTCTGTATGTTGGTATGCTATTTATTAGCCGAACCATTTAATTTGTTGTTTCTTGATGAAGTTCAGTATTGTTTTTTTTGGTTGTTACTGTCTGTGATATCGCTTTTATGGCAGGGAGAGGGGGCGTGGAAACGTGAGACTGGGGAATTTAATGGATACATGGCTATTGCAATCGACGCAAAACTCTTCCAGCTATGATTTTTTCTTTATGCCCTGACAGAAAAAACACAATATATGTACCGTGGATTGAACCGAATCTCCGTATGGTAGCCCCGCTCTGATCAAGTTGTCCAGACGCTCTACTTGATTTTGTACACTCTCTCATATTGTATGTCATCTGTGATGTTTCATTCTTCAAGTGTTCTCCAACCGTCTTAGCCTGCGCTACGGAGAGTGAGCATAGATAGCTCTACATATCACAATACCTGAGAAAATATATAGAGATTGTGTTACCCATGCATCACTCTCTCTCTCTGTCTCTCTCTGTCGCTCTTTATCTCTGTCTCTCTCTGTTTATCTCTCTCTCTCTGTTTCTCTCTGTCTCTATCTGTCGCTCTGTCTGTTACTCTCCCTGTCGCTTTCTATCTCTGTCTCTCTCTGTTTCTCTCTCTCTGGTTCTGTCTCTCTCTGTCGTTCTGTCTGTCTCTCTCTCTCCCTGTCGCTCTCTATCTCTGTGTCTCTCTCTCTGTTTATCTCTCTCTGTCTCTTTCTCCCTGTCGCTCTCTCTGTGTCTCTCTCTCTCTGTCTGTCTCTCTCTCTGTCTGTCTCTGTCTCTCTCTCTGTCTTCTCTCTTTCTGTCCTCTCTCCTCTGTCGTTTCTTTTCTCTCCTGTGTCTCTCTCTGTCTCTCTCTCTGTCTCTCTGTCTGTCCTCTCTCCTGTCGCTATCTATCTCTGTGTCTCTCTCTCTGTTTCTCTCTCTCTCTCTTCTCTGTCCTCTCTCTGTGTCTCTCTCTGTCTCTGTCTGTCCTCTTCTCTCTCTGTCTGTCTGTCTCTCTCTATCTGTCTCTTCTCTCTATATATATATATCGCAGGTTATCTAGATAAAACAATGGAGTTACAGGTAAAAGTGAATATATCTCATGTAGAAATCTTCCAGATAAAGGTAAGTAACTGTCATTACTGCATGTAGTACCTCTTTTTAGGGCGGTGTGGGACAGGTAGGACGGAGGCCTGAGGAATTTAATGGCCGTATAGCTAGTCAGTCGCCGCAAAACTGTTAAGGTTAGGATTGTTCTTTTATGGCCCCAACAGAAAAAAATCATTGGTACTACCGTGGATTGAAAACTGGTGTTCCGCATGGAGCCATCATCAAATAGTTCGACCTGAGCAGAACGTTGCCACTCTTACAGTCCTTCATAATTCTCTCTCATACGCCAGGTCTCATACGCCAGGTCTCTCACATAGCCAGGTCTCCTCTACGTCAGGTCTCTCTCATACGTCAGGTCTCTCATACGCCAGGTCTCTCATACGCCAGGTCTCTCCTCTCATACGCCAGGTCTCTCTCATACGCCAGGTCTCCTCATACGCCAGGTCTCTCTCATACGCCAGGTCTCCTCATACGCCAGGTCTCTCTCATACGCCAGGTCTCTCTCATACGCCAGGTATCTCCCTCATACGCCAGGTCTCTCATACGCAGGTCTCTCTATACGCAGTCTCTCTTGCGGTCTTCATAGCGGCTCTCAAAGGTTCATTCTTTGAAGATCAGTTATACCACGAACCCATATTGGTCGTGGTCTTTCTCTTCGCCTATTTGTCGGAATGCCTCCTTTCATAATGGGTCTTCTCTAAACGTTCACGGACTCTCTGTGGTTAAGTGGTTAAGCCCTTGCCTTGCGATCCGAAGATCGTGGGTTCGAATCCAGACTACGCCGTTCTGTTCACGAGTGCATTTTTTCGGAGACCCTAGAATTGTTGCCGGAGCTACGGAGTTCATGCAATTTGCAATACTCTCGGCAGGTGGCGTGCCAGTTCTGCGGAGAGGGACCCAAACATATCGGGTAAAACCCGGTTTCGAATGAAGTCAAGTATTCAACTTTAAAATCTGTTTATATGTTCAAAATACTTCAATTTTCTCATTATTATTTGTAGCATCAGCAAGTTTTCTTTCATCTTGAGTTATTTCTGGATAGATCTATTTATTCTCTTCTCTGTCCATGATATATGTAGGACTCTTCTGTAACACTTATATTCAAATAATATATATATATATTTCACTGCCTTATTAAATGTTAATGCTTCACTCCCATACGTTGCCACTGGGAATATGCATGTTTTTAATATTCTAATCGTTTTAAAGCCGAAGGATTGAATTCACTGCACCGGGTTTTACCCCATATGGCTCGGTCACTCTCCACAGAAATGGTACGCCACCTGCCGAAAGTATTGCACAAAACACGAACTCCGTAGATCCAGCAACAATCCTAGGGGTCTCTGGGAAAAACTGCACTCGTGAACAGAACGGCGCGGACCGGATTCGAGCCCATGACCTTCGACTCGCAAGGTAAAGCGCTTAACCACTTAGTCACAGAGACTCTTTAATCGTTTGTTTGCAGGTAAGCATATCCCAAATAAGAAAGTGACAGTCATCATTTTTCCGACATGTAATGAGAAGGGAAGGTTTAGAACACATTGTGATAACTGGTAAAGTCGAGGGAGACAAGACAGAGAAAGACAGAGAAGGAAAATTTTGGATAGTCTGACTTCATGGCACGGAAGTGCGTCAACATCTGAGATGATAGCAAACACCAGCGACAGAGATTAGTGGAGATCAATGATTGCCTACGCCAGCCGACACGGCACTTGATGATGATTTCACACATATTATGATATTTTCTCAGGTAGCTAAGGTATACAACTTTTATATACTGTTGTTGGGTGTCTTTGTTCATCGTTTATTCCTGCACCCGATAAACTCGGGAGATGAACGTTCTGGCATGTTTGCAAGTTGCAACAGAGATGAAGATGAAACAATTTGACACTCTGGGATTTTGGTGACATTTAAGTGAAGATTGCCTCTGCAGATCAATATACGTTTCTTTTTCTTCTTCTTTTCGATCGTTCTTCACGGCCAATTTTATCATTCTTTTTGTGATATATAATTGATCCTTTGACAAGAATGGAGTGATCTATGTCGGGTCGATTATGCGCCCATGGTGACTAGGCTCGCCCATCCGGTTTCAGCCAGCTTTTGATTTACTAGGGTGAACTTTCCTAGGGTACGATCCTTTCTGCCGACTATGTCGGCCCGGATCTTCGCCTTTCGATCAGCTTTGCCGTATATTTGGGCTTTGTGATCTACACCAAAACAGTGAGTTACACTGTTATGCCATTTCTGACTGTGAGATCGTTCCGGATTAGAAACATTTAACTGGGCTTATAAGCTTGTCCTCGGACAGCGTCTTACTCGTATAAGACGCCGTGTAAAGTATCGGCCTTCACCAATGTTCGGATCCGGATCTTTACATTGTCGACCTTACTTTACCGTTCACTTTTGAGTTTGTTCCGGAGTAGGAACATTCTCAGCCTTTTCTAGACGCGCGTTGGTAGTGGCAATTTGCAGTTAGCCTCGGAAAACACCGGCCTGGGGCCAAGCACAAATAATGTAGAGGTTCGTTTCAATCGGCGCTAGCAACGCAACTGAGATTTTGCGATCGCCACCATCACCCGCCCCAGTTCTTCCGGGAATGTTGTGACTGCAACCGTACCTTGCCCGGTTGTCCCAAGGCTGGCAGTTTCGTTAGCCATCACCCACCTCAGTTCTTCCGAGGAGGTTAGTTGTTATCGCAACAGTACCTTGCACGGTTTTCACAGTGGGGGTAGCTTCGTTATGCACTAAAACGCAACTTTATGCTTTGTGCTCGGCAAACCTTGCCCTGTAAATGTATCTGCACCAGGTCACCGATGCGGAGTCAGCTGCAATCTTCCCTCGTACCGACACGAGGTAGACTCATATGACTTCGTTAGCATATGACTTATTTATTCTTGCCCCACAGATGGCAATGTTTGCCCCCTCCTCAGGGCTTCGAGTTTCGCCCTATGTGGGCACACTTGATGCACCTCTCATCTTTTCATGTTTACTAATCTCCCCATCGGCAGAGAAACTGGTAATTTGTGGCGGGACCTATGACTTACACGTCGAGCCTGTGTATGGAGTCTCCTGCTCCGGAGATGGCGATTTGTGTTCGGCCCTTACTCTGGAGGAGTAGGGATTATATCAGAGACGTTTCGCTGCTGTTTCTTTTTGTTCGGGAACTTGCGTAATATTTTGTTGGACGTTGGTCAGGAGATTCGTGCAGTTTGTTCGTATGGACCTGCATTTCTTCTTTTTTTTCGTTCTTGCACTGCTACTACTACCAGTTGTTCTCCCGATCCCTGCCCTCATTAGCCAGACCGGAACCAAAGTGTGTTTCCAGGGTCACCACGTGGAGGTAGGGACAGGGTCTTGATTAGTGCCGGCTCACTAATCCTGGCACACCACCTCATGCACCTTTGACCCCAATGCGTTTTTTAAACTCTTCAACGAACACAGAACACTTATTTAGGGATCTACGATCTTTAAGACACACGGAAGACGTAATACGTGGGACGGTGCTTAGCTCATTGTCCATGTTTGGCTCTGGTAACACAGAGTAGGCATGTCAATGCTGTTGATCATCTGTTGTTTAGTGGTCAGTGAGATGTTTGAGTGACAACCCACATCTATCAATTTGGCGTTGCTACAGAAATTGCAATGACAACCTGATCTATCAATTTGGCGTTGCGACAGAAATTGCAATGACAACCCCCATCTGTCAATTTGGCGTTGCTACAGAAATTGCAATGACAACCCCCATCTGTCAATTTGGCGTTGCTACAGAAATTGCAATGACAACCCCCATCTGTCAATTTGGCGTTGCGACAGAAATCGCAATGACAACCCCCATCTGTCAATTTGGCGTTGCTACAGAAATTGCAATGACAACCCCCATCTGTCAATTTGGCGTTGCTACAGAAATCGCAATGACAACCCCCATCTGTCAATTTGGCGTTGCTACAGAAATTGCAATGACAACCCCCATCTGTCAATTTGGCGTTGCTACAGAAATTGCAATGACAACCCCCATCTGTCAATTTGGCGTTGCGACAGAAATCGCAATGACAACCCCCATCTGTCAATTTGGCGTTGCTACAGAAATTGCAATGACAACCCCCATCTGTCAATTTGGCGTTGCGACAGAAATTGCAATGACAACCCCCATCTGTCAATTTGGCGTTGCGACAGAAATTGCAATGACAACCCCCATCTGTCAATTTGGCGTTGCGACAGAAATTGCAATGACAACCCCCATCTGTCAATTTGGCGTTGCGACAGAAATCGCAATGACAACCCCCATCTGTCAATTTGGCGTTGCGACAGAAATCGCAATGACAACCCCCATCTGTCAATTTGGCGTTGCGACAGAAATTGCAATGACAACCCCCATCTGTCAATTTGGCGTTGCGACAGAAATCGCAATGACAACCCCCATCTGTCAATTTGGCGTTGCTACAGAAATCGCAATGACAACCCCCATCTGTCAATTTGGCGTTGCGACAGAAATTGCAATGACAACCCCCATCTGTCAATTTGGCGTTGCTACAGAAATTGCAATGACAACCCCCATCTGTCAATTTGGCGTTGCGACAGAAATTGCAATGACAACCCCCATCTGTCAATTTGGCGTTGCGACAGAAATTGCAATGACAACCCCCATCTGTCAATTTGGCGTTGCTACAGAAATTGCAATGACAACCCCCATCTGTCAATTTGGCGTTGCGACAGAAATCGCAATGACAACCCCCATCTGTCAATTTGGCGTTGCTACAGAAATCGCAATGACAACCCCCATCTGTCAATTTGGCGTTGCGACAGAAATTGCAATGACAACCCCCATCTGTCAATTTGGCGTTGCTACAGAAATTGCAATGACAACCCCCATCTGTCAATTTGGCGTTGCGACAGAAATTGCAATGACAACCCCCATCTGTCAATTTGGCGTTGCGACAGAAATTGCAATGACAACCCCCATCTGTCAATTTGGCGTTGCTACAGAAATTGCAATACAACCCCATCTGTCAATTTGGCGTTGCTACAGAAATTGCAATGACAACCCCCATCTGTCAATTTGGCGTTGCGACAGAAATCGCAATGACAACCCCCATCTGTCAATTTGGCGTTGCTACAGAAATTGCAATGACAACCCCCATCTGTCAATTTGGCGTTGCTACAGAAATCGCAATGACAACCCCCATCTGTCAATTTGGCGTTGCTACAGAAATTGCAATGACAACCCCCATCTGTCAATTTGGCGTTGCTACAGAAATTGCAATGACAACCCCCATCTGTCAATTTGGCGTTGCGACAGAAATTGCAATGACAACCCCCATCTGTCAATTTGGCGTTGCGACAGAAATTGCAATGACAACCCCCATCTGTCAATTTGGCGTTGCGACAGAAATTGCAATGACAACCCCCATCTGTCAATTTGGCGTTGCGACAGAAATTGCAATGACAACCCCCATCTGTCAATTTGGCGTTGCGACAGAAATCGCAATGACAACCCCCATCTGTCAATTTGGCGTTGCGACAGAAATTGCAATGACAACCCCCATCTGTCAATTTGGCGTTGCGACAGAAATCGCAATGACAACCCCCATCTGTCAATTTGGCGTTGCTACAGAAATCGCAATGACAACCCCCATCTGTCAATTTGGCGTTGCGACAGAAATTGCAATGACAACCCCCATCTGTCAATTTGGCGTTGCGACAGAAATTGCAATGACAACCCCCATCTGTCAATTTGGCGTTGCTACAGAAATTGCAATGACAACCCCCATCTGTCAATTTGGCGTTGCGACAGAAATCGCAATGACAACCTGATACGGAATTAGGTACGTCATATCTACGCTTCATTTAAAACGCTAATTTCTCTCTCTCTCTCTCTCTGTCTCACGATCACCGTACAGACCGATGTACCAGACCTCCCCATAAATTCTATTCATGTGAAAATCTGATTCAAGCAGCCTTAGCATTGGTGTGTTTTACGTCACAATCGTCATCGCCATTTGGAGCTCTGGTGCTTATCCTTCGGCGATGTGTCCAGTTTCAGCCAGTGTTTACTCAGTTCGCTCTCTGTTCTGTAGCCATCTAGTATTTTTTATAGTGTGGGGTAGCTAGCCCCACGTCCGACCTCCTTGGTAGCCTCTTACGACATGCCTGGCAGGTAACAGTGGTTCTATTCTTTACACCCCAATTTGGGCCCATGTAACCACTCGGGCGAAACGCTGTTTTAAAAGTAATACCCATATCAGTGATTTATTGTAAGCCTATATTCCATTGGGAATAGAAAGGAATAAGAGAGAGAAAGAGAGATAGAGAGAGATAGAAGAGAAAGATAGAGACAGAGACAGAGGGATAGAGAGAGAGAGAAAGAAGAGAAGAAGAAGAAGAGAAGAGAGAAAGAAAGAGAAGAAAGAAAAGAAGAAGAGAGAGGGAAAAGAAGAGTGAAAGAGAAGAGAGAAAAGAAGAGAGAAAAGAGAAAGAGAAGAGAGAAAGAGAAGAAGAAAGAGGAAGAGAGAAGAGAGAAGAAAAGAAAAGAGAAAGAGAAGAGAGAAAGAGAGAAAGAGAAAGAAGAAAGAGAAGAGAGAAAGAGAGAAGAGAGAAGAGAGAAAGAGAGAAAGAGAGAAAGAGAAGAGAAGAGAGAGAAGAAAGAGAGAAAGAGAGAGAGAAAGAGAGAATAGAGAAAGAGAAGAGAGAAGAGAAAAGAGAGAAAGAGAGAGAAGAGAGAGAGAAGAGAGAAGAGAGAAAGAGAGATAGAAGAGAGAAAGGAAAGAGAAAGAGAGAAAGAGAAAGAAGAGAAAGAGAAGAGAGAAAGAGAGAAGAGAGAAGAAGAAAGAGAAGAGAGAAGAGAGAAAGGAGAAAGAGAAAAAGAGAAGAGAGAAAGAGAGAAAGAGAAGAGAGAAAGAGAGAAAGAGAAGAGAGAAAGAGAGAAAGAGAGAGAAGAGAGAAAGAGAAGAGAGAAAGAGAGAGAGAAAGAGAAGAGAGAAGAAGAGAAGAGAAGAAAGAGAAGAGAAGAGAGAAGAGAAAGAGAAGAAAGAGAAGAAGAAAGGAGAAAGAGAGAAGAAAGAGAGAGAAAGAAAGAAGAAGAAAGGAGAGAAAAAAGAGAGAGTAGTTGAAAGTGAAGAAAGAGTAGAAAGAAAGAGAGAGAGAGAGAAAGAGAAGAGAGAAAGAGAGAAAGAGAAGAGAGAAAGAGAAGAGAGAAAAGAGATGAGTGGAAAGAGAAAAAGACAGAGAAACGAAAGAGAAGAGAGAGAAGAGAAGAGAGAAAAGAGAAGAGAGAAGAAGAAGAGAAGAGAAGAGAAGAGAAGAGAGAAAGAAAGAGAGAAAGAAGAAAGAAAGAGAAAGAGAAGAGAGAAAGAGAGAGAGAGAAAGAGAAGAGAGAGAAGAGAAGAGAGAAAGAAGAGAGAAAGAGAAAGAGAGAAAGAGAAGAGAGAAGAGAAGAGAAAGAAAGAAGAGAAGAGAAAGAGAAAGAGAAGAGAAGAGAAGAAGAAAGAGAAAGAAAGAAGAAGAAAGAGAAAGAGAGAGAAGAGAGAAGAGAAGAAGAGAGAAAGAAAAGAGAAGAAGAGAGAAAGGAGAAGAGAGAAAGAGAGAGAAGAGAGAGAGAAGAGAGAGAGAAGAGAGAGAAGAGAGAGAAGAGAGAGAAGAGAAGAGAAGAGAGAAGAGAGAAAGAGAGAAAGAGAAGAGAAGAGAAAGAGAAAGAAGAGAAGAAGAGAGGAGAAGAGAGAAAGAAGAGAGAAAGAGAGAGAGAGAGAAGAGATGGGGTGAAAGGAAGAAGAGAGATTGAGAGAAGAGAGAGAGAAGAGAGAGAAAGAAGAGAGAAGAGAGAAGAGATGAGGGAAAGAGAAGAGAGAAGAGAAGAGAAGAAAGAGAGGAGAAGAGAGAGAAAAGAGAGAAAGAGAAAGAAAGAGAGAAAGAGAGGAGAGAAGAAGAAAGAAGAAGAAGAGATGAGAAAGATAGAAAGAGAAGAAGAGAAAAGAAGGAAGAGGAGAAGAGAAAGAGAGAGAGAGAGAGAAAGAGAGAGAAAGAGAAGAGAAGAGAAAGAGAGAAAGAAGAAAGAGAGAGAAGAAGAAGAGAGAAGAGAGAAAGAGAAAAAGAGAAGATGCAAAGAAGAAAAGATGAAGAGAGAAGAGAAAGATAGAAATGAGAAGATAAAGAAGAGAGAAAAGAGAAGAGAGAGGGGAGGCTGGAAAAATAAGTAGAAGAAAGACTTGGTAGTGGAAAATCTCAAAGAATTAAACTGCATACGTGCAACTATTTGAGACTTTGTAAAGGCAAACCGGAAACCATGCAGCAGCAGAAGTTATCTGTTTACCTTAATTGTGTTGGCGGCGTAGTTTGGCAAGTTCGTTAAATCTGGCACCCCTGAGAATGCCTCCTTCTCTCTACCTTTATGACACCTGAACGTGAGTAGGCTGGCTCGTGTTTTCTCATTACATCTAGCTTACAAGTTGGAGTGTTGGCTGGTTTTTCTTCTCTTATTGATTCCACTTCGTTGTTTCAGACTTTACCAGAGTTTTGGTGTTTTGCAGAGTTATCAGAAATATAGTGAGTACAATTTTGTTTTTATCAACTGGCTTAGTAGTATTTGTTGTCTTAGCAGTAGTTGTAGTTGTAGTTATTTTAAGTTTACAAATACATTCTTAATGCACTGAGAGAGACTTTCCGAATAGAGGAGTTTCAGGGTTGGGAGTTCCACTCGCTGATCAGATTGCGAGAGATGAGTGTTGATATTGGTGCAGCCCGAAAAGAACGACATACCAAATATGCAAAGAGATTGATTAATCAACATCGAAGTGGCGTGTTGGACTGCTAGACTCTGCTGGATTTGTTGAGGCGGAGATCAGAGCGTCTATGGGCGTGTCCGAAGTGCTATGATGATAATCCGCTGATAACTGAAGATTTGATAACTGAAGTTTTGATAACTGAAGATCTGATAACTGAAGTTTTGATAACTGAAGATCTGATAGCTGGATTTGATACGAGATTAGAGTAAGCTGGAAGTTTTATACTGATAGTCTTGATAACTGAAGATTTGATAACTGAAGTTTTGATAACTGAAGATCTGATAACTGAAGTTTTGATAACTGAAGATCTGATAACTGAAGTTTTGATAACTGAAGATTTGATAACTGAAGTTTTGATAACTGAAGTTTTGATAACTGAGAGATCAATGATAACTGAAGTTTTGATAACTGAAGATTCTGATAACTGAAGTTTTGATAACTGAAGTTTTGATAACTGAAGTTTTGATAACTGAAGATTTGATAACTGAAGATTTGATAACTGAAGATTTGATAACTGAAGTTTACAATTTTGTCAGATAAATATATTGATATTGTTCATAAATGACTATTTTTGTTTAAGAAATGTTTTTGTTGTTACTATGGTTACTGCCTGTAGTACTGCTTTTTAGGGCGGTCTAAGACAGGTGGGACGAGAGACTGAGGAATTTAATGGCTGCATGGTTAGTGCAGTCGCCGCCAAGCTGTTCAGGTTAGGATTTATCATTTATGCTCACAGCAGAATAAAATCCTTGGCCTTACCGTAAATTCAACATAGATCTCCCACATATTTGTTATACTATATAAATGTTTGTGAGCTCACGATGTCCAGGTCACAGTCATCCGATCATGTTCGTCTGATGATCAAAGTCGAACTGCTCTAAAGCAGCGTTTCATAAGTGGGCGGTACCGCCCCGAGTTGCGCTGAAGCGTTCTAGGGGGCGTAGTATTATGTTCAGAAGAATTTGGGGATGTTCAGGCGATTAGGGGTTGGTTGCTCTTAAAGAAGAAATTAATAATAAATATTTAAAATAAATTATTTTCGTGATTTTCCTATTGAATAATCATTAAAAATTTGAATTCTGTATTTTGATTCATCTTATGCCGTCTTACACATCTGAATAAATTTTCTATTCTGTTATAATCATTTGAAATTACCATGTATTCAAATTATATCAATTCTATGCCCGTTCTATTATAATTGGAGTGGGTTACATAGTTTATTTTAAATATGGGCAAAATGTTGGGAATCTATGCTAGAGAATCGTTTTATATCTTTATATGGTACTTCGACTTCAACCACTACAGTCCTATGCTTCTAGTACTTCTCTTCTTATGTTCCATATTTTATATGTGTATATATATATGTTAAATGTATATACGAGATGGGATGATCTCGTATGTTATATATATATATATTTCATTTTATTGTTATCTTTTTCCCCACTTCTAGTTTTTTTTTTGCATTTATTTCGTTATTCGTTTTTAGTCACAGATTATTATTTTAGAGTAGTTAGGAATTTATTTTCTGATTTTATATGTGCCGTGTCAGAAGTGAATTTCTCGACTACTTTTGTATCCTTTGTTTTATAAAGACTTTTGTCTGTGGGTGTCGTGGGGTGTATGTGGGTGTGGTGGGCTGTGGGATGTGTGTGGGTGTGGTGGGTGTGTGTGGGTGGGGTGGGGTGTATGTGGGTGTGGTGGACTGTGGGTGTCCGTGGGTGTGGTGGGCTGTGGGGTGTATGTGGTGGGGTGTGTCCTAGGAAGCAGTTAACGAGAAGACATAAGTCAGTGCCAGGATTCGCGGATCAAAGAGGACCAAGATTCTACTCCGTTTCTTATTGATGCCCCTGGTAACAGGCTGCATCACCGCAATCTGGATAAACAAACATTATTCGAAGAGAGAAGGCAAACCTGAAAGAAACAGTTCACTACTGAAATAGAATGTGGTTAGAAGGCCATGGTTCTAGCACAGCACACAACTCAACAATATGACAACAGATGACACAACATAACCACACTAGCACAGCATAGCACAACAAATACACAACACAACATAACACAACACAGCATAGCACAGCATAGCACAACACGCATATCACAACACAACATGCACAACACAACATATATCAAATACATGGATTAACAAAGACAGCGGGAGATGGGATACTTGTACACTGAAAAACAGAAGTAGAAAAATACTCATACAGCTAGAAGTATCCGCCTGAATATGTTCTTTTAATTCTACACAACACGCTGAAATATAACTTGATTGTTGTGTCTGCAGTGTAGGTAGTGATACATATTCTGCAGACATTTCCAATTTGCAGGGTCCTGCTGTTCTGGACACTCAGGTGTTCGTGGTAATGAGAGAGCATGCAGTGCATAGAAGCATCGCTAGTCCAGATGTTGAAGATGGGGAAGTGGGACATACTGCAGTTGCTTAGCGACCGTTTGTTAGATGAGTACACGGCAATTGATGACGCGCCTATATTGCAGTTTCCTAGCGACCGTTTGTTAGATTAGTACACGGTAATTGATGACGCGCCTATATTGCAGTTTCCTAGCGACCGTTTGTTAGATTAGTACACGGTATTTGATGACGCGTCTATACTACAGTTGCTTTTTTTTTTTTACCCGATCCAGAAGCACTTGAGCTGAAAAGTTCGCCGTGTCTGGACATCGTCTGGCTCGGTGCCACGAACACCGTAAATCTGGGGAACCTGTAGATTTTCTGCCAGTCCGCGGAGTTGAACCCGCACTTACAGAGGACTAGTCACCCGTAGTCCATGCCCAACGCGCTACGAACACGCTGGGCACGCGGGCACTACAGTTGCTTAGCGACCGTTTGTTAGATTAGTACACGGTATTTGATGAAAGCGTCTATACTGTAGTTGCTTAGTAACCGTTGTGTTCAATGGAGGCTCGTCAATGAATCAGCTGATGAGGCGTGTATGATGCGATTGAACTAATGTTAAACACACATTGAACAAGTAAGTCTGAACATCGTTTTTAAAGCCGAAGTATTGACCATTGCACCGGGTTTTACCCCATATGGCTCGGTCCTCTCCGCAGAAATGGCACGCCACCTGCCGAGAGTATTACACAAAGCACGAACTCCGTAGCTCCAGCAATAATCATAGGGGTCTCTGGAAAAAACTGCACTCGTGAACAGAACGATGCGGTCGGGATTCGAACCCACGACCTTCGACTCACAAGGCAAAGAGCTTAACCACTCAACCACAGAGACCTTCGACTCACAAGGCAAAGAGCTTAACCACTTAACCACTTAACCACTTAACCACAGAGACCTGACTTACAGGCAAAGAGCTAACCACTCAACCACAGAGACCTCGACTCACAAGGCAAAGAGCTTAACCACTTAACCAGAGAGAACCCCAGTCTGAACAAGAGGTCGAATTAGCGTTAAATCAGTGATCCACGGGTACCATCAGCATGCATTCCTTTCGATATCATTTGAGAAGACCAAATATTTATGAATGTTCTCCGACTACTGAGTGGTCGGCTCTTCTTCTTCTTCTGTTAAGTTTCTCATTCTCAAGTACAAACATAGAAAAAAGTATCAACTATAAATCTTGTAATGCGTTACAGCGCATACACTTCGTGTAAGACTCACGAGAGCTAAAGGCTAGGGATTAAACCTAATAGAAAATCCCCACTGCATTGTGGGTCAGTACGGTTATGTGGAGGGCTAGAGGAGTAAACCTTGACCCCAAATCCAGAGTGAGGGATTTTAGGACAGTAGGAATTTATTGTCTGAGTCTATAAGTTCTGTGTCGTGTAAGAAGTGCTTTTCTTCACTGCTGTTGTATCCTTTGTTTGATAAAGACCTTTTGGTCGAAACGTTGCTGTGTATTGTTATTAGTTTTGTATTTTGTAAAACAACATTACTTTGTTTTTACGTGTTTTGTTAGAACCAACCAGCTTGTCTGATCTCTCATTGCCAACGACACACATGTGCCCTAGAACGGAGATATCTCCAACCAATCCGTCTACTCTCTCATTGCCAACGACACCCATGTGCCCTAGAACGGAGATATCTCCAACCAACCCGACTGCTCTCTCATTGCCAACGACACCCATGTGCCCTAGAACGGAGATATCTCCAACCAACCCGACTGCTCTCTCATTGCCAACAACACCCATGTGCCCTAGAACGGAGATATCTCCAACCAACCCGACTGCTCTCTCATTGCCAACGACAACCATGTGCCCTAGAACGGAGATATCTCCAACCAATCCGTCTGATCTCTCATTGCCAACGACACCCATGTGCAATGGGAACGAGTTATCTTGTATGTTCCATACTTGTTTTGGAACCGTACATTCCTCCGAGCCCCCATCTCTCTCCGTTGCTTATCTCTTCCTAATGACGTCATAGATGTTGTCAAAGTTGTACACAAAATTGAAGCAACACACGCTGTGCACTGTACTATATAAACAGTAATTCAAATCTGGAATTCCCGCTACGTTCAGAGCGGCTGGAAAATTGGTGTGAAAAATGGCTGATATTTTTGTATGATGGCTGTTTAGTTTTATTCTGAACTAAGGTTATAATAATGCATTTGTTCCCAGTGTCGTTTTGATCTACAGACTAACAAATATCTTCTTTCTTTTATTCTCTCTAATTCTGTTTTGCACCATAGCGCCAGCATAAATGAGATTTCTAGAACGGGCTTGTGTGCGCGTGTCATAAATAGTGTTTTTCATTACCTCTGTTATTTCTGTGGTCAACTTTTGCGTGAACTGTATCGCTTTTTGCTTTGTATCCACTGTATCAGACTAACATTGCTCTTTGAGGCGCACTGTCTGTTGGTAATCTGCTTATGTGGCCGAACCATTTAATTTGTTGTTTCTTGATGAAGCTCAGTATTGCTGTTTTACTCACTTTTTACCTGATTTCTCCATTTCTGTCTCTTCTTGTTACTCCCAGCATTCTGCGTAGACACTTCATCTCTGTCGTGATTAGTTTCCTTCTATCATTTGATGTCAGTGTCCAGGTTTGGCACTGACAGTATAATGTTGTTGATTAGTTGTTACTTGAACTAAGATTTGATTGATTGATTGATTGTTAGAACCATCATCATTGCACTTCGATGAGTAACCATATGTGCTCCAATCTCATTCTTACACAGAAAGAAAGATCTCAGTGGCACTGCAGAACTCCGTAGCACCTGCGAGGGTCACCGATGTAATTTTGAAAATGGGAAAATTTTATAGGAACTTTTATTTTAATCTTTAAAAAAATGAATTTTACCAGGACAGCGGCATTGCTGCCTACTCTTTTAGATTTTCTTCTGTCAAGTCTTGTTTTATGTGCTCATCTTGAACACGAGACCCCCTTTTTATCGTCCATCTCGATAGGACTAGAAATCGACCTCACCTAGATTGAGATCAGGGATCTATGAAAAAATATCTCGCTCTAAGAGGGAGCGAAACAAGTACCTTTGAAACAAAAGAGAGAAATATACCTCTATGCCACAGATACGCACTTGAACTAACATGATTGATGATGAATAGAACATGAATCTACCTGTTCCTTCATCTCCTCCAGTTTTGTTAGTAACGAAAGTGAAATTAGATAGATACACATCGTTCTTTGTTACTCCTGATTTCTTTCCAGTCAAAATAACGAACAGACAGTATGACAAACATACCGAAACACGAGACTCATGCCCTTTCACTTCACTTTTATTTGAAGATGTTATCTGTGCTGCACCACTACACCTGTGTTATCTCTTTCCATAGAATAACATTCCAGGTGTCTGACGCCCGTGTTTTAGTATGTTGAAAATAGAAACATAGACTCTGCTGTGAAACATGGAAATATAAAATGTTCCATAACTTATAGACATATAAAATGTTCCATAACTCATAGACATATAAAATGTTCCATAACTCATAGACATATAGAATGTTCCATTGTAATGAGTGGCGTATCTGTGGCTAAGTGGTTAAGCCTTGCGTTGCGAGTCGAAGGTCGTAGGTTCGAATCTGGACTGTGCCGTTCTGTCCACGAGTGCATTTTCCCCAGAGACCCCTAGGATTGTTGCCGGAACTACGGAGTTCGTGTGTTGTGCAATACTCTCAGCAGGTGACGTGTCATAGTTCATAGTTCTTAAGTACGGTTCCAACTTCACTGCAACGGGTCACCCCATAATTGCTCCGTTCCTGTGCCAATGAATATCACACGAAATGCTAACACCTGTGAAAAGTTTCCTGTGTGAACTAATTCCAGAATGAAACAGCCGCGTACCGCCACAAAAAGCAACCTGCACCGCATAAATGCATATGGCCGTCGCGAATGTAGCAACACAAAACTGTTCATCACTTGAATAGCATTCTTGTCGAAGGGGACATCAATCACGGCAAAATCCAGCTTTCTGCACTCATTTCTGCGGAGAGGGATCGAGCCATATCGGTAAAACCGGTCAATCCGTGGGCTTTAAACCCTCTTAAAAAGAACAGCCATACCTGCAAGCCTACCGGCAGGCTTATTTCCTCTTATACCTGCAAGCCTACCGGCAGGCTTATTTCCTCTTATACCTGCAAGCCCTAGCCCAAAAACCAAAACATATTTTTTGTCAGCCTAGACCTCCTCAGTAATTCCAAACCATTGCCCTCGAGCTCAGCCTGTTTCGATCTTCCTGAGATGAGGATTCTATCTATCTATCAATCAATCAATCAATCAATGTATGTCCTATCCATCGCCAGCTTCTTTTCCGTAGCTCCTTTCTCCACTGGTATCTGCTTAGTTCTTTCTCTTTGTTCCTCGTTCGTAATCTTATCTTACCATCTCAGTCCCTCTATTCTACGTAAACATCCATTTATGAAGGTCTTTATTTTTCTGGTGGTTTTTGTTGTTGTCAATCAATCAATCAATCAATCAATCAATCAATCAATCAATCAATCAATCAATCAATCAATCAATCAATCAATCAATCAAGTAGCTCTAAGTTGTTTAATAATAAATGTGTTAGCGCTCACTCTCGCCCGTGTGTTGCTTGGGCTCGCAAGGGGAGCAAAGAATAGGAACACTGCAACCTACAAGACAGGTCGTAAGAGGCGACAAAGGTAGGGGCCTAAGGAAGCTACCCTAGTAAATAAAAAGCATCGCAAAAATCGGATGTGATGGTCTACTTGTAGGTGCATAACTAGCACAACATACAATCACTCTTAGGCTCAGATCACATACAAATCACAAATAGTAGCTTATAGTATTATCGATATAGGGGAAGACTGTAGTAAAACTATGTAGCAATGGGAAGACTTCAGTAAAACTATGTAGCAATGGGAAGACTGCAGTAAAACTATGTAGCAATGGGAAGACTGCAGTAAAACTATGAAGCAATGGGAAGACTGTAGTAAAACTATGTAGCAATGGGAAGACTGTAGTAAAACATTAGCAATGGGAAGACTGCAGTAAAACTATGTAGCAATGGGAAGACTGCAGTAAAACTATGTAGCAATGGGAAGACTGCAGTAAAACTATGCAGCAATGGGAAGACTGCAGTAAAACTATGTAGCAATGGTAAGACTGCAGTAAAACTATGTAGCAATGGGAAGACTGCAGTAAAACTATGTAGCAATGGGAAGACTGCAGTAAAACTATGTAGCAATGGGAAGACTGCAGTAAAACTATGTAGCAATGGTAAGACTGCAGTAAAACTATGTAGCAATGGCGAAACACGTAAAAGAAACCAAAGTACTATAATTTTACAAAATACAAAAACAATAGCAATACACAGCACCGCTTCCACCAAAATACTCCTAGTTACATTTGTTAAGCGAATATCTTCACTTCTGTTGTATGAATTGCTTGATAACGGCTGTTTGGTGGAAACGTTGCTTTATATCGTTATTGTTTTTGTATGTTGTAAAACTATAGTACTTTGTTTTTACGTGTTTCGCCAAAGAGTGGCTTAACAAGTGATCGATATAAAGCGTTAGAAGAAGAAGAAGAAGCACTTGCTCATCATTGTTTTACATGACCCTAAAAGGAACGTGCAGTTCTCAATCTATTTCCTGGTACTATTTGCTTAAGAAAACCGGCCCCTTTCTTTCTTGTTCTGTAGTCTATGCTGACTAATATACTGTTGCGAAAGATCCTGCAATGTAGCATACCAGAACTCATCTCACTGTCTCGAATCATCTGGAACATTGGGCAATGATTTCCTCTGCTATAGGTATCAACGATATCAATATGGGGAGAGTCAACAAGTTGAAAATTGAGTGCAGTTGTTTGTCTAGCTGAAGATGATATGTGTTGGTTGCATAATCCTGTTTTGATGATGTGTGCAGCAAGATATTGTGTTCTTTATTTCTCGCTTAGTTGATACATTTTCATTAATGCTGTTTTTACATCACTTTATTTTCCGTTTGCTTCTTCATTTTCTTTTTCGTTTACTTCTTTGTCGTTTTTTAAATACTTCTTCATTTTCTTATTTTTAATTGTTCTTTTTTTTCCTTCAATTTTTTATGTTCTCTTTTGTTTTCCTTTTTCTTATTTATTAAGCATTTTTTTCTTCTTTATAATTTTTTAATTTTCTTTTTCTTTTTATAATTTTTCTAATTTAATTTAAAAAAATTTGTTATAATTTTATTTTTCTACTTTTCCTCATTTTCTTTTTTGTTTTCTACTTTTCGGTTTTTTTTCTTGTCTTATTTGTTTTAATTAAAATTTTTTCTTGATTTTCCTTTTTCCTTTCTGCTGCATCCTTTTCGTGCTTTTTCGTATTCGTTTTCGTTGTCTTATTTTTTCTCTTTTGTTTTCGTTTTCTTCTTTTTAAAAAAAAATAATCTTTTTCTCTGTTTTCTTCTTCTTCTTCTTCTTCTTCTTCTTCTTCTTCTTCTTCTTCATATGTGCGTGTGTGTGTGGGGGGAAAGGGGGTCTATCTCTGGCACAATACTGCAGAGTGGGGAGGAAGTTGGGTGGGGAGAAAAATCTCTCTAATACAATACTTGAGCCAAAGAAAGAGAGATCATGTATCACCTATGCAACACGATCCGTTTCTCTCGGCGGCCTCATTGCCGTCGGGGGAAAGATAATACCAATACATTCAGAGCCTGCAGAAACTGCTGAAACAACATACGGTTGCTCTTTCTGTCTGTCTCTCAGAATGTCATACCTACACCAGGTGTTAACGCACGATTGAGGTCATGATCTGCCCGGCACAATTATGTAGTCTTTGGGGAGTATGTTATTTCCCCATCAACCAAAGTGGGTTGGTGTAAGATGGATTGCCCGGTTCGGCAGATGCCATGAAACATTTGGTGTTAACTGGAAGGAGGTTGTACAGTCTACTGTCATATGGTAGCTCGGTGATACCTGACCTTTGTTGAGAGTGTGGAGAGTGGATATGTTGGTGAGTCGGTAGAAAGTAAATCAGAATACTAAGAGCATTCATATTCCCAGTGGCAAGATATATGTGTGAAGCATGGACATTTAATAAGGTAGTGGTAAAACATATATCTGCTTTTGAATATAAGTGTTACAGAAGAGTCCTTCGTATATCATGGACAGAGAAGAGAACAAATAGATCTATCTAGAAAGAACTCAAACTCAAAGAAAAAACTGGCTAATGCTACAAATAAGAAAGAGAAAATTGAGTAATTTTGGTCATTTAAAGAGACACAAAGGGATGGAGAAGACCATCACGGAAGAAGACATTCCAGCAAAGAGGAGACGAGGAAGACCACGGAGAAGATGGATTCGCCCGCCTGCCCAGCGTGGTTCGTAGCGCGTTGGACTGCGGGTGACTAGCCTTCTGTGAATGTGGGTTCAATTCCGCGGGCTGGCAGAAAAGCCACAGGTTCCCAGATTCACGGTGTTCGTGGCACCGAACCGAAGGGTTACGATGTCCATGAGCACCGAACTGAAGAGCTGAAAGCTCAAGTGCTTCTGGATCGGAAAAAGATGGATTCAGGATGTAACTGATGGTTTGAACATGACAGCTGCAGAGGCAGGACATCTTGCCTATGAGAGAAATGAAGGACTGTTGGGTGCAAGTCTGCTAGGACTAGTTATTGGATGATAGTGGAAGTACATATTTGTGAGTGTTGAGTGATCATTGAGGTGGAGAGTGTATCTATTGAGTGTGAGTGTACTATTTGTAGTGTGTGGAATGTATCATTTGTGAGTGTGGAGAGTGTATCTTTGATGTGAGTGGATATTTGTGAGTGTGTGGAGAGTGTATATTGTGAGTTGTGGAATGTCTTTGAGTGTGTGGAGAGTGATCATTGGATGTGGAAGTGTATATTGTGAGTGTGTGGAGAGTGCATATATTTGTGAGTGTGAGAGTGGATATTGGAGTTTGTGGAAGTGTATATATTGTGAGTAAGTGGATATATTTGTGAGTGTAGATGTAGATAGTGAGCGCTTGAATTCTGGATGAAATTCTTGCTATTTCTGCTGTTGACTAGCATTGCCATCTTGCAGAAGATATTATGTGAGTTGTGTCCCAAAGAGGAATATACGACAATCTATAACAATCATGATTGAGCAAAGGAAGATCAAAGATAAATCTACTGAATAAATCATGAAACGTCCACGTGGTGCCGGTACTCACAAGGGGAGCAAAGAATAGTACCACTGTGACCTACAAGGTATGTCGTAAGAGACGACTGAAGAAGGACCTAGGGAAGCTACCCTGGTAAATAAAAAGTATCGCAGAAACCGAATGTGCTGGCCTACTTGTAGGAGCATAACTGGTACAATGTAAATCGTTCTTAGGCTCAGATCACATACAAATCACACATAGTTGTTAACAAGTGATCGATATAGAGTGTTCGAAGATGAATCATGAAATACAAGGGAAGTACATTATCACAGGATGAGTATTTGGAAAAGTACATCATTGGAAAAATCAAGAAAGCAAATCAAACTTTCGACATGCTTAACAAAATGTGGACAACCAAAACGTTAAATTTTGAAACAAAACTTAAAATATAAAGAAGCAGTTTTCTGGGAGTGTTATTAGTAATGAGTGCTGGAAAATGGCCCAAAAATATCATATACAAGATGGAGACATTCCAAAATAAATGTTTAAGAAGAATCCTGCAAATGTTATGTAAATATAAGGGAAGACTGCAGTAAAGCTATGTAGAAGTGCTGAAACACATTAAAAACAAAGTACTGTAGCTTAAAGCAAAGTACTGTAGCTTTAAACAAAGTACTGTAGCTTTAAACAAAGTACTGTAGCTTTAAACAAAGTACTGTAGCTTTAAACAAAGTACTGTAGCTTTAAACAAAGTACTGTAGCTTTAAACAAAGTACTGTAGCTTTAAACAAAGCACTGTAGTGAAAACAAAGTACTGTAGTTTTACAAAGTACAAAAACAATAACGATACTCTTCAACGTTTTGACCAAAATGTCTTCATCAAGCACATAATGCAACAGAAGTAAAGAAATTCATATCTCACACGTCACACATCATATACTATACAGATAAATAAATCATGCTCTCATAGAGTGTGTGGTCGCAAAGAAGATTTTCATTTAAACTAATCCATGTCAACTACTAGATTGCAGGAGCTGGGTTTGAAGATTGGAGTAGCAAGAAAAGAACAGCATAACAGGTACGTGAGTAGGCTCATCAATCAAAATCGAACTGGTACGGTCAGTCGCTGGACGCTGTTGGAGATATTGCGAAGGAGATCGGAGCACATATGGACATGTGGACATTGCAATGAAGATATCATAAACTGAAATTGAAACTGAACTGAAACTGAATATATAAATCATGAAAAAGTTCAATATAACAATTTAAAAAATATAGTAAAATGTGTAATGTTTACTAAAACATGAGCACAGCTTATAGAATCAAACAGCTTAATTTTCTGGAAATTAATCGCCCTCAGAACCAGCTCCAAAACAAACAAATCATTAAGAAGGTTACGAAGCAACATATTTCTGTCTTGTGTTTGACATTAAACACTTGATGGAGATAGAATCAGTGCAATTTGACATTTCGTGTAATATGTTTGTTTTTGTAAATTCCATTCCATGAAATTGTGTGCTCTAGGAGATCACAGGAATTGTTGTAGTTACTTCCCATGTAGAAGAGGGGAGATAAGTGGGTAACGAAACAAGAGAATCTTATATTTCTTATCGTCTAAAGGCTAAGGTCATCATCTAGGTCTACATCAATTACTATAATCAATCTACCTTGCCAAGAATACGGATCCATCTAAGGCAGAATTATACGGCTGTCAAGCTCACTTATTTCCGTTAGGGCTGTATCGTAATTGCTTTTAAAAAATATGATTCCTGCAATGAACTCAGGCGTAGTCATGGCGCATAATATGGCGCACACAACTGCTTTTTGCGTCCAGGCTTGCTTTCGTTATAACAAGTGTCCCTTCTCGGCTTTTTTT
This sequence comes from Arion vulgaris, assembly GCA_020796225.1. NCBI lineage: Eukaryota > Metazoa > Mollusca > Gastropoda > Stylommatophora > Arionidae > Arion > Arion vulgaris. Next base: position 44,922,802 of record CM036767.1, read on the forward strand.
GGCTAATATCAAAGCATTAGTGCTCACTTGATCCACGGCCAAAGGTGGGTGCCTTCATGAACCAATAGACAACGAAACCAAATTAAAAATTCCGAGCAACTCATTCAAAAGCATGACGACGCTTGGAATATTACCCATCTAAAACATGACCGGGTACCATCCTCTGCGCACTAAAGGTTCCTTGAGACTCCGATGATCCTTACCTCGAAGTTTATTGAGTAATACGGTGTTAGGTTAGTATTTATCATTACCTATCGGAACACGATGGGTAATGTGGTCAACATGACCTCCGCCTTTACTTCCCAATATTTTTTCCTGGTACCCAATTGAAGCTGGGTTGACATAAGAGCCGCTACGGTCAGAAAAATATTCCACGCCTACTGTGGAATCGAACTTTGACCACTAGTATACAAAAGAAGCGAGTTCACCAACAGTACCTCTACTGCGGTTCTTGTTTCCTTAGTGAGAACAGTGTTTATGTTGTGAATACAAATTTAGAATCAATCTAGATTCAGATTATAATGAGATGAAACAATTTAGCGGCTTACACAGAATCAATGAATGTATTTTGGGAGATCTCTGAGGTGTATATGTCGAGGTTAGGTGCTCGCCTCTCGTTTCAATGGTACTCAGTTCACTCCCTCGTGGAGCCATTGGGATAGTTTTTCAAAGACTCTTGATCTCAGTGTAGGTGAAATCGAGTTCCTAGTCCTATTGGAAATGAACGATAAAACGTAGGTCCTGTGTTGAATTTGAGCACGTAAAAGAATCATTGATAGTTAAAAGTCGAGAAGAACAGGCTGGAAAGCCGCTGCCTGGACAACATTTATTAGATTAAAAAAAATAAATTATCAAATACTTTTGCTATTTTCAAAATTGCATCGGGACCTTTACCTCTGCTATGGAGTTCGTGTACTGCCGCCGAGATCTTTCCTTTGTAAGAAAGAGATCGTAGCACATATGGTTGCTCACCGAAATGTAATGATGATTCCCCTATCAATCAATCAATCAGTCATTCAATCAATCAACCAATCAATCAACCAATGAATCAATGAATAAGATGTCAGGTCTGCTATAAATTGTCTGCATGTTGAGTCATCAAAGAACATTGATTAGAAGCAGCAAAAGGAAATCTGCAACACCCAACGACTCTACCTTCCTGATGTTTATTTTTTATTTTAACTGCCAGCTCCCTTGAGCATTCTCACGTGATATGTGTTTTACTTGGCACCAGCATCAGCCAGTTTATCTTCGAGAGAAGGGGAAGTAGCTCTGGTAGTTACCTGCGCTATAAGGAAGTAACTAACCACTTACCTATGATAAAAGGAAGTAATTTATAATTACATTTTGTTAATAGGAAATTGTGACAAGAAATATGTGATATTTCTAACAAAAATGTGCTTGTTTGTTCTTTCTTATTTCTTTCTTTTTGTTTATTTGACCAGCTGCTGCTTAAAGACTGAATCTGTGATATATATATATACATTCTGACACTCAAGTTTGTACTATAGGTGCTCATTCGCTTTCAGCTTGCTTGAGTCTCAATTAATTGATTGATTGAATGACATGGCTATTATCATTGATCCTCGACGAGTAACCATGTGTGCTCAGATATCTTTCTTACACAGGAAGATCTCATCGACAGTGCGCGAACTCCGTAGCGCAGGTGATGATCCCTGGTGTAACTTAGAAGGGGGTGAAAATATGTAAAAATATTTTGTAGAAATTAAAAAAGATTATTTCTGATGGATTTTCCAAAGCAGTGGCTTTGTAGCCTGCTTTTCTCGAGAGTGAACTGCCCAGGGTCCTTTTACATTCTCCACCCCTCACTTGACACGGACCTACTCTCATCGACCTTCTCCATAGGCTAGGAACTCGATCTCACCTACACTGAGAAGAAATATCACGAAGGTTCCACGAGAGCGACAAGATTTGGAGCGAGGTGACACCTAACCTCTACCCACCTCTACGTCACAGCAGAGTCTTGTCTTACCAACACTTGATCCCGTGTCAACGTCTTCGAATTTCCTGCAACTAATTAACTCACGCACTCAAAGTTAGTTTCTCTCTTTCTCGCGATCACCGCCCAGTCCGATGTACCAGATCTCCCCATAAATTCTATTCATTGGAAATCTGATTCATGCAGCCTTAGCATTGGTGTGTTTTACGTCACATCTTCAGCACCATTTGGAGCTCTGGTGCTTATTCTTCGGCGATGTGTCCGGTTTCAGCCAGCGTTTACTCGGTTCGCTCTCCGTTCTGTAGCCATCTAGTGTTTTTTACGGTGTGGGGTGGCTAGCCCCACGTCCAACCTCCTCAGTCACCTCTTACGACATGCATGGCAGGTAACAGTGGTTCTATTCTTTACACCCCAATTTGGACCTCGGTAACCACTCGGGAGAAAGTTAGTTTGATGGACTCTAGATAATTCAACGATATCTAGATTTCAATATCAGTGAGTTTGCTGATTGACTCCAACAAGGAGGTTTCTGTGGTTAAGTAATTAAGCTGTTGTCTTGCATTCCGAAAGTCATCTGTTCGAATCGTGACCGTGCTGTTCTGTTTAGAAGTGTATTTTTTCCAGAGATCCTAGGATTGTTGCTGAGCTACGCAGTTCATGCTTTCTGCAACACTCTAGGCAGGTGCCGTGTTATGTTGATCAAGCCATTTGGAATTTTTTCCCCCGATTCAGAAGCACTTAGGCTTTCAGCTCTTCGATTCGGTGCCATGGACATCGTAAATCTGGAGAACCTGTGACTTTTCTCCCAGCCTTCGGAATTGAACCCGCACTCACAAAGGGCTTGTCACACCGTGGTGGTCCAACTCGCTACGAACACGCTGGGCAGGCATTTGGAATAAAAACCCGGTGGAGTGAAGTCAAAACTTACAGACTTTCACCTCGATTTACACACTTACAACCTTTATTGACTCAGAACAAACTAGGTTCTGTGGTCTAATGGCTCAGCTATTATAAATGAATGAAAAGCAAGATTAAATTAGTTGACAATACAACGATTTCTCCAAAGAAAAAACCAAAGAGTTGGGTTAGAAGGACAGTAGAATGGTTAATTGCAAAAGCTGGTAGATACTGTTTTATGGATGAGCAAAAAAAAACTAAAAAAAAATCTTTGTTTATTGATACTCTCTTTCTCTCTCGCGATCGTTCTTAAGCCGTTTTTATCATTATATTGTGATATATAAACAGCCAAACATCAGAACGGGATGTACGTGCACAACCTTCAGTACCAATTGGAGCTCAAGTGCTTATCTTTCGATGGTGTGTTCGGTTTCAACCAGCGTTTACTAGGTTCGCTCTCCGTTAGCTTTTTGCTGTATCAAGCCAAAACCCACAAGGCAGCAGGTTGCTATTTTCTTTCAGGGCAGCGCCCCGTAGACGACATGCCCTTCCGGGCTGATGAGTGTCATCTGCCCAGCTACACACGTCTTGTTAATGGACTGCTTGGTTTGTCTACCGTCCAGTTTTGTGTACGGTTTGCTCCACCAACCTTTGATTGTCCCCAATCAAACTACAAGCAGTGCTTTACCTCTGCTGGGCTTTCCAGTTGTTCTGCACATTCGGGTGGGATTCTTGATATCTGATTCATTTTAAAGATGGCAGATCAAAGTGGGGCGCCATGAATGTATGTCTGCGGGCGTCGCTTTGGACAACACTGGAATGCAGAGTCTTGGTCAGCTCTGGTTATCTGACTCCAACTTCGGTCATCTCTTCACTGCGCCTTACGTCTCACCTTTCAATATGTGTTCTTATGTTACATTGCTTCTGAGCACGTGCTAGTCTTCTGCTCTAAACGTACTCAATTCATTGAGCGGGAGCTTCGGTGATCTTAAAGTAGGTGAAATCGGGTTTCCCTAGTCCTATCGGAGACGGACGAGAAAAGGTATATCCTTGTTAAAGTTGAATCACGTAAAGGCAGTTGAAAAAATATAAGTGTAGGCTGCAAAGTCGCTGCCCGTGCACAATTCATAAACTAGATTAAAAAGAAAGTTCATATAAAGATTTTATTATCTTCAAAAATTACTTCGGAAACTCTCGCCGGTGCTATATAGCTCGTGAGATGCCGTTGGTATCTTCTTGTGTAAGAAATAGATCGGAGCACACATGTTTATTCATCGATGTGCAATGATGATGATTATTTCAATGAATAAATCAACAAATCAATCAATCAATCAATCAATCAATTGTTGAAATGTCACTACATTTACATTGAAAAATTATGTATCCACGAAATATGCTCCATTCTTCTGTAAATTATCCGCATCAACAAGGTTTCAATATTGTCTTCAAGTTGCTTGCTAAATGTCAATGATGTTGAGCCATACTGGAGATACGTAAAGCAAATATTGACGCAAAAATCAGACAAAGACGATATATTAGACGCCAGGGCTACGTCTAAACTTCTAACGGAAACAAATAACATCTTGAATATTTCACTTCTTCTTCTTCCGAGCGTCCATATCGACCACTTGCTAACCACTCTGTGTGATTTGTATGTGATCTGAGCCTAAGAGCGATTGTACGTTGTGCCAGTTATGCTCCTACAAGTAGGCCAGCACATCCAATGTTTGCGATGCTTTTCAGTTACTAGGGAGGAACGACCTCACAGTCAGAAAGGGCATAACAGCGTAACTCACTGTCTTGGCGTAGATCACAAAGCCCAAATATACGGCAAAGCTGATCGAAAAGGCGTAGATCCGGGCTGACATAGTCGGCAGAAAGGATCGTACCCTAGGAAAGTTCACTCTAGTAAATCAAAAGCTGGCTGAAACTGGACGGGTGGGCCTAGTCACCATAGGCGCACAATCGACCCAACGTAGATCACCCCGTTCTTGTCAGTGGATCAATTATACATCACAATAAGAATGATAAAATTGGCCGTGAAGAACGTTCGCGAGAGAGAGAGTTACTAGGGTAGCTTCCCTAATAATATAACTTCCCTAGGTCCTACATCAGTCGCTTCTTACGGCATGCTGTGTAGGTCGCAGTGATACTTTTCCTTTGCTTCCCTTGCGACTCCCGGAACCACACAGGCGATGTCGTGTCTTGAGTCTTACAGACTGAAAGACAAACACTGGATATGATTATGGAGAAGACTTCATTAAAGACCTCAGCAGGACAAACCAGATCACCATAGTATGTCTACGTACCGGACACACATAGAGCCGCAGTAGCGTAGTTGTTAGTGAAATCGCTTCTCAGGCTAGTGGTTCGGGTTTAATTCACACAGTGGACGTGTAAGTTTTCCGACGAAACGGCTCTCAGGTCAACTCAGCCTCAACTGGGTACCAGAAAAGCACTGGAAAGTTAAGGAGGCCGGCGTGATGTTGACCACATCACACATCGTGTGCCGACGGTCAATGAAAATACGGACCTAACACCGAGTCACCCAATATACCTCGAGGTATGAAAGGAGGTTTACCTTTTCTTGAAGGAATCGGACACTGTAGACTCAACATTCACTTACATAATGTAGGAATAAGTCAAACGGATCTCTGCCAGTGTCTGCAGACTGGACAGACACAAGAGCATGTCCTGCAAGACTGTCCTCTTCTGGATGTGCTGAGAAGCAACATGTGGCCACACCCAGTCGATATGAAAACTAAACTGTGGGAAAACTTGACAGACCTGAAGCTGTCTACCCAGTTTCTGATCTACAGTAAACAAAGCGCATGACCAGAAATCGATAAAGAAGGAAACCTGACAGACCTGAAGCTGACTGCCCAATTTGATCACAGCAAACAAAGCCATGACCAGAAATCGCTAAAGACTAAGAAGAATCTTGCATAAGCTCCATTACCGTATTCTATATGCTCTTTGGCTCTCTCTCTCTCTCTCTCTCTCTCTCTCTCTCTCTCGAGAGAGAGAGCAAACAAATGAAGGGAACATTACCGTATTCTATATGCTCTTTGGCTCTCTCTCTCTCGAGAGCAAACAAATGAAGAGAATATTATCTCGTACATTCTGGCAGATAGTTAGGGCAGGGCACTTTTTTTGTATTTACCAAGAACAACTTTCAGGTAAGGGAAAGTACTCTAGCTTATTCGTTTCTCAATGCCAGGTGGAAGACGATATCAGTTGTCTGCCAGTAATCGCACAACAGTGTGTATGTGTGTGTGTGTATGTGAGTGTGCGTGCGTGTGTGTGCGTGTGTGTGTGTACTTTTTAGTTTTTGCGTTCTTTCTTGAAACACCTTTGACATTTCCTTTCCTTGCGTTAACTAAAGCAGCTGCTAAATCTGGATACAATATTATAATCCAACTTAATTCTACAAAGAGAGAGAGAGAGAAGATGAGAGAAGATAGATAGATAGAGAGAGTACTTGGAGAGATACAAGAGGAGAGAAAGGTAAATTGTGTGAGAGTGTGAAACAAATATACAAATAAAGAAAAGTGGATGCGTGTGTGTGTGTGTGAGAGAGAGAGATAATTATGAGATGAAGGATAGACACGCTTAGAGATGAAAGCTAACAAATAGTTGTTGTAGAAATAGAGAAATAGAGAGAGAGAGAGAGAGAGAAAGAGGGAGAGAGAGAGAGAGGGAGAGAGCGAGAAAATGTAAGACAATGTCGGGATAGAGAATGGATGAAAGAAAGAGAGAGAGAGAGAGAGAGAGAGAGTAAACGATAAAAGTTGAGACAGAGAATGAAAAGATAAAGCAATAGGGAGATTAGATGTACATAGAGACAAAGAAAGAAATAGAGGGAGAAAGAGACAGAGAGAGAGAAAGAATGAAAAGAGAAGAGGAAAGAGAGAGAGAGAAAGAGATATATCACAGAGAGAGAGAGAATGGTAGGACACATATAAATAAATAAATATAAAAGTAACAAAGAGAAAGGTAGAACCTCCAGAAAGAAAGGTAAGAGACAGAGAAAGGTAAAACAATAAAGCGAAAGAAGAAAGGTATGCAAAAAAACAGAGAGAGAATGAATAAAGGTAAGCATACCTGTAGAAGAGAAAGGTAAGCATACCTGTGAGAAAGAGAAGGTAAGCATACCTGTGAGAAAGAGACAGGTAAGCAAGAGAGAGAAAAAGAGACAGGTAAGCAAGAGAGAAAGAAAGAGACAGGTAAGCAAGAGAGAGAGAAAGAGACAGGTAAAGCAAGAGAGAGAAAGAGACAGGTAAGCAAGAGAGAGAGAAAGAGACAGGTAAGCAAGAGAGAGAAAAAGAGACAGGTAAGCAAGAGAGAGAGAAAGAGACAGGTAAGCAAGAGAGAGAGAAAGAGACAGGTAAGCAAGAGAGAGAAAGAGACAGGTAAGCAAGAGAGAGAGAGAAGGAAGCAAGAGAGAAAAGAGTTTGTAAGAGAGAGAAAGCAAAGTTAAGCAAGAGAAAGAGAACAAGTCAGTACAAGATGAAGAGAAGGACAGGTCAAAAGAGAAGGTAGGAACAGGTAACAAGAGAAGGAGGCAACAAGTCAAAAAGAGAAAGAGACAGGTAAGCAAGAGAAGGAGACAAGTTCAACAAGATAAGTAGGCATCTAGTTCATACAAGATGAAGGTAGGACACAAGTTCATACAAGATGAAGGTAGGCACATCAAGTTCATACAAGATGAAGGTAGGCACATCAAGTTCATACAAGATGAAGGTAGGCACATCAAGTTCATACAAGATGAAGGTAGGCACATCAAGTTCATACAAGATGAAGGTAGGCACATCAAGTTCATACAAGATGAAGGTAGGCACATCAAGTTCATACAAGATGAAGGTAGGCACATCAAGTTCATACAAGATGAAGGTAGGACATCAAGTCATACAAGATGAAGGTAGGTACATCAAGTTATACAAGATGAAGGTATGCAAACAAGTTCATACAAGATGAAGGTAGGACAGTAAGTTCATACAAGATGAAGGTAAGGTAACAACAAGTTCATACAAGATGAAGGTAGGCATAGCAAGTTCATACAAGATGAAGGTAGGCATAGCAAGTTCATACAAGATGAAGGTAATCCAGCAAGTCATACAAGATGAAGGTAGGCACATAAGTTCATACAAGATGAAGGAGACACAAGTCATAGCAAGATGAAGTAGGCACAAAAGTTCATACAAGATGAAGGTAGGACACAGTCATACAAGATGAAGGTAGGTACAAGTCTACAAGATGAAGGTAGGACAGCAAGTTCATAAAAGATGAAGGTAGGCACGGCAAGTTAATAAGATGAAGGTAGGCACATCAAGTTCATACAAGATGAAAGTAGGCCCAGCAAGTTCATACAAGATGAAGGTAGGCACAGCAAGTTCATACAAGATGAAAGTAGGCCCAGCAAGTTCATACAAGATGAAGGTAGGCACAGCAAGTTCATACAAGATGAAGGTAGGCACAGCAAGTTCATACAAGATGAAGGTAGGCCCAGCAAGTTCATACAAGATGAAGGTAGGCACATCAAGTTCATACAAGATGAAAGTAGGCCCAGCAAGTTCATACAAGATGAAGGTAGGCACAGCAAGTTCATACAAGATGAAAGTAGGCCCAGCAAGTTCATACAAGATGAAGGTAGGCACATCAAGTTCATACAAGATGAAGGTAGGCACAGCAAGTTCATACAAGATGAAGGTAGGCACAGCAAGTTCATACAAGATGAAGGTAGGCACAGCAAGTTCATACAAGAAGCTAAAAATAAAATCTGAGACATGATTTGCCAAATAAAAACTACAAGGAAATAATTGATTTCATTTGCGTTTTATTAACTGGAGTTATGCCGCTGAACTAAGGGGGAGACAACATGGAGAAAATTTAATGCCAGGATTTGTGTGTTTAGATAGTAGAACTTAAAGTGTTGCAAATCTTGATCATCATCATCTTACCTGTTGGGGTATTAAAGATGATTTTATTTGACGTTGATGAAAAGGTTTGATGTTTCTTCTAAAATGGATTCCATTTTGACATCATTATAAATATATTTATGTTTTTGTTTCGCTATATGCCATCGTAATCGCTGTCTTTGCACTTCCCAAGGATTGTTCTTATTCGTGTCTACCCACCGTATGTTGTCGGGGCTCGCACGGGGAGCAAAGAAAAGTAACACTGCGACCTACACGGCATGTCGTAAGAGGCGACTGAGGTAGGGGCATAGGGAAGCTACCATAGTGAATAAAAAGCATCGCTAAAATCAGATGTGCTGGCCTACTTGTAGGCGCATAACAGACACAACGTACTATCGCTCTTAGACTCGGATCGCATCCGAATGTTACTGGTGCTCGCAAGGAGAGCAAAGAATAGCAACACTGCGATCTACAGGGCATTTCGTAAACGGCGACTGAGGTGGGGACTATGGAAGCTAACATAGTAAATAAAAGCGTAGCAGAAATCGGATATGCTGACTACTTGTAGGTGCATAACAGACACAACGTACAATCGCTCTAGGCTCAGATCACATACAAGTCACAAAGAGTGGTTAAACAAGGGGTCGATATGGACCGTTCGAAGAAGCAAAATCATAACTAGACGTTTAACTAAAAAAATATTGTGACAACGAAAAAATGGAAACATATTGTTAACCAAAAAATAATTTTCTTGAAATTCTGCGTAACGTTAAAACCGAGGGAGTCAAATATGGTGGCAAGGATATATCACACAGGCGTCATTACGCCCACGTACACCCCTCGTTGGACAGTGCTGCCGTATGTTATCTGAGAGCTGTAATATGGTCATACATCTAATACATTTTAGTCTCGTTAAACGTCATCACAGTGGTTTGGGGAGAAAGGTAATGGAGGGCATGATTGCCAGATGGTGAAACAAGGGACGACAAATACAATGGTGGCAACATAGCAATAAAGAAACCTTGAATATGATGATGAAAGAGGGGGGGGGAACTTACTAGTTACCGAGAGATTTATTAGGCGGACTAATGAAAGCGATGCTCTGCGAAGAACAAGCTACATGGTGATGATTCAATGTGAGATTTTTAGTAGTTTTTTTTCGGTCATCGTTTACTCACTACCATCAGCTGTAACCCTGAAGGAGCTAAGCTAGACCTTGACAAGGCTGGCCTCATGACTTGAAGAAGCAGAGTTACCTATTATGATGCATGCATTAAGTCCATCATGATAGACCATTGTACTGCTCCAAGATCTGCGTCAGCGTAGTAAACGTCTTCATGAGTGACTTGAATAGGAGTAAATGTGGCTAAGTAATTAAGCCTTTGTCGTCAATTCCGAAAGCCATAGGTTCAAATCTGGACCGCACCGTTGTGTTCACGCGCAAATTTTTTTCTCCAGAAATCATTAGGATGTCTCGCGGAGCTAGTGGTAGTTTTTTTGGGGGCTTTGTGCAATATCTTGTCCGTGACGTCGTTGGTATTGTTCTTTGTAGCAATACCTTGTCCAGTGACGTGTTCGTAGTTCGTTCTTTGTGCAACTATCTCTTGTCTGCGTGACGTGTATCGTAGTTCGTTCTTTGTATGCAATTAGCGTCTTGTTCTGCGATGACGTGTTGTAGTTCGTTTTCTTTGTGCAATACTCTTGTCCAGGTGACGTGCTTCTAGTTCGTTCTTTGTGCAATACTCTTGTCTGGTGACGTGTTCGTAGTTCGTTCTTTGTGCAATACTCTTGTCTGTGACGTTGTAGTCTCTTTTCATACTTGTCTGGTGACGTGTTGTAGTTCGTTCTTTTGTGCAATACTCTTGTCTGGTGACGTGTTGTAGTTCGTCTTTGTGCAATACTCTTGTCTGTGACGTGTTGTAGTTCGTTCTTTGTGCAATACTCTTGTCTGTGACGTGCTGTAGTTCGTGCTTTGTTAGCAATACTCTTGTCGATGACGTGTTGTAGTTCGTTCTTTGTGCAATACTCTTGTCTGGTGACGTGTTGGTAGTTCGTGCTTTGTAATACTCTTGTCTGTGACGTGTTGGTAGTTCGTGCTTTGTTACTATACTCTTGTCTGTTGACGTGTTGGTAGTTGTGCTTTGTCAATACTCTTGTCCGAGTGACGTGTTGGTAGTTCGTGCTTTGTCTAATACTCTTGTCTGGTGACGTGTTGGTAGTTCGTGCTTTGTTACTATACTCTTGTCTGTTGACGTGTTGGTAGTTCGTGCTTTGTTACTATACTCTTGTCGGTGACGTGTTCGTAGTTCGTGCTTTGTTACATACTCTTGTCTGGTGACGTGTTGTAGTTCGTCTTTGTTCAATACTCTTGTCTGGTGACTGTTCGTAGTTCGTTCTTTGTGCAATACTCTTGTCTGGTGACGTGTTCGTAGTTCGTCTTTGTTCAATACTCTTGTCTGGTGACGTGTTCGTAGTTCGTCTTTGTTACTATACTCTTGTCCTGGTGACGTGTTCGTAGTTCGTTCTTTGTGCAATACTCTTGTCCAGTGACGTGTTCGTAGTTCGTTCTTTGTTACATACTCTTGTCTGTGACGTGTTCGTAGTTCGTTCTTTGTGCAATACTCTTGTCTGGTGACGTGTTGGTAGTTCGTTCTTTGTGCAATACTCTTGTCTGGTGACGTGTTCGTAGTTCGTTCTTTGTTGCAATACTCTTGTCTGGTGACGTGTTCGTAGTTCGTTCTTTGTGCAATACTCTTGTCTGGTGACGTGTTGGTAGTTCGTGCTTTGTTACTATACTCTTGTCTGTTGACGTGTTGGTAGTTCGTTCTTTGTTACTATACTCTTGTCTGGTGACGTGTTGGTAGTTCGTTCTTTGTTACTATACTCTTGTCTGATGACGTGTTGGTAGTTCGTGCTTTGTTACTATACTCTTGTCTGATGACGTGTTGGTAGTTCATGCTTTGTTACTATACTCTTGTCTGATGACGTGTTGGTAGTTCGTGCTTTGTTACTATACTCTTGTCTGGTGACGTGTCATATCTGGAAGAGACTGAGCGATATAAGTAAAACGTTGTCAATGAAGTGAACCTTTAAACACTTACTGTTTGTATGAATGAATTCACTGCAGAAGTGACAGAATAAGACCTAGGAAATGTAATTACTGTTTGTTATATTAAACGTCAGATTAGAGTTCAAATATAAAATATTTGTTGAACCATCGTTCAAATTTGTTTATTTGATCAACGTTCATAGTTTTATTTGTGTTTCATTGTTCATTATTTGTTCGTTCTGAAAGTCACCTTATTGAGGATATCACATTTTACAACGGAGTTTAGATATTTGACATATCGATTCCATATATTTATTTGATCATATCGATTCCATATATTTATTTGATCATATCGATTCCATATATTTATTTGATCATATCGATTCCATATATTTATTTGATCATATCGATTCCATATATTTATTTGATCATATCGATTCCATATATTTATTTGATCATATCGATTCCATATATTTATTTGATCATATCGATTCCATATATTTATTTGATCATATTGATTCCATATATTTATTTGATCATATCGATTCCATATATTTATTGATCATATGATTCCATATATTTATTTGAAGTAGACATTTTGGGACTGTTTGTCTTCTTCATTGTTTAGTTAGACTGCAGATGCAGTCTACTAGTCCACCACTTTAAGTGAGTTGATTTTAGTTCCACTTTTCTAGTTGTTGACTTGTTATCTGTCACTGGATTCACAAGGTTCAACTCAAATATATTTTGTTTTTAATCAGAGCGGGCTCGTCATTTAGGTCAGTGGGACGGGCCACACCAAAATAATGTGTAACGTGATTTATTATTTTATAAATTAAAAAATAACAACCCGAATCCATGATTTTTCCAAAAATATTTGTCTGGCCCCACCAGCAAAAATGGTCACGAACCGCCACTGGTTTTAATATTCATGTTTTTGTTTGTAACACTGTATAACACTCGTGTAACACTCGTGTAAAGACTTTGTTAGGGACTACTACGTCCTTTATACTAAATGTGGCCTATTGGTCCTCCAGGTTGGGGGACCAGGCCTAACTACCCCTCCATTGCCATGGCATAACTACCCCTCCATTGCCATGGCATAACTACCTCCATTGCCTGCATAACTACCCTCCATTACAAAATAAATATAGGTAGTTACAGAAATCAAAAACAAATACTTGATGATTCAGGTTAAGAGGAGAAAATGATGGAAGGTGGAGCATACTATACAGAAGACACAGTCGAGTGTTACTAGACAGGCACTTGAGTAGAACCAGCAAGGAAGACGGAAAAGGAAAAGAATTGGAGACGAAATCTTCTTGAGGAACTAAACGGTGATCGACTATCCTGGTAGGACATACAGAAAACAGCAAGAGACCGGGAAAAGTGGCGAACAACTGTTGAGTCCCCGTGCTCCACGGGGAGCAGACAGGAATAGATAAGTCACGTCCTTAATCTTGAACAATGAAGAGAAAGGTTGAAAAAATCATCAATTTTCAACTTATTTCCAAATATTTTCTTCTCCTCAATTAGCTCAGTCAATTTGTTTAATGGGTATAAGTTTCTCTTAGAAGTTGGATATTATTTCTTGAACTTATTAGCCAGACGTTTCTGTAGATTTATGTTAGCGAGATTAATGTACAGAATAGCTATCTACATAACATGGACAGAAAAAATAACAAATAGACATATTAAAGTGAAACTCCAAATAAAAAAATAAAAAGAAATCAAGCTGATTCTGTAAATAAGAATGAGTGTTTTGAACACATAAATTATTTATGAGATGTTGCAGAATGTAATTATAGAGGGAGATATCCTGGTAGTTAAGTGAAGAGAAACATTACGACATAGATGGATTCAAGATGTATTAGAGGATTTGAACATGTCAGAAACTGATTTCATGAAGTGGTTCGGCCACTTAAGATGAATGCAATAAAACTTCCATGTATACAGAGTCTTCTATAACAGAACATCAGGAAAGAAGGCGGAGGAAGACCACGAAAAAGGTGGATATATAGCATAGAAGAGTTCTGTCAAAAACAAAAATAACTATTACTCAAGCCGCTAGAGCAGCGCAAGATAAAAACAGAAAACCACGACACTGGACAACAACCTGGTTCAGCAGTGTTGACGTCAAAGAAGAAAGAAGCCAATAGAACAGCCAAGACAAAAACAGAAAGCCACGACAGCTGGAAATACAAGTAAGCAGTTGTGAAGACAAAAAAAAGAGAAGCCAAGAACAGCGCAAGACAAAAACAGAAAGCCACGACACTGGACAACAACCGGTTAGCAGTGTGACGACAAAAGAAGAAGAGGAAGCCAATAGAACAGCACAAGACAAAAACAGAAAACCACGACACTGGGCAACAACCGGTAGCAGTGTCACGACAAAAGAAGAAAAGAGAAGCAAAGATGAGGGCATCTTGTATATGGGAGAAAGAGAGAGAAATTTGGAAAGACTGTTAGGATTGTAATGTTCTGTGCAGGACAAACTATTGATGATGATGATGATGATGAGGGTGATGGTTATCATTTATATGAGGACTATCATTATAACACTCCGGAAATGTCAATTGTTGCTCCGATCTCCACCTCAACAAATCCAGCAGCGTCCAGCAACCCAACACGCCAGTTCGATGTTGATTAATCAATCTCTTTGCATATTTAGTCTGTCGTTCTTTTCGGCCTGTATCTCTCAATCTGGTCAGCGACTGGGATTCACAACCCCGAAACTCCTCTGTTCGTATGATGATGATAATGATGGTGATGATAATGATGAGGATGATGATAATGATGGTGATGATGATCAGCTGAATGTAGCACACAAGAAAACGGTCTCAAATTGTATGTGTAGCAATTGTCTTCTTCTGTAGGATGTAGGACGTATTCGGAATCATCGTCAGAGAAAGTGTGTAAGTACTCTGCCGTTAAAACATGCGCACCTATAGGAGTGCACTAAGTGTATGAACGTCATCTCTAGTGAGTGTCAAGTATTAATTTTTATGCTGAACTCAACACAAAACTAAAATGTAACACACTTAATGTCATGGTTACCTGGATTTTGGCAGACGATCAAGGTAGAAGGGATTGCTGTGTTAAACAACACGGGAAAATGAAGATTGCAAAAACAAGTTGCCGTATATAATTTTTACACTTTCTGCTGGTTCCATTCGTGTGTACGTCAGTCAGAGAGTTTTTAGATATTTTTGGCATTTCTTGTCTGTGTAGTAATGGCTATTTTGCAAATACAATCTGGCAATAAGAGAACTCCAGCCCAGATTTCTTTAGAGACAACTGCCATCTTAGATTATGAACTTATATTGAGAACTTTAAAACCCCACTATTAGCAAAATCTGATTAAATTAACCATGTTAGCCCCACCCTGTTAATCCCTCCTATTCATCGTGGTGAGAAGTCCGGCTGGGGTTTCTTGGCTAATGCTCATGGTAGGGTTGTTGCAGTGCGAAGTGGGGCATACAGGACAACTACTCTAGTATGAGGGTGGAGGTTTAGGCCGTTACTGCTGCCCCCCATTGGCTCTCTGGGACTTCATTTACTGGGGCCGTTGTTGTATTTTACTCTCAATCGCTGCTTCAATAACCAATTGTCTGTGCTGCTATCCATAAAACTACACACAAGAGTAACACACATGTGTGATAGTGGTGCTATTGCTAGAGACTGCGTAATTAACATAGGAAATTCAGTTGACAATTTTGTGAAATTAAAACTGTTAATTGAAATAGATGGGTGTTGTAAGAATGAGGTAAGTGGTTCGAAGTCCTGTGTCGCCCGAGTGGTTACGGGGTCCAAATTAGGGTGTAAAGAATAGAACCACTGCTACCTGCCACGCATATCGTAAGAGGCGTCTAAGGAGGTTTGGCATGGGGCTTGCTACCCCACACCGTAAAAAACACTAGATGGCTACAGAACGGAGAGCGAACCGAGTAAACGCTGGCTGAAACCGGACACATCGCGAAGGATAAGCACCAGAGCTCTAAATGGTGCTGAAGATGTGACATAAAACACACCAATGCTAAGGTTGCATGAATCAGATTTCCACATGAATAGAATTTATGGAGAAATCTGTGGTACATCGGTCTGGGCGGTGATCGAGAAAAGAGAGAGAGGGATAATCCTGTGTTTGTCTATTTGTTTTTCGGAAGCTCTTAATACCTGTACATTGTTTATTTGTTGATCGTAATCTTTGCTTTCCTGGCTTTTTGTGGGGTTCTTGCAAAAAAAACCAAAACCTTCTTGTTCTCATCTTAACTGATATAGACAACGTTTCAGTTTGGAATATCTTCATTGCACTCCAGACAATTCCATAGGTGCTCTGATCTCCTTTGCAATGTCCCTAACAGCGTCCAGCAATTAACGGTACCAATTCGATTTTAATTGATGAGCCTACTCACGTACGTGTTATGCTGTTCTTTTCTTGCTACTCCAATCTTCATCGGAAGGGGATAAGCATAGCCCCAAAGCTGAAAGTTTACCAGGCCATAGTGCTAACCACGCTGCTGTACGCAAGCGAGACATGGACAGTGTATAGCAGACACGCAAGAAAATGAAACCATTTCCACACAAGCTGTCTACGCAGAATGCTAAAAATAAACTGGCAGGACAAAATTCCAGACAGCAAAGTCCTCACAAGAGCAAAGATCCCATGCGTCAACTCCCTGTTGCAGAAGGCCCAAATGAGATGGGTCGGTCACGTTGCTCTGATGCCTGATAAACGCATCCCAAAACAGTTGATGTATGGCGAGCTTGAAGGGGGCAGACGTTTAGCTGGTGGATAGAAAAACGCTTTAAAGACACTCTTAAAGTGTCTCTGAAATGCTTCGATATAGACACCACGTGCTGGGAATCCCTTGCTCAAGATCGCCAAATGTGGCGCTGTAACAACAAAAGAGGAACCCGAATAGCTGAGAATCATCGTATTGTTGAGGCACAGAGAAAACGAGCTGCGCGAAAAGACAGAGCACACAACACGCTCATGTCTAACCTTGATCATGTATGCCCCACCTGTGGTCGGGGATTCTGTTCTAGGATTGGACTCTACAGTCACCTCCGCACACACCAGAGAGGTGCAACAGCACACGTCTGAGATTGTTGTCATCATCGCTTGCGATGGACGGCTATTATACTCAAATCTTCAAATCCAGTAATCTAGTAATTGACGTGGATTGATTTAAGTGAAATCTTTTTTGAGGGCCACTCTTTGAGGACGTTATGATCGTCAGCTCTATCCATTGGCTGACCCTCTGTTATGGGGGCAGAGTCAGCCAGCCTGTCTGCTTTCTCAGTGCCAACGATACCCATATATATGCCCCGGAACAAAAATAAGTGTAATTCTGCAAATTGTTGACGCTTGTAGTGATTCAGTCCACTGCCTGCTCACCGAACCCGGATGAAATAGACAAAATAAAAATGGAATCTCAGTTAATTTCATTAAACGTTCACCTGTGTGTTACTGGGGCTCACAGGGGGAGCAAAGAATTGTAACACTACGATCTATAAGGCATGTAGTAAGAGGTCACTGAGGTAGGGGCCTAGGGAAAATACCCTAGTAAATAAAAAGCGTCGCAGGAATCGGATGTGCTGGTCTATTGTAGGCGCATAACTCGCACAAGTACACTCGCTTTCAGGTTCGGATCACATACATATCACAAACAGTGGTTAACAAGTGGTTAACAAGTGGTTAACAAGTGGTTGACAAGTGGTTAACAAGTGGTTAACAAGTTGTTGACAAGTGGTTAACAAGTGGTTAACAAGTTGTTGAAATGGAGCGCTCAAAGAAGAAGAAGATGAATAAATCGTTGTTGGCTACAGGGCCGTGCGGTGCAATGATGCAGAGAAGATGCTGCATCAGGCGGAACCGTAAGGAGGGCGGCATAAGCAGCAAAATCGTAATCACAATTGAAGGTTATTTTAAAGAAAAAAACATTTAAGGGCGGCATTTCAAAGACTTGCATCATACTGAGAAAATATACCGGACGGCCCTGGTTGACTACATATATTACCTGGAATATTGAAAACTTATACCTGGGGAAAAGCAGTGGCGGTACGTCTTGTATCACAGAGACACGAATAGGTAGGAGAATAGTAGTTAGGATTGTAAATCTAAAGTCGTCTAAAGCCAAAGGATTGACTTCATTACACCGGGATTGACCCCATATAGGCCCTGTTCGTCTCCACAGAAGTGGCACGCCACCTACCGAGAGTGTTGTTTAAATCACGAAATCCGTAGCCCCGGTAACAATCCTAGGAAACTCTGGAAAACATGCACTTTTCAACAGAACATAGCGTATCGGATTCGAAGCCACGACCTTGGGAACGCAAGGCAAAGGCTTTACTGCTTAGCCACAGAGACAACCTAGTTAGGATCATTAGGTTAGTGACCAAACAGGTGTGCAAACAGGTGTGTATGCAGGTGTGTAGCGGAGTCATGGTGAAGGTTTTTACTGTAGATGTGTATACTTTAGCATCCAAGTTAAGAATGTGCTTCTGCGGTTTCTCTACGAATAGTATCCGCATATCGTAATCGAATAATATTATATACATTTCGTGATCGAATAATATCATTCACATTTTGTAATCGAATAATATTATATACATTTCGTAATCGAATAATATGACTCACATTTCGTAAGCGAATAATCTATCTATATGCATAAATCGAAGTCGTTTATGCGATGTGTGTGTGTGTCTGTAGCCTTTGATTAGCCACAGCCAACTATAAACTCTTACGGCCAGTGGATTCAGGTACAAATTCTAGGAAATAAGACCACAACCGTCACGTGACCTCGCATTCCAGTATTGTTGTATATAGACGAATTCATGTTAAAAACAACATCAAGGTTATATTATGCAACAAGTCAAGTTTAACAATAAGGAATATCAGTATTATTAACATTTTTCATCAATAAATAACCATAGTCTCACAGAATTGAGTGAAATTGCTAAAAAATCTTGCAGTATTCTATCAAACATATACATTGCAGCCCCCAACTCAAACTAGGTCAGGGATTCCCCGGTCAGTTATGCGGCCCAATATTAGAATTCGCTGTGGTTCAGCCTACTTCTCGACATGCTGCGAACTTGAAATTTGGCAAGAGATTTAATTTCCCTAGTAGTATATAAATGTACAGGTATATTGAGCGAGTTGCCCAGGATAGAGCGGTATGGAGAAACTACTTGCAGGCCCTATGTAACGTATAACGGTACGAGAGAATTATTATTATTATTATTATTATTATATAAATGTGGTAATCAGGTTTCTCTGATATTAAGGGCCCATGTTTAAAACAGTGGTACAACATACTTACGATTTCTGGCGCAAATTATAACAAAAAAATCATAACGATTGTTAAACAAGTTTTTGTTTTGTTTTGTAGATCAAATTTAAAGAAAAGAGAAGACGATGTTTGGATATAATTAAACGTTGACGGTACACTGCCAAGAGAAAGACAGTGTTTTACGTGGGATAGAAACCTTGAGCGAGGAATAACTAATATTCCTCTAACATTGCGCACTCTTATTACGAGGGTCATACATAATTGGATATTCGTTGTGTACATAGTTAGTTTAGTTAGTTTGTTTCTTTCGTGCCAAAGGCGACACATAGGGCAGAGGTTTTAGATCTCCATGTGATACGGTTCGTTGCTAGTAGTTGGAGATCTTGTATGGTTTTACATCCCAATAGTTTACTTTCTTGTTGGATGGTTCTTCGAAGAGTGGTCTTAGGTCTTCCACGTTTTCTTTTCCCAACTGGTGACCACATAAGGACTTGTCGATTTAGTCTCTTTTCGTCTGATCTAAGAACATGACCTAAATATTTCCACCTTCGTTTCCTTATAATATTTGATACGGTTGTTGGTGTGTTCTATCTCTCACTGTGTTGTTAGAAATGAAATCACTCCATTTTACTTTAATAATTTTCGGAGACATTTATTCTCAAAGCTGTCCAGTTTCTTATCAATTTTCTTTGTTGATTTCCCACTTTCACAACCGTAGGTCAGTACAGGAATCACACATGACCTAAATAATTTAACTTTTGTACATATACTAAAGTCTTGAGATTGCCAGATATTCGTTTTTAGTGAAGGCACTAGCTGCTATAGCTGTGTACATAGACTAATGTAAAATTATACATAAAACTATATATCAAACTATACATCAAAGTACATCAAATTATACATCAAATTATACATCAAACGCGACAGATCAAAATATTAATGTAGGTTTATAAAGCACATTGATTGATTGACTGATTGATTGATAGGACCATCATCATTGCACTTCGGTGAGTAACAATGTGTGTCCGATCTATTTCTTACATGAAGATCTCAGCGGCAGTGCACGAACTTCGTAGCACCGGCGAAGGTCCCAATGATGTAATTTAGAAGATGGTGACAGTTATTTGTAGGAATTAAAAAAAATATTTCTAATGAATTTTGTTCATGCAGTTGGAACGAGAGACCACTACGCCACACAGACATCTAATGAATTTTGTTCATGCAACTGGAACGAGAGATCACTACGCCACACAGACATCTAATGAATTTTGTTCATGCAACTGGAACGAGAGATCGCTACGTCACACAGACATCTAATGAATTTTGTTCATGCAGTTGGAACGAGAGATCGCTAAGTCACACAGACATCTAATGAATTTTGTTCATGCAACTAGAACGAGAGACCACTACGTCACCCAGACATCTTATTGATTGATAGATTTATATGATCATCATCATCACTGAACTTCAATAACGCCCGAGTGGTTACCGGGGCCCAAATTTGGGGTGTCAAGAATAGAAGCACTGTTACCCGCCACGCATGTCGTAAGAGACGACTAAGGAGGTTTGATTGAAATCGGATGCATGTTTCCGTTTTTGTGTGTTTTTTTCTACCGATCCAGAAGCACTTGAGCTTTCAGCTCTTCGGCTTGGTGCCGTGGACATCGTAACCCTTGATGTAACACCCCTGATGTAACACCCCTGTCTGACGCCTGATGTAATAACAGACTAACTTAAGTAAATCTATTTTTTGTTACATGTTCCAGGTAGATTACTGGAGAGAGAGAGACAGAGAGAATGCCGGCAGGAAAAGACTTGGGTCCTCACGTGCGGGACAATACTGATGGTACCATCTGTGTTGAGTATGAGCCTAAACTAGAGGGTCGACATGAAGTTCAGATGAACTATGATGGTAGCAGCGTGGAAGGTATTTAGTTAGTGGCAAATGTTGTTCACTGTGGTGTTGTAGTGGTAGTGTTGTAATTGTGTGTTGTGGTGTGGTGGTGGTAGTATTGTAATATGGTGTTGTAGTGTGGTAGTGGTAATGTTGTAATAGTGTGTTGCAGTGTGGTAGTGGTAATGTTGTAATTGTGTATTGTGGTGTGGTGGTGGTAGTGTTGTAGTGTGGTAGTGGTAATGTTGTAATAGTGTGTTGTAGTGTTGTAGTGGTAGTGTTGTAATTGTGTGTTGTGGTGTGGTGGTGGTAGTGTTGTAATATGGTAGTGATAGTGTTGAAATAGTGTGTTGTAGTGTGAGGATGAACTGAGTTGTGAAGTTGTGGTGCTGTTGATGTAGTGATAGTGATGAAGTACAATAGTGCAGTGACAGTAACCTCATGTGTATGAGTTAACGTAAAAGTAAGCTAAATGTGTTATGGACTCATATCGGGCGCGTATATCTTACTCCCTGTGCTCCTGTTTGTGTCCGTGGCATGGGAAGCATTCTACCCCCGCCCCCGTTCCCTGGGCGGCGTCATCTGCTAATATATCAAGAAGTGTTCATATTTGGGTAGCACTGAAAATATGAAGAGAAACTAACTTATCTACTTTTTATCTCCCTTGGTTGTAGTAATCTCCCTTGCCTCTAATGATGTAATGACATGAAAATCGTGACATATCCTTCACAGGACGTAGCCATCAACCACAGTAAACGAGTCGGTGATTTTCTAGGTACTACTTATACGTTCAGTAGTTTGCCATTGCTTTCTGGACGATGAGGTCTATTTTTACTTTTCGTAAAAGCCCCACGGAAACGAATTTGCTTCCAAACTTGCCCACCGCTGAGTTTGAACCAGGTACGCTTGAGTTGTGATTGAGCTTCCTACAGCTTAAGCTACAGACGCCCATAGATTAACACCACTTGTCTGCAAATTATAAGCCACTATCGATGGTAGTTTTATGTGGTAGTTTTATGTGGTAGTTTTATGTGGTAGTTTTATGTGGTAGTTTTATGTGGGGTTTTTATTCCCAGATTTTCATTAGATAGGTTTATGTTTCCACATGTAATCGTACATTTGTAGTGTTCCTCGAAATTCGTCATTCTTGTTGTATTCCTTTGCTGATAAAGAGGCCTTTTGGCTTCTATACGTTGTGTTTAATGTCTGACTGTTTATTATTTTGTAAAACCTGAGTACTTTGCTTTTGACGTGTTTACCTATTTTTGATTTTACTGCAGCTCACGCCCATTATCGATGAGTTTTATGTGGTAGTTTTATGTGGTGGTGTGCGGTAGCAGAGAATGCATACACACAACAGAGAGAGAGAGGAGATAATGTGAGAGACAGAGAAAGGGTGATACAGATATATAGAGTATGTGAGGGCTTGATGGGATGGGAAGGGTAGGAGAGAACAACAAGCGGGGGGAGAGATAGAGGAAGAAAGAGGAACGTACGGGAAGACGGGAGAATTAGGAAGGTAGAGGGAGGGGAAAAAGAGAGGAGACGGGAGAGAGGAGGAAAAGAGGATGTGAAACAAGAGTGACAGGAAAGACCATCCTGATGTTAGCAATATCATCCATTGTATGAAGTTGATTAATATCATCCATCGTATGAAGTTGATTAATATCATCCATTGTATGAAGTTGATTAATATCATCCATTGTATGAAGTTGATTAATATCATCCATTGTATGAAGTTGATCAATATCATCCATCGTATGAAGTTGATTAATATCATCCATCGAATGAAGTTGATCAATATCATCCATTGTATGAAGTTGATCAATATCATCCATTGTATGAAGTTGATCAATATCATCCATTGTATGAAGTTGATTAATATCATCCATTGTATGAAGTTGATTAATATCATCCATCGTATGAAGTTGATTAATATCATCCATCGTATGAAGTTGATTAATATCATCCATCGTATGAAGATGATTAATATCATCCATTGTATGAAGTTGATTAATATCATCCATCGTATGAAGATGATTAATATCATCCATTGTATGAAGTTGATCAATATCATCCATCGTATGAAGTTGATCAATATCATCCATCGTATGAAGTTGATTAATATCATCCATCGTATGAAGTTGATTAATATCATCCATCGTATGAAGTTGATTAATATCATCCATCGTATGAAGTTGTTAATATCATCCATCGTATGAAGTTGATTAATATCATCCATCGTATGAAGATGATTAATATCATCCATTGTATGAAGTTGATTAATATCATCCATCGTATGAAGATGATTAATATCATCCATTGTATGAAGTTGATCAATATCATCCATCGTATGAAGTTGATCAATATCATCCATCGTATGAAGTTGATTAATATCATCCATCGTATGAAGTTGATTAATATCATCCATCGTATGAAGTTGATTAATATCATCCATCGTATGAAGTTGTTAATATCATCCATCGTATGAAGTTGATTAATATCATCCATCGTATGAAGTTGATTAATATCATCCATCGTATGAAGTTGATTAATATCATCCATCGTATGAAGTTGATTAATATCATCCATCGTATGAAGTTGATTAATATCACCCATCGTATGAAGTTTGTCAATAAGAAAATATGGAAATAACACACTAGATATTAGTAAACTTTGTGGTATGAAAGCTGGTTCTGTGATCCAACTACGTGAGAAATAGAGACACAGAGAAAACAAGGAGCAAGAGAGAGAGAGAAGAGAGAAAGAGAAAGAAGAGAGAGAGAAAGAGAAGAGAGAGAGAGAGCAATAGCGATTGAGAGACCAAGAGAGAAATAGAGAATCTGAGAGGATGAGTGTTTCATTCTCGTTAGATACCCCGAGACATTCTTCCTCCCGTTAGATATCCCCAGAGACAGTCTTCTCTGAGATACCCAGAGACAGTTTCCCTTCTCGTTAGATACTCCCAGAGACGTCTTCCCTTCTCTTGATCCCCAGAGACAGTCTTATTACTCGCTGACATCCCCCGAGACAGTCTTCCTTCGTTGATTCTTCTCCCCGGACAGTCTCTCTCATTAGTACCACAGAGACAGTCTTCCCTTCTCATTAGATAACCACCAGAGACAGTCTTCCTTCTCGTCTTATCATACAGTAGACAGTGTTCGATTCTTGGTAAGTGGATAACAAAGTCGTTGAGCTACTGGTAAGTGCTCTGACGATGACGCTTCAGTTCATGTAAACTGAGCACCTATGTGGTCCAGATTGAATAATCATTGGCTTTTATTAGGTGTTTAAAAACAATTACTTTACAGACAATCATTAATTAATTTCTATGTTTTTAAACTGGCTAATAAAAGACACGTTTAACAAGAGGTTTCTAGTTTACCTGTGTGTTATTTGTCTTAATTATTAGATAACACACCTTTCTGCGCTTGAGATTGCTTAATAACACAGGTATGTTACTCTAGTGCGCAAGCTGTAAAATGCGCTGAGAACAGCAGACGAGAGAACAGGTATAATAAATAATCTGGCATTTACGTCAGGAATTTCCTTGAGTCAGCGGAAATATGGGTGGACTGCTGTTTACAGCACGCGCCTATAGCACACGATTGCACCAGATGATAATAACCTTCGATTGAGAGGATAGAGAGGAGAATTTTCCTTCTCCGAATCATAATCTCGTGTCCATAGTTCGTTGGTAGTTCTTCAGTTGTGTCTATCTCATGTCCATAGTTCGTTGGTAGTTCTTCAGTTGTGTCTATCTCATGTCCATAGTTCGTTGGTAGTTTTTCAGTTGTGTCTATCTCATGTCCATAGTTCGTTGGTAGTTCTTCAGTTGTGTCTATCTCATGTCCATAGTTCGTTGGTAGTTTTTCAGTTGTGTCTATCTCATCGAAGTTATGCACTGCCGTGAGATCTTCTACAGTAACCAAGTCATAGTTATTCAGTTGTGTCTATCTCATCGAAGTTTATGCACTGCCGCTGAGATCTTCCTGTGTAAGAAACAGATAGAAACACACATAGTTATTCAGTTGTGTCTATCTCATCGAAGTTTATGCACTGCCGCTGAGATCTTCCTGTGTAAGAAACAGATAGAAACACACATAGTTATTCAGTTGTGTCTATCTCATCGAAGTTTATGCGCTGCCGCTGAGATCTTCCTGTGTAAGAAACAGATAGAAACACACATAGTTATTCAGTTGTGTCTATCTCATCGAAGTTTATGCACTGCCATGAGATTTCTGTGAAGAAACAGATAGAACACACATAGTTATTCAGTTGTGTCTATCTGATCAAAGTTATGCACTGCCGTGAGATCGTCTGTGTAGAATCAGATAGAAACACACATAGTTATTCAGTTGTGTCTATTCATCGAAGTTTGACTGCCGCTGAGATCGTCCTGGTAGAAACAGATAGAAACACACAATAGTTATTCAGTGTGTCTATCTCATCAAGTTATGACTGCCGCTGAGATCGTCTGTGTAAGAAACAGATAGAAAACATGGTTATTCAGTGTGCTATTGATCGAAGTTTATGCACTGCGCGCTGAGATCGTCCTGTGAAGAAACGATAGAAACACACATAGTTATCAGTTGTGTCTATCTCATCAAGTTTATGCACTCCGCCTGAGATCTTCCTGTGTAAGAAACAGTAGAAACACTCATAGTTATTCAGTTTGTCTCATCTGATCAGAAGTTATGCACTGCCTGCTGAGATCGTCCTGTGTAAGAAACAGATAGAAAAACCACTAGTTATTCAGTTGTGCTATCTCATCAAGTTTATGCACTGCCGCTGAGATCTTCCTTGTAGAAACAGATAGAAGACACATAGTTATTCAGTTGTGTCTATCTCATCTCGAAGTTTATGCACTGCCGCTGAGATCGTCCTTGTGAAACAGATAGAAACACACATGGTTATTCAGTTGTGTCTATTCATCGAGTTTATGCACTGCCCCTGAGATCTTCCTGTTAAGAAACAGATAGAAACACACATAGTTATTCAGTTTTGTCTATCTGATCGAAGTTTATGCACTGCCGCTGAGATCTTCCTGTGTAAGAAACAGATAGAAACACACATAGTTATTCAGTTGTGTCTATCTGATCGAAGTTTATGCACTGCCGCTGAGATCGTCCTGTGTAAGAAACAGATAGAAACACACATGGTTATTCAGTTGTGTCTATCTCATCGAAGTTTATGCACTGCCGCTGAGATCTTCCTGTGTAAGAAACAGATAGAAACACACATAGTTATTCAGTTGTGTCTATCTGATCGAAGTTTATGCACTGCCGCTGAGATCTTCCTGTGTAAGAAACAGATAGAAACACACATAGTTATTCAGTTGTGTCTATCTCATCGAAGTTTAGGCACTGCCGCTGAGATCTTCCTGTGTAAGAAACAGATAGAAACACACATAGTTATTCAGTTGTATCTATCTGATCGAAGTTTATGCACTGCCGCTGAGATCGTCCTGTGTAAGAAACAGATAGAAACACACATAGTTATTCAGTTGTGTCTATCTCATCGAAGTTTATGCACTGCCGCTGAGATCGTCCTGTGTAAGAAACAGATAGAAACACACATAGTTATTCAGTTGTGTCTATCTCATCGAAGTTTATGCACTGCCGCTGAGATCGTCCTGTGTAAGAAACAGATAGAAACACACATGGTTATTCAGTTGTGTCTATCTCATCGAAGTTTATGCACTGCCGCTGAGATCTTCCTGTGTAAGAAACAGATAGAAACACACATAGTTATTCAGTTGTGTCTATCTGATCGAAGTTTATGCACTGCCGCTGAGATCTTCCTGTGTAAGAAACAGATAGAAACACACATAGTTATTCAGTTGTGTCTATCTGATCGAAGTTTATGCACTGCCGCTGAGATCGTCCTGTGTAAGAAACAGATAGAAACACACATGGTTATTCAGTTGTGTCTATCTCATCGAAGTTTATGCACTGCCGCTGAGATCTTCCTGTGTAAGAAACAGATAGAAACACACATAGTTATTCAGTTGTGTCTATCTGATCGAAGTTTATGCACTGCCGCTGAGATCTTCCTGTGTAAGAAACAGATAGAAACACACATAGTTATTCAGTTGTGTCTATCTCATCGAAGTTTAGGCACTGCCGCTGAGATCTTCCTGTGTAAGAAACAGATAGAAACACACATAGTTATTCAGTTGTATCTATCTGATCGAAGTTTATGCACTGCCGCTGAGATCGTCCTGTGTAAGAAACAGATAGAAACACACATAGTTATTCAGTTGTGTCTATCTGATCGAAGTTTATGCACTGCCGCTGAGATCGTCCGTGTAGAAACAGATAGAAACACACATAGTTATTCAGTTTTGTCTATCTGATCGAAGTTAGGCACTGCCGCTGAGATCTTCCTGTGTAAGAAACAGATAGAAACACACATAGTTATTCAGTTGTGTCTATCTCATCGAAGTTTATGCACTGCCGCTGAGATCTTCCTGTGTAAGAAACAGATAGAAACACACATAGTTATTCAGTTGTGTCTATCTCATCGAAGTTTATGCACTGCCGCTGAGATCGTCCTGTGTAAGAAACAGATAGAAACACACATAGTTATTCAGTTGTGTCTATCTCATCGAAGTTTATGCACTGCCGCTGAGATCTTCCTGTGTAAGAAACAGATAGAAACACACATAGTTATTCAGTTGTGTCTATCTGATCGAAGTTTATGCACTGCCGCTGAGATCGTCCTGTGTAAGAAACAGATAGAAACACACATAGTTATTCAGTTGTGTCTATCTCATCGAAGTTTATGCACTGCCGCTGAGATCGTCCTGTGTAAGAAACAGATAGAAACACACATAGTTATTCAGTTGTGTCTATCTGATCGAAGTTTATGCACTGCCGCTGAGATCTTCCTGTGTAAGAAACAGATAGAAACACACATAGTTATTCAGTTGTGTCTATCTCATCGAAGTTTAGGCACTGCCGCTGAGATCTTCCTGTGTAAGAAACAGATAGAAACACACATAGTTATTCATTTGTATCTATCTGATCGAAGTTTATGCACTGCCGCTGAGATCGTCCTGTGTAAGAAACAGATAGAAACACACATAGTTATTCAGTTGTGTCTATCTGATCGAAGTTTATGCACTGCCGCTGAGATCTTCCTGTGTAAGAAACAGATAGAAACACACATGGTTATTCACCAAAGTGAAATGATGATGGTCCTATCAATAAATAAATAAAAAGAAAGAAAAGGAAAGAAATATTTTAATGAGTAGCCATTTCTGTGACAGGAAAAGATAATCCATCGTTATCGGACATATTATATTGGTTCTTTCCCTTTATTATGTCTTTTTTTCCCCAATGCAATTAAAAAAGCAGCTTGTTGTTACTACGTGTAGTACCTCTTGTTAGGGCTGTGTAGGACATGCTCCTGAGGAACGTAATGACAGCATGGCTAGTGCAGTCCCTCACGAAACTGTTCAGGTTTGGATTTTTTCTATATGCCCAGGACAGAGAAAAAAGTCTAGGTCTTTCCAGGGATTGAATCTGGGTACACGACTAGGAGCCCGCGCCCTAATACATTCGGTCAGACGCTCAATTTTCAATAAGATTAAAACCTCTAAGCTAGTGTTTCTCAACGGGAGTGGAGTTTGAAGATATGGCCAGGTAGAGATGGAATTGATATGGATTGGTCGCTACAATGGGATTTGCTGCTTTCAAACATGTTTGCAGGAAAAAAACTGCATAAGAAAACAACCATCAAATAGTAAGTAACACGGTTGTGTTTCTATTCGTACATAGTCTCTCCCATTTAGCGTTTCAATGATTTCAAACTCAAAACATAAAAAGGCCTCAAGTAGTAGCTTGTCCCTTGCGGAAAGTCGTTTTCATCACAGCTCGCATGAAAAACTCTCTGTCTCATGTAAGTTCTCCCATCTCTTCCAGCGTTATGTTCAAGGTTTATTTGATATCCTGCTGCCAACATTGTCTTGTTCGTCCCCTGCTTGGTACTCCAAGAACCATGCCTCCCATTACCTTTCTTTCTAAACCACTGTGATGTTTAACCCGGCCAAAATATGTCACAAGGGCACGGTACTATTATTATGGGACAGTCTTCTTCTTCTTTGCGTCGTTCTTTACGACCAATTTTAATCACTCTTTGTGATATGTTTGATCTTTGCCAAGAACGTGTATACGTTGCACATTGATTTGGTAGGCCCCTAAACGCATAGACTTCTACACGTTTAGGACACATGCATCCGATTTCAGCAAACCTCCTTAGTCGCCTCTTACAACATGCGTGGCAGGTAACAGTGGTTCTATTCTTTAAACCCCAAACTTGGGACCCGGTAACCACTCGGGCGATGGGACAGTATACTCTTCCTTACTCTGTCTACTTTCAAAGCAACAATTATTTCTTGAAACATTTCCTCTACAATCTCATTACACGACTCCGTTTCTCTTTAGTAAGGTTGGTGTAGCAGACACCACATCTAGACGTTTGGTGTAACAGACACCACATCTAGACGTTAGCTTAACTATCTTTGACGTGAGAACTCTGGAAAGTTTCCTGGTTTATATATGTGCAATGTCCCGCATGCCCAGTGTGTTCGTAGCGCGTTGGACATCGGGTGAAAAGCCCCCTGTGAGTGTGGTTCAATTCCGCGGGCTGGCAGAAAAAAGCCACATGTTCTCCAGATTTACGGTATTCGTGGCACCGAACTGAAGGGTTACAATGTCCATGGCACCGAGCTGAAGAGCTGAAAGCTCAAGTGCTTCTGGATCGGAAAAAATATATGTGCGGTGATTTAACTCAAATGTCATGGCTGTTCTTCTATATGTATCGGAGACATGGAGAACAACTCAGAGGAACAACAAAAAGTTGCAGACATTCATCAACAGATTTCTGCGCAGGATACTAAATAGAAGATGCTATGACACGATCACAAACAGTTAACTGCGGGATAGTGCAGGACAACTGCAGGTGGAACAAGAGATAAGGTGCAGAAGGTGACGATGAATAGAACACACGCTGAAGAGACACTCGGACAGCATAACATGGCAATGGAATTATCTGATGGAAGCCCCAGGGTTCTAGAAGTAAGGGAAAACACAGGAATACCTGAAATCGGAAGTTGGAAACAGAATGCAAGAAAATAGCAAGAGAGCGGAGAGATCTGAAAAATATGACATTTGATAACAGGGCCTGGAAGGCCTTGGTTGCGGATCTATGTTTCCCTAGGGGCGAAGGGTAACAAAAGAAGAAGGTGTTAAGCTTATATTTCAATATGTCAACAGTAAAGCAAAGTGTTGATACATTTAGTAGATTATACTTTCTTCTTCTTCTGCGTTCTTACTAGATTGGGATTCTATAATCAAGACTACCATCTTGCTTGATTTGTCACCCACGACGTACAGTTTGTAGTAAATTTGTGAAAATCGGTTTTGCATCTTTCTCCATAAGTAAGACAAAAAACATCTTTCTCCATAAGTAAGACAAAAAACATCTTTCTCCATAAGTAAGACACAAAACATCTTTCTCCATAAGTAAGACAAAAAACAAAACTTATCAATGTGTTTTCTAACAAAGCAGTAAAAATGTCATGGTGTCACCATTTATTTTAATTGCTAAAAAAATACAATCAGATGAAGTCAGCAAAAATATTTTTTACTTCTAGGATTTAATCCTTTCTCTCTGTGTTACTTCTAGGATTTAATCCTTTCTTTCTGTGTTACTTCTAGGATTTAATCCTTTCTCTCTGTGTTACTTCTAGTATTTAATCCTTTCTCTCTGTGTTACTTCTAGGATTTAATCCTTTCTCTCTGTGTTACTTCTAGGATTTAATCCTTTCTCTCTGTGTTACTTCTAGGATTTAATCCTTTCTCTCTGTGTTACTTCTAGTATTTAATCCTTTCTCTCTGTGTTACTTCTAGGATTTAATCCTTTCTCTCTGTGTTACTTCTAGGATTTAATCCTTTCTCTCTGTGTTACTTCTAGGATTTAATCCTTTCTCTCTGTGTTACTTCTAGGATTTAATCCTTTCTCTCTGTGTTACTTCTAGGATTTAATCCTTTCTCTCTGTGTTACTTCTAGGATTTAATCCTTTCTCTCTGTGTTACTTCTAGGATTTAATCCTTTCTCTCTGTGTTACTTCTAGGATTTAATCCTTTCTCTCTGTGTTACTTCTAGTATTTAATCCTTTCTCTCTGTGTTACTTCTAGGATTTAATCCTTTCTCTCTGTGTTACTTCTAGGATTTAATCCTTTCTCTCTGTTACTTCTGGATTTAATCCTTTCTCTCGTGTTACTTCTAGATTTAATCCTTTCTCTCTGTGTTACTTCTAGATTTAATCCTTTCTCTCTGTGTTACTTCTAGGATTTAATCCTTTCTCTCTGTGTTACTTCTAGTATTTAATCCTTTCTCTCTGTGTTACTTCTAGGATTTAATCCTTTCTCTCTGTGTTACTTCTAGGATTTAATCCTTTCTCTCTGTGTTACTTCTAGGATTTAATCCTTTCTCTCTGTGTTACTTCTAGGATTTAATCCTTTCTCTC